>OZ018331.1:82309323-82560223 GCA_963969495.1 Ceratothoa steindachneri
ACGCACTGCAGCCACTGCAGCTTGTTCCTGAAGGAAGTCCTGTAGCCGCCGGGCTGGTGTGCCCGGTGTTAGCGGCCGCCTATCTGGTTGAGGCTGAAGAGGATAGGCCAGCAGGAAATATTGAGTTGCCATCGCCTCAGGCCTTATGCTGTCTTGGTTAACAACTGAGATCGCGGGGGAAGGGGGACCTATTTCTCACGATCGTTTGCTCAGTACGAGAATATGAAGATATGGCTCTCAGCGCCGGTGGTACGCCAAGGCCGCCAACCCCTGTGGTATTTAGGATGCCTGATGCTGGTGGCGCTGAAAAAATCCCACGGAAAGAGTAGCTGAATCGGGATCCTCTGAATCCGTTGGTGTCGACTCTGTGCGCTCTGAAGGAATGATGATGCTAGTATCTTCAGAAGGGTATGGATCGGATGACGTTAACCATTCGAACATCAAGCTAGGTAACTCTCACGAGGGCTCAGTAGTAGGAACGTGACGTACGAGTGGTGACCAAAAAATATCCGAAAGCAAGGGGGGTGGTGAGCACCACGAGGACTGGAGAGCGAATAATGCTCGTTTCGGGTCCCTCGCCTCAGGCCTTATGCTGTCTTGGTTAACAACGGAGATCGCGGGGGAAGGGGGACCTATTTCTCACGATCGTTTCCTCAGTACGAGAATATGAAGATATGGCTCTCAGCGCCGGTGGTACGCCCAAGGCCGCCAACCCCTGTGGTATTTAGGATGCCTGATGCTGGTGGCGCTGAAAAAATCCCACGGAAAGAGTAGCTGAATCGGGATCCTCTGAATCCGTTGGTGTCGACTCTGTGCGCTCTGAAGGAATGATGATGCTAGTATCTTCAGAAGGGTATGGATCGGATGACGTTAACCATTCGAACATCAAGCTAGGTAACTCTCACGAGGGCTCAGTAGTAGGAACGTGACGTACGAGTGGTGACCAAAAAATATCCGAAAGCAAGGGGGGTGGTGAGCACCACGAGGACTGGAGAGCGAATAATGCTCGTTTCGGGTCCCTCGCCTCAGGCCTTATGCTGTCTTGGTTAACAACGGAGATCGCGGGGGAAGGGGGACCTATTTCTCACGATCGTTTCCTCAGTACGAGAATATGAAGATATGGCTCTCAGCGCCGGTGGTACGCCCAAGGCCGCCAACCCCTGGGGTATTTAAGATGCCTGATGCTGGTGGCGCTGAAAAAATCCCACGGAAAGAGTAGCTGAATCGGGATCCTCTGAATCCGTTGGTGTCGACTCTGTGCGCTCTGAAGGAATGATGATGCCGGTATCTTCAGAAGGGTATGGATCGGATGACGTTAACCATTCGAACATCAAGCTAGGTAACTCTCACGAGGGCTCAGTAGTAGGAACGTGACGTACGAGTGGTGACCAAAAAATATCCGAAAGCAAGGGTTGTGGTGAGCACCACGAGGACTGGAGAGCGAATAATGCTCGTCCCGGGTCCTTCGGCCTTAAATAGGCAAGGCATAGGACACAAGGACTGAGCCAAAAGAACTTGACTTTGATTGGCTAACTCAAAACTGCGGCAGTCTAGGGTTATAAAGGGTTGTGAGCAACCTTACTGATGTACCATAGTGGGTACAGACAATATTAGAATGTCGAACAAAGTGTCGTAAATGAAATTAGTACGAGATGGGTAAGCTCTTGAACTGGAAAAATGCCAAGGGCATTTTAGAAACTTTTGTAGGAGCTGGCCAAAATTGACAGCTGCTACACTAGCACTTCAAGTAATCTCCTCTTTGGCTAGTCAGGCCATTTATCTCCCAAGCAATTTAACTTCCACTAACTAGCATTTTTACAACGAATCTTTGGCGAAGATGCCCTCGTTGGTTTTCATACTATTTTATATATATAAAATAAAATATTGAAAATTTAACAGGGCCAATCTCTCATCAACAAACAAAAAACGTTTTAGTATTGAAGAAGGACCCAAAAGGGACACCAAGATATTCTTAGTCCATAAATTTGAACCCCGTACGAATCCTATCAAATAGCAAACGGGGACCAATATTTTAGTTTACGAACAAACAGACGATCAACGCCATTTTGTGAAATTATCAAAGCACTGTTAGAAAGTGCAGAACAAAGTGACGGAAATTTGTTCCTTTTCACCGAACGAAAAGGAAATTTGGTGTCTATCGCGAAATTGAGCGAAGACTTCATTTTCTGTTCTGCGCTCGAGTGCCCTCCTCGCTCGTCTCTATCCCAAGCACTCTCCTCATATTCTTCTTCTTTTTTTATATATTTGAAGCTGCAAATTTATTTTTACAACATAAATGCGCACGTGTGAGATTGTGGTGATGTCCTCAAAGTGGGATATTGCTAAATTTCCTTCAGTATGGTGATGTCACGGGTTTTACAATGGGTGAGAATACTTAAATATTAACGTTCTGTTGGACAGCCACTAATGAGCTCATGTGACGCAGATTAAAGAGCGTGAGAAGTGCATCAGGCGCAATCTAGAGAGATATGGTACTAGATAACAAGTTCAAAGTATAACAGTTTCGATTGAGGCGAAGTAGAAGCGAGTAAAAGTATTTGATAAATTACCTAACGAGAAAGGAAAAGCGAGATAGAGAGGGACACGGTTGAGGCATTGCTCGGAGGTAAAATAAAACCCAGTTAATTTAACGAATAAGTATAGAACTTTTACTGAGTATTAAATAGTCCTGTTACACTCGCTACGATGCTATCAACAAAGAAACAATGGAACTTTTGTTGCAGTTAGACACGTTTTTATTGTCTTAACATTTAAATATGTGTTTAAATTGTAAGATTAATCAATGTGGCCACCGTCGGCGGCGAGCACGTGGTCCAGGCTAGACCCGAATGCCGTGACCACACTGTGGGGGAAGCTTTTCCTCATGCTAACCCACACCCTGTTGGCCGAGGACTTCAGCTCGTCGATGTTGCTGTGGTGGACCTTGGAGGCCTTGCCCTCGACATGTGGCTACACACTGTAGTCGAGAGGATCAAGGTCGTATGACTGCGGCGGTCAAAAGTCCTTCTACCAGAAATTCACGTTTGACCCCAACCATTTTTGCACGGTCTTGGCCATGTCTGCCGGTGCATCAATCATCCTGCCGAAAGACTTATACCAGCTTCTTCGTGATCTTTCTCTCCCATGGCATGACTGTTGTGGCCGAGATGTCGTTGTAATCGGCGGCGTTGAGCCTGTAACCGGCCGCGAACCACACCGGTGGCATCTTTTCGCTATTCGAAGCTACAACGCCAAGCATCATCAGGGAGGCCGGGTGCTTATTCGTGGACACGTAGCGGACTTTGGAGACGTCCTAGTGAAGCCTACTACGTAGTCGTTATGCTTGTTGATGACCGGATCGACCGTGAAGGCTTTTCAACAGAAAAAATGAGAATTCAATTGCCATGACTCGTCAAGTCGTTGGGGAGGCGACGACAGCGCTCCCGACCTTGTTCGCGCATACGGTCGGTGAGAAAAGGCCTTTCCACGCACCACAAGCTCTTACTACCTTCTTCCTTGACGATTATAGATATCCTGGACAACGAAATGTTCTTCTTCACGACTGCAGTCGTTTTGATCTTCCAAGCACTTTTGACGGCCTTTCACGCAGCCAAACGGCTAACAACATAAGCTCTACCTGAACGAAGTCGATCCTGGAGGTCTTCCCCTTTCTTGAACCTCCCCGTGATTTTGTGGACTGACATCTGGCTGACGTTAAGCAGCTTGGCGATGTCGGGTCTGTTGTGGCCCGCGGGCAGGAGAGCAGAGATCTCGATTTTTTTTACTTCCATCTCAACACACCTGCACATAATGGAAAAGACGTTTTAATGGCACGTGCTAGAAAAGTAGACCTTTAAGTTTGTTTGACAAAACTTTTTCTATCACACACTTAAACCTCTCGAAAGATTAAAAAAAAACAGTCTGTAACAGAATTTTTGCAAATCCCAGTAGTATAACATGTGGTAGTATCCTATAAGGAGATCTGTTGAAGTCACATGAATTTTACATTGGCGAAACTACTTGCAACCTTGCAAGAATCATTTGCGACAAAAGAGATACCTCAATGGGATATTGCGAGTTCAATTTTAATTAAGAATAGGATCATAAAAAAAACATATATTCCTATGCCTTTACATAAGGCAAAAACAATGTTCAAATATGTCTAATAAATAAATGAAAAATAGTTGAAGATACAATCACCAGAGAATTTCTTATTTTAGCCAGTATCACATTCTATTCATAATATTATTATTCCTCAATTTAATTTTCAATACGATAAATTAGTAGAAAATCTAATATTTATTCAATAATTTTTAATCATAGTTTGAAATTCTGTTCACCTCATTATTTCAAGCCATATGTGCACATACGTATGAATTTTCCTCCTTTGCCTATAAATTGATGGCTAATTGCTTGGTAAATATAATTGATTTTTCCTAATTTAAATTTTGTTTTATTATTGACTATTTCCTCACATTCTAGTTTAAAATTTTCTTTTCTAAAAAGTAGGTTTTGCTCTCGTACTGTTTATTGTTGTGTTTGAAGATAAGGCCTTTACCTTCCTTGAGGGTAGTTTTCTAATAAAGATCTTCAACTATTCGATTTGATTTAACATTTAAACTCTCAAGACTGAGGTCCTTCCCATAATTACATAGGACAATTTCATAAATAAAATAACATCATGTTTTTATTCTTTATTCATCAGAAAGTTGAAAGGTTAGGGACCCCAGACACTCCCGTGGGTTGGAGTACAATTGACAGGAAGGAAGGAAAATTTAGGAAAGTTAAAAACAGCAAAAGTATAAAGGTTGGCCGGATGTCGGTCAGTCAATTTTTAAAAAACAATAACAATTTACATTTTGGATAATTTAGTATGGTTAAATTTATATGCTTTTGATTATTAAAATATTTTGACAATGATAATTTACTTAGTTTATACTAGTTATTACGAACACTGACTATTATATTTATAATTAAATATATTTGATCCTATTATGTTAGTCAATGGGGGGGCTTCTTTATTATAACTTTATTTATTTATCAATATTATGCTTGCTTTTCTCTTTATCCAATCTATTTACTTCATTCTTTACTCAAATTCCTTTTTCTTTAAGTTGTCCCTTCAAACATTTGTCTTCCATTTATCTTGACTTAGGTATTCTTGTTGGCTGGGTTGGTCCTTAATCTTCGTTTTTCTTTCCTGATGCTTTTTCTTCATTTTCTTCCAATTATCTTGAGTTGATGATTTCTTGGTCCTTCTTGATTCTAGTTGAGTTGGTCCTTGAAGCGTTTTCCTTGACTTCCGTTTTCTTCCTGAGATTTCTTCATAAAAGGTTTGGACTGTTGAGTTTCAAACGCAGTACCATTGGATTTAAACGCCAATACTCTAGCCTCACGCCAAGGCTTTAGTCCGTTTTGAGTTGGTAATTTAATCGGCTATTTATATTATCGAGTTGGAAGGAATTTTTCTCTGATACATTTTCGCTTCCCTACACAGGTCCCTTTCTCGAAAGTAGAGCGAATTTGAGGATTGGCGAGAGACTAGTCTTGGATTTCTTAATCGAGGAGTAGTAGCTCTCACTCCTACGACCCCCGAGTCTGCGGGATGAGTGGAGCTAATTCAGTGGAATTGAGGAGAGCGAACGAAGTCTTGTCTCTAACCAATGAGTAATGTCTTCTCCTTCCCGGGTCTCCGAAGTTCCCAGCAGCACTTCTTCTTAAATCTCTAGTAGGATGGCAGGTTCAGTTGTAACGAAGATCAGAATATTGTTCGGCTTTTGAAGGTCACCAGTTATGGGGGGGGGGGTCCCTCTTTATTATATCTTTATTTATTTATCAATATTATTCTTCATCTTTTCTCTTTATCGAATCTATTTACTTCTTCTTGACAGAAATTCTTTTTAATTTCGCCCTTCAAACATTTGTCTTCCATGATATCTTGACTTAGGTATTCTTGTTGGCTGGGTTGGTTTTTAAACTTCGTTTTTCTTTCTTGATGCTTTTTCTTCATTTTCTTCCAATTATCTTGAGTTGATGATTTCTTGGTCCTTCTTGATTCTAGTTGAATTGGTCCTTGAAGCGTTTTCCTTGACTTCCGTTTCCTTCTTGAGATTTCTTCATAAAAGGTTTTGGACTGTTTAGTTTCGAACGCGATACCATTGGATTTAAACGCCAATGCTCTAGCCTCACGCCAAGACTTTAGTTCGTTTTGAGTTGGTAATTTAATCGGCTATATTATCGAGTTGGAAAGATTTTTCTCTGATACATTTTCGCACCCCTACAGTTACACTTTATTTGTTATAAAAATCGCCTTTTCATTATCCTTGGCGCTTTTTAGTTGTCATTTTCATTATTATCAATTTTACTTTCTATTTTTATGATTAAATTTTTGGCATATGTTTTTAATTTGAACTATTATCACTTTTATTCACTTAAAAACACTTTTATTTTCATTTTTAGACACTTTTATTATTATATTGGTCACTTCTATTTGTCGATTTCAGAAGTTTTTGCCCACTTTTTATTACCTTGTATACGGACATGTTGACGGTGTGGGCCCACGAATCTGGGATGAAGATTGCGCCGTCCCACACCAGGTCCTTAATTTCTTTTGGAGAGAACCATCCCTCGATCGTCCACCTTAACTTCCCTTTCAGAATTCCATGGAGCAGTAGCAGCGAGTCTCCTTTAGGGAACATGCAGACTGGTGATCCTAATCCCCTGAGGGCCAAGTTATCTCTGTCGAAGAAGAAGCCTTGTTCCAGGACTTCCCTTTTCTCGGTAATGGGAACTACTTGGAATTTTAAAGCTTCCTCTTTGACCTCTCCTTCTTCCTCCGTCGTAGGTGTGTCTTGCTCTTCCTCTTTGAGTTTTTTTGGCGGCTTTTGTTTATGTTTGTCTCCTTTTCAGCAGACTCTTCTTTTATCGTTGTACTGATTCTGTTTCTTGATAACGGGAAAGGTCAGTTAACTGTATTTATAAGACGTCTTATGAGGATGGGGGGGTATGCGGAAACCACAGCTTCTTGTTACTCCCGTTCTTCTGCAGGAGGCGGTTTAGTTCCTCCGCCAATGTACCGGCATTTGCCAGGTTTGCCAAGTAGACCTAAATAACCATGGCCATTATTTCTCTGCCTTCGTTTGACATCACCAGCTTCGATGCTGTGATTCCACAGTTGTTTCGTGCTGAAGACGCTTAGGCGAATGACTTCGTCTTTGCCTCTTTTTTTTGTTTCGCCTGTTCCCTCTTCGCTCGGATCGCTTCTTTGTGGATGGGACACTTCATGGTCAAGTCCTTGTGGTCCTCTCCGCAGTTAATGCATTTGAGCTTTTCAGTCACACACTGCTTCCATCCGTCACCTGACTTGGCGCAGTTAGAGCATGTGACTCGGTTTATTTGCACTCTCGCGTCGGATGCTTACCGATGGCGTAGCATTTAAAGCAGCAGTCGGTGTGAACGTACTTCTTTGCCTCAAACTACTCCGGGGACACGCGAAGGTAAAAGCCTAGAAGGCACTCCTTCGTGGCTTTATCAGCCATCTCGATGTTTGCGAATACGAGCCTGACGATTCCATTACCTTTTCCGAACTACTACACTTATTTTCGCCCACTTTTTCTGCATAGTCAGCTCTTCCTTGATTTCTTCGTAGGTGTTAACAGAAGATAAGGGTTCAGCTGACAAGGATCTCTTGTGGAATTGACGATTCAAGTCCAATCTTCTGAAGTTCCTGCTTGGCCTCTTCAGAGACGAAGCCTTCTACATCCTCCATAGTGTGGAAAATAGCGGCATATCTGTTCAGAGTGTCTATAAGCCTCAACGACAGCTCGATTAGAATCAACCTAGAGAAAAGCTTCATAATCCCGTGCCAACGCCTTACCTATTTGGGCGTTAAAATCGACATCCGTTGCATCAAGGCGGCACTGACCCCAGCGATGTGCAACAAGGTTAGAAACGCACTCCACACAGCATGTGACAGTGATATTACTGTCAGGTCCTGGAAACGGTTCGCATGATTGGTGAACTTCATTATACCCGTCCTTCATTTGCCCTTTCTTTGGGTACAAGTCATGCTGGATCAACCAGTGTGCCCCAAAGAGGATGGCTTGAAGACCTTAATTTCCCTGATCACCAGTAGATGGATGTCACTGATGCCTCCCAAGGCATCACCACGTACCGTCTTCACGGACGCTTCTGACACTGGCCTCATGAACTGGTCCGCCCGTGTCGCTCTCGCCATTCCTCTTCCGGGCGAAGCATTCGGCCACATTTGCATGGCGTAATCTATCCATACACATTTCTAACATACACCATCATTAATCATTGAGGCCCCATTGGTCGTTAAACTCTCGTCTGGCACACACGTCCGTTTCCACACTCCCTCCCTGTGAGGCGATCCACATGGTATATATATATATATATATATATATATATATATATATATATATATATATATATATATATATATATATATATATACATCTCTGTAACTTTGGGATTTTCATATCCCTAACTTTCTGTTATAATCTTTTATTATAATCTTTTCATTGGTTTAAAAATTTTTCCATCATGCAATCTTAAATAAAGGATGGGTTCCTCTCACTCCGGGTTGGAGGGGGAGGGGAACCACAAACAATTGAGGATGTTTAAGGGGTCATAGATCAATTCCATCAGTGCGGTTCTTTTATGTTTAGTCCCGCCAGGATGATGCGGAGGGGAACCCGTTTGTTCTTGAGAGAGGACGACCCCATGGGGCTCCTTTTGGTAGCAAGACTTCTACCCCTTGTTGACGACTCAATTCTATTCATGTGAAAACAAATTCCCACATACGGTTAAATGGTAAATATTGTCTGCGGGAGACGTTCTCAGAACTTGGCCTTCACTTTTACTTCTTTGCCTCGACCAGGCATGATGATGACTCGACTCATCTTCCTATCATCAAAGTGACATAACAAGTAAGCAAGTAAGTATAAAAAGAAAAGAGGAGGGATTCCTGTGTATGTCCAGAAGATCGTTACAGTCGAAGAGGAGCGGTTCGGAAATTAACTCATTAGGGAATAAGGGGAGGTTAAAGGCCAGTGGCTATACACCGGTGCGGTGTGTTGTTGAAATATTTTGGGTGAAAGTCTCGTAGGGCAGACCAGGCCGTGGCGAGAGTCGCCGAAGCCCTGGCAACGTTACTACGTGATGTTGTATAGTATAATGTTATCTGAGTGCTTGCTGATCCCTGACTCATATCGAGCGTGTTGTACAGGTGGACATTACTCGAGTATGTGTTTAGTTACGCCATGTGGTGGACTGCCGCGTGTTGGGGCGTAATGCACGATCGGTGGTTTTCTTCTTCTGAGCCTTGCTTGTAGGCTTCGAGGCTTCGGCCATCATTAGTGCAGGTGTTGTAAGTGTGTGTGGTGTAACTGTTTCCATGAGGTGTGGTGTGGATGGTGAGATGTGTTCGGACAATGGTGAAGCTACTGGGGGGTGGGGGAATCCTGTGTTGTATGTGTGTCAGGGGTGTGTGGTGTTTGTGTGGGTGCATGTGTTGGGTGTCGCGGCGGGCTAACGTTTGTGTTCAGCGATTGTAGCAAATATACTTTCTGGGAATTCTATCTTCTCCAGACCATTTAAAGTTAAGATCTGATTGAATGATTGTGCGCACAGTCGGGGGTGATCCTTCGAAATTGTTTTGACCTCCGCTTGGCAGATTTCGAATAATGTCTTGTTATGACGCTGGAGAATCTTGTGGCGTGTTAAGTAGATGTAGTCTAAGGGATGGATCGGTGTGGATAGTGTTGTGTTATGTTCAGGAAATGGTGAAGTCTCGGGGAGGGGAGGGGAGACTGTATGGTATGCGGTGTGGGTGGCAGGAGATGTGCCGCCTAGGTAGTGTGTGGTTTGTGTAGTTGCAGGTGTTGGATGGTGCAGCGGACATGCGTTTTGGTGTACTTCAACTGAGGCAAATATACTCTCTGGGAAGTCTATCTGCTTTAGGTCGTTGGCTGATATGCACGCGTTGTAGTTGGGTGCAAATAAACGGGGGTCATCTCCCAACCATCTTGTGGCGTGCTCCTTGAAGACCGCGTATAGATGTTCGTTCTTGGGGTGGTGAATTGCATGGGGTGAGAAGTTTACGATGTCTAAGGGGTGGAGTGGGGTCTGGGGTGTGTCGGGAGTGGAGACTGTTGGAGGTGCTGTAGAATTTGGTGGGAGAGGATCAGGATCTGTGGTGAGACGAGAGATGTCCAGAAGTGGGGAGTAGCCAAGAGAGACGGTGTGTTCATAGTCTGTAGTGGGGACAGAAGCATTGGAAGAGGAACCAAGAACGCAGGAAGTATAAGCTTGGGAAGGGTCAGGGGTAAGAACAAGAGAAAGGCTAGGAGTGTGAACTGGAAAAGGGCTAGGAGTGTGAACTGGGGATGGGGTAGGAGTAGAAGCTGGGGAGACGGTAGGAGTAGGAAGTGGGGAGGAATAGGAGTAAGAACTAGGGAAATAGGGGCGGGGGAATAGGATCGGAGGAGAATGGTAGATACTGGATGAGAGCAGCGAATAGAGGGGTATTAGTGATAGAAGCAGTGGAAGTAAAGGTGGGGGCAGAAGTATGTGGTGAATGTTTTTGTTTTTTTTAGAGCCCATCTGGAAACTGCCCACTTGAGCATAAGTCGGCGGAAACTCAACAGCCTAGAACTAGGCTACTTTAAAATAAAAATATGAAAACATAACAATGATATAAATTGGAAAAAATTAACAATCGGGAAGCAATCTCCGGCATCGGGGAGAGGTTCCCCTCACCCCGGTGCAGGAGCGTGCAACCTACAAACAAAACAATAAAAAAAGAGAACCTTCTTAAATAAAGGGGAGAAGCCCGGCCTCCCCCACCAAGTCAACAAGTCCACAAGTCAATGTGCACGAACTCGTCCCAAGTACAAGGGACAGGTGACAGCGACCCCGCCCATCCCGGTACCGGGACAGGTATCGTGCGCGAAGATCACCCATACTGGGACATTCGACAAGAATGTGGCGAACAGTCTAGGGGACGACGCAGTCGTCACAATAGGGGGCTGACGAACGCTCCATCAAATAGCGATGCGTCACACAAGTGTGTCGGATTCGGAGACGACAGAAAGTGACCTGAAGCCGTCGCGGCATTGGGGGATAGGTCTATGGGAACAGTCGCGGCGCAATGGCACGACACTTTAAGTTCCCTTCAACCATCTCCCATCTTCTTTGCCAAGCAGTCCGAAGAGCTGCCCGTATTCCTGCCATGTAGTCGGTGTGAGGAAGAGCGAAACGCTGGTCCGGTCGCAGAGTCCTCGCGGATTCTTTAGCGCCCTCATCGGCGCGCTCATTCCCCGCAATACCTACATGTCCAGGAACCCAGCAGAAGATAATCTCAACATCCGCCCGGCTCGCCATTCCGTGGCGACACGGATATCGCGAACCAGAGAAAGCAGAGATTCCAATGCCCCGAGAGCACTCAGGGAGCTTTGTGAGTCGCTATAGATCACAATCCGGTCTCTAAACCTGGCACGTCGCGTAATCTTCCATACCGAGTGGTGTTTTACCACCAGTTCGGCCGTGAAGACAGACGCAGCGCCTGGAAGAGCCCCGCTGACTTCAAACAGAGGGGATACGGCGTGGAAGCCGACCCCCTCTTTGGACTTGGAGCCATCCGTATACACTGGCACGGTTCCAGCGTGACACGAGGTGTGCTCAAAAAAGGTCGAACGCAATACTCCCGGCGCCGTACAAGTTTTGGGAACAGAAGCGTGGCGACAAATAGCCAAATGTGGTACCCTCCAGGGTGGCGTCCGGGGAAGAACCAGGGGCGCCACCGGCCCGAGAGCTATATCTAGCTCTCTTAGGAGTTTCCTGGCCCTAAACCCAAAGGTCTTAGAGTATGACTAGCGTCTCTCGGGGGCATAGGCACCGTCGATATCAGCTGCGGATGCAGTGAGAGCTGTTGGCGACTGGGGGAGGCGCCGGACTCACGCGTGCAGGCAAGTGATGCACTGCACGCGGCACAGAGCGAGTGGCATCTCCCGAGCATCGACCAACAGGATCTCAATGGGGAAAGTGCGGAAGGCACCGGTCGCAAGGCGAAGGCCGGTGTGGTGGATCGAATCCACCTTCCAGAATAAACGCTCGGCTGCGGTCGCATAAAACTCGCATCCATAGTCGAGCTTCGAACGAACAAATGATCGGTAAAAAAGTAAGGCAGGAGCCCTATCAGCACCCCAAGCGCTGAACGTCACCAAACGGAGAATATCTATGGCATTGGTACAAGAGACCCTAAGGCTGCGAATATGAGCCTCCCAGGTGAGGCGTCGGTCAAATACAAGACAGTAGCGGCGAATTATTTTGTGAGTGGAGGTGGTGGATCGGTGTAGTTGGGGGTCAATATGGTATGAGTGTTTTGTGTGGAGGTGTGTTGAGGCCTCCTTAGCTCCGTAATACGTCAGTGCTCTTCTGTTTAAGGTACGGCCACCTTAAACTCACAGCGACTTGTCCCTCACCACAATTTGCACAGCAGAGTGTGTTATGTGTGTAAATGGTGTAAAAGTGACCTTTTTTACCATATTTTGAACAAAATGCGGTGGTAAGGGCAAATGTTATATTGTGTCTTCAGTTGTTGTGTATGTGTGTTAAGGACTTTAATGCCTTAGTCTAAGTGTTTTTGTTGTCCCACTGTGTATAATGTGAGCAAGGCCCAGGACTTGTGTTTATTGTAATGGAGGTCTTGTAATGGACTTAGATTTTATCAAGGCTTTTGGTAAGGTACGTCATAGGATTCTAGTGAATGAATTGAGAATGTATGGGAAATGGGAAAATGTTTAGAATTTGGTGGCAGAGAGGCTGAAGAATAGAAAGCAGAGGGTACTACTAAATTGATAGAAATCGTAATGGATGGATGTTATTAGTGGGTTACCACAAAGATAGATCTATTTTGGGCCCGATATTTTTCTTAGTTTACATTAATGACCTAGAAGTAGGTGTCAAAAACAAAATTTCAATGTTGTAAGACGATAAAAAGTTAGCAACCAGTGTGAAGGAAATTTAGGGAAATTTCACACAAGTGGTAGATGAAATTCAGATACCCCCAAAATACTGAATTACTGTTATTAAATGAAAGGTTGTTTGTTGGAATCCATTGAAGATGCGAGGGTTTATGAGTAGAAATTAATCGGTCATTAAGGTTCTATAAGTAGTGTTTAGAGTCTAGTAAAAAAGGGCAAAGAGGAAATTAGGCTAATTCAATAAAAATGTTAGTTATAAGGATCAGGAACTTATTATAAAGCTATACAAGAGTGGCCGTTTCGCCATTCCATACAGGAGGAGGCAATCTGGCTCTAGCTACGGGATTTTATTCCTAAAAAATTAAATGTTTCCAGTTTATATGTCCTAATAATTTACTTATGGTCTATTATTTTTTAGATCTATGCCTAAAGCAAGAAAAAACTTTTATGAGAATTCTTTTGATATATAGAGAAAAAATCTTCAGAGCTCTTCTATTTCATAAAAATTTGCTTTTCTAAACGAAAAAATACAAAACAACAGCCATACTTAATTTAGTAATTTTTTTTAAAATTTACGATTAGTAATTATTTTTGTTATTAAATAATTCAAAACCTTCGTGAATTATATATGTGATACAATGGCCTGAGGCTGCCAGGTCTCGCTTCTATCACATGTTGAAACTCATGATTCACACGTGCATCCTGCGAGAGAGAGTAGAACGGCGTCTTATCGCCCACTATTCCCAAGTTTAATCAAGGAGGTTCAATCCCCCGTTTGCCTCCAGGCGTCGATCTCGCCAGATTGAATTAGGCTTATGAGAAGATATGATCTTTCCAAGCGCTACCGGGACATTCCTTCAAAGCCCCCCCCCCCCATTGTCCCCTACGCCGAGGAGCTGGCTCCGGCTATTTATGCGATAGAATTTCGCGTTTGAACCAGATCCCGATTATCTTCGCGAGGCATCACGCCGATCCGGTCTTCCTTGTGCACCTAGGAACTCTACCCCGAGAACCCCCTTATTGTCCAGAAGAGGACAATATCCTTTGAGTACCAAGGTTCGTGCCCCTCGAGACGCCAAGTCAACAGGGCCCCCCCCTGTTTTTCAGAAAGAGAACAACTTTAGAACAGTCATTGTTCTTCCAGCCCGTTCGACAAGAAACGGTTCTCGTTCCCTTGATATCACGTCAGTGGTAATTTAATTCCCCCCTTTTAACCTTCTTCAAGAGAACGCTTGGTTACACCAATAACCTCAATTGTTCATTCAGTACATCTCCGATATCCTGTCTCAAGGATCGCTCGTACTTCTGAGCCCCACTTCGCTCTCACTTTTCGAAGTCAGTCCTTTCCCCTCGTTGAGGACAACCCCCTTCCCTAAAAACCCCTCCACCTGGATAAGAAATCGCCAGTTGGACTGAAGATTCCTTCAAATCGCCTTCCTCTGCTACGACGACCTTATAAATACGTAAGCTACGCATTAAATTTAACTATTTAGCTTTGGGTCAACGCAACTGTGTGCTTTAAACGGATTTTAGCCAACCATTTCCCTTCTTGTTTGTTTTGTCATTTTAAATCCCTCCAAATCTTAATTCCCCCTTTAGTCAAATATCCCATTTTAATCCCCGGTCATGTAAATATTTTCTGTGTGTTGTTTTTTTAGATTAATTAATAAAATTCTATTTTATTAATGTTTGCAATATTATTTATCCTTGGGCTCCGTTCCACTTCTTAAGTATATTGAAGATAAATAAGCCCTCTCCAGGCCCATTTTGGAGTTATTCTCGGCCATCTGATCACCCCGCACTCGAATATAGAATAATCCCTACTAAGAATAGATATATATATATATATATATATATATATATATATATATATATATATATATATATATATATATATATAGTATATCGTCGGGAGCCTATTCTACAATAATATATTTTTATTCTGAACTCTTAGAAACAATTTTGGTAAAATCTTCAAATATAATAACAAAGTCTGCTGACCAAAGTCACGTGTTCTACCTTATTTTGATTTATGACCTTACGACCTTCAAAACTTTCAATAATTCCCGGATTAACCTTGGGAGAATCTCAGCAATTATATCATTCGAAAGAGAATGTAAAACATCATAAGGGTTTTAAATTCGTTAAAATCGGCCTAATAGCTATGATATCATTGTCAAATAATTCCCCGCTTAACTTTAGGAGGACTTCGGTAATTATATCTTTCGAAGGAGAATGAAAAATGACATAAGGGTGTTAGACTAGACCTAGAATATTGTATTTATGAATGGTCCCCACATCACAGAAACGACAAATATTCTGCCGGCTGTTCAGTTAAGAGGAGCAAAATACTTTCCTTGAAACATCTTAATTATATCATGTTATCATTTAAAAGGAGGTGCTTAGAGGATCATATAATCCAGCTTAAAGAGGATTAATAATAAATTAGAAATTCCGTAGTTTTTTAAGTTGGAGATTGATGATAGGACAAGGTGTCACAGTTTGAAAATTATTTCAGTATTAGAGTCGTGAATTCTTAAAAATTTTTTGCCTGGGGATGTTGTACATAGCTCTAGTTTAACATCATTAGAAGGATTTTTTTTTGAGAATCCATCTGGCGACGCCCTACTAGGGGCAAAAACGGCTTACTCACGATATGCAAATAAGAAATAACAAAGATAAAAAATGAAGAAATGCTAAGTAAGCACAGACTAAAAATCAAAATAAAATGAAAAAGAAAGGAAAAGAAAAGGGCGACAAGAATGAAGCACACTCCGGCGTCAAGTGTAGGCCCGCCTCCCCCCGTTGCAGGACCAGGCAACTTGCAACAAAAAGTCAAATAAAATGGAGGAGGCCAGACTCCTCCAAAAGGTCGGCTAGTCAACAAGTCTGCGTGCATCCAAAGGTCCCGAGAACAAGAGACAAGCCGTAGTGACCCAGCTCGTCTCGTCACGGTACCGGGACAGTTAACGTGCATGAAAATCACTCAGACTGGGAAGTTCAAGAAGAATGTGCCGAACAGTCTGGGGGACGATGAATTCGTCGCAATAAGGTGGAGGCGAGCACTCCATCAAAGAGCGCTGCGTCCCGCGAATGTGTCTAATTCAGAGATGACAGAAAACAACCTGAATAAGTCGCGGCACGTAACTTTAAGCTCTCCCTACCGTCTCCCATCTTCTTTGCCAAGCAGCCTGGAGGGCAGCCCTTATTTCTGCCATGTCTTCGGTGTGAGGAAGAGCGAAACGCTCGTCTGGTCGCTCGTCCTCGCGGGCTCTTTGGCGCACCCATCAACGCACACATTCCCAGCCATTCCTCAATGTCCAGGAACCTAGCACATGATAATCTCAACATCCGTTCGGATTGTCAAAACCGTGGTGTCACGGATATCGCTAACCAGGGGATGCGGACTTTTTAATGCCTCGAGAGCACTCAGGGCGCTTTGTGACTAGCTATTAATCACAATCCGGTCTCCAAACCGGGCACGTCGCATTATCTCCAGGTACCGAGGGGTGTATTGCAACCAGCTCGGCCTTGAAGACAGACGCAGTGCCTGCAGAGCCCCGCTGACTCCAAACAGAGTGGATGCGGCGTGGAAATCGAACCCCTCTTGTGACTTGGAGCCATCCGTATACACTAACACAGTTCCAGCTGACACTTAGTGTGCTCCAAAAAGGCCGAACGCAATAATACCAGCGCTTGGCAATACCAGGGGTGCCAATGTACCGAGAAATATACCCTAGTGCCAATGGGTTTAGGGTATGAGTGGCGTATCTGGGCAGCATAGGCACCGTCAAGATTGGCTGCAGAGGCAGTGAGAGCTATTGGCGACTGAAGGAGGAGCTGAGCTCACGGGTACAGGCAATAATGCACTGTGTATGGCGGAGAGCGAGTGGAATCTAACCAGCATCAACAAATTTGCTCTCAATAGGGGACGTGTGGAAGACGGGCCAGGCGAAGGCCGGTGTGGTGGATCGAGTCCCGCCTTCTGCAATACATGTTTGACTGCGGATGCATCAAACTCGCATTTTTTGTAGAACATCGAACGAACAAATGATCGATAAAAAGTAAGGCAGTAGCCCTATTAACGATCCAGACGGTGAACGTCAGGGAATAAAGAATATCCATGGCGCGTGTACAAGAGATCCTATGGTCATTCAAATACAAGACCAAGGGAATGACGCGAGTCCATCACTTCCAGGGAACTACATTTAAAAACAAGTCTGGGTCAGGGTGGAACCAGGGATGACAATATAAGTGCACCACTTTAGTTTTGGCAAAGGAAAACGAAACCTATCCGCTTCAGTATGACGAGAGACGCGGTTCAATACCAGTTGGAGTCGAGACTCATGTGTTTGCATTTGCGTCGTGCCAAAAGAGATCGAAAAGACGTATATGAAGAGCGTAGCGAGAACATCTTCAGCAGTACCAAGGTATTGCCGTTGATGCTCAAGGCAAAGAGTGTGACACTGAGAACACTTCCCTGCGGGATACCCTCTTCCTGCTCCATCGGCTCGGATAGAGCTATCCCTACACGTACGTTAAATCGACGATCTCCCCCAAAAATCAGATATAAAGATTAGAGGGTATCTCCTGGCCGCCATTGTGTAAAGAGTCCAAATCATACCATATCCCCATGCATTATCATGGACCTTCTCCAGATAAAAAAACCGCGCCGTAGACTGTCTAAGAAGGAAGACTTCGCATACGGCATTTTTTTAGTCGCAGCAGAGCATCCGAAGTGGAGTGGAACTTACGGAAGCCCCACTGTGCAAAAGACTGATGGCCACCGCAATTCAAAAAAGGCTAATGTAACATCTACCAATTTTCCTATCAACTTACATACGCAGGAGTTTAGAAAGATTGGGCAGAAACCAGCCAGAGTAGAGTGATATCTCCCTTGTTCGCGAAAAGCGAGCACAGTAGCGATTTTCCGAGAGTCTGGGAGGATACCCTCTACTCAGATCTTGTTAAAAAAATCTCACAGAACGGTGTCGAAGCATGGCGTACGGGACATCTACCTGGCAGGAGGCGGTTTTTGCGCACGAAGCGAGAGCGGAACGCAACTCACTCACTTTAAATCTGTCGTTAAAGGGTTCTCCGCCTCTAGAGGTAAAGTCCTGTCGGGGGCCATCCCCGACATCAAGACGTGCATTGAATGCTGATAACGCTTGATCCCGGCTAGAAAAGGCGGAGAAAGAGTCGGAAAGGATTTCGCCATGGACGCAAGGTCCGAAATTGCGGTTCCATTGCCTTGGAGAAAGGAAGGGGTGTCCTGCGAGAACATGCCCCGAATCCCTTTAACTTGCTTTCACACTTTTGCTATAGGGGTCTTCCCGTTAGGAAAAGATACGTATGCCCGCCAGAAAGCGCGGCAGGCGTTCTTCGAACCATACCAGAACCTGGCCATAGCTTGACGAAATTCACCTATAGTGAAATCGTTCGGGAGGCGCGTATAGCGCATGTAGGCATAAAACTTCTGTTTGAAGGCCACTCATACTCGGCTGGCCACTACGGAAGAGATCCGCATCCAAAACGGCCAGATGTTCTAGAATTAGTAGTTAGCTCCATGTCGATGAGATTACCGGAGAAGAACTCAACGGCCCTCCAAAAAATCAGGCTGTTCATCCTGAGAACACAAAGATAAATCGTTGGTGGAAATGAAGCCTTTTCTGAGAAGTGATAAGTAAACTCATACATATTTATGACACCTATTCTCAGCTCATCGATTATGTCAGCAAGGACCTGACCCTTGGAATTGATCGAGTAGTCTCCCGAGAGGGGCTGTCTAGCTTTCAGATCCCCGAGCAAGAGAAAAGGCCTTGGAAACCCTCCCACGACGCGGCGGAAGTCCCCCGCGTCATTTATCGGTGGAATATACGTAAAAATAACACTATACATCCTACCCGGGGACAGCTGCACAGCTACTGCCTGAAAGAATGCGTCTAAAGCGAATAGAAGAACGGAGACATCACGCCGAGTATAGGTATAAATAGCACCTCCTCATGCCCTACCAATTCCCCTGCTGTTGGGTCGAAAGACCTTATACCCCGGTAGGATGTGCAGGTGCAAACGCACCATTTAGGAGCCAGCTGCCGCCATTTAGGACAACACCTACCGCTTAGTGGCCAAGCAGTCCTTCCGCATGGCGACTCTACTTTGGACTGGGCGTAAAATAAATAGAATTGAAAGGAGAGAGGAATGTATGTGAGGAAGGTCAAGGTGGGGGTGAATTAGGTTGTTAAAACCCCACCTCGCCAAATAGGAGCTCAGGAGTGAGAGGGCGTTGTCCCTTCTTGCAGAGCAAGAAGTCAGGGTGTTATAAAGAAGGAGAAGAGGCTAAGCAGGGACCGGGTGGGGCGCTGAGTCCCGTCAGCACGGCAGCCAGAAAGCAATTCGCTGTGCCCCTTACGTGGCATTAAAAGGAAAGCTAGATATGTATATGAGGGAGGAGCACATTTGAAGAGCCTGAATTTACAGGCTTATAAGTTTCCTGGAAAAATTTTAGTCACATGACCTGCTTAAAATAGCTTGAACTACAGGTACATTTAATTAGTGTTGAACGAGGAGAATCGTGAGGTTATTAAGTGTCAAGTGTGTGACGAGATTGATAGATTTCGCAATGGTCGTATCAGCGCTGCAGTGCCTGTCTCCTACCCTGTGTGCAAAATCGCGCCAAAGGCCATTCTGCAAAGGGTTTAGCAAAATTTGAATGTATATCTAGTCGTACAGTCATACGGCTCTACTTTCAATGGCAAAAGTCCTTGTCTACATAAAATTTCCGCAAAAATTGTGGCCGAAAAAGAATACTAACGGACCGAAACTGCCAGTGTGTTTCACGGCTTATGGCTAAAAATAGCTTTGCTTCAAGTTAGGAATTGCTGCAAGACGTCAACGCCAGTCCTTTCGCACCCATCAATAAAATAACACTCCACAGAGAATTACATATCATGAACAACGGAGCAGAGTGGCACGCAAGAGGCCTTTACTCACTTTTGCACACAAAGTTCCTCGGTACAGTGGGCAAAAAGATGCAAGCAGTGGACCGTGGGGGACTGAGAGTGTGTTATCTGATTAGACCAATCACATTTTTTCCTGTATTTGCATGATACCCGACATCATGTTCATTTTAAACCTCATGAAGCTTTCAAGGAAGACTGGGCACGGTTAAACCTAAAGGAGTCTGTAATGTACTTGTAGTTTTAATTTTTTGGATATGCGTACTTTGGTTAAGGTGAAAATCAGGTTGGACCAGTATGCTTACATCGAGCTGCTAGAGGACCACGTTTCGCCTTAACCTGAAACGTAACATTACAATCCCTGTCTTCAAGATAACAACTCACCCTTTCACCAGGCTCGAAATGCGACTGAGTGGCATGATGAACATTCAGAGACAATCATATATCTGGATTGGCTATCAAAATCACCTGATCTAACACCATCCAAAAGTTATGGGACTACCTCCAACAACGTGTCAAACTTCAGGGGCGTCATCCACGCACCTTGCCGAATTGCACAATTCATTGATGGAAGAGTGGCTGAACATTGATGTCCCCCACATCCAGAACCTTATCCAGTTCATACCACTTCGAATGGCAGCTGTTAGCTAGGCTAGTTTAGGTTTTTGACGCTATTAGGTACGCTCCAGTCCCTAATGACTAACCTTTTGTCCCTTAAGCCTATGTATATATGTTTTCATTTGTACTTGCATACTTGGTGTCGTCGATTATAAACTCAATATGAAGAAACTAATGGTTGATTGATGCCTGATAAAGCAATCCAATGGATGCAGGTTATACCACGGTGGTGGTTTGATAGGTTTTAGGATGCTTTGAGTGAGATAATTTTATATTTTCATTTAACCGAGTAATTAGTTATCCATAGTATGATTGACCTCGTGGATGAAACAGGGTATGGAAGAGACAAGTAAACAAGAATTTAATTGTTAGTGCTGCGAAGGCTCTGAAAAATAGGAAAAGGGATGGATTAAATAACAGACTGATCTAGACGTTCAAAAGAGGTGGGATTATGTAATGAAATGGGTAGTTGTGTTGTAAGGATTTGCAAATGCAGAAAAGCACCTTATGACTTAAAGAATGTTTCCAAAATAACATTGTTTAAAGGTAAAGAGGTTAAAAGTGAAAGTAAGAACTAGAGGAAATAGGTCTGTTGAGGGCTGTAGGAAGTATGTATGAAAAAATATGATTGAACGTGTGAGATGGATAACCCAGAGACAGCTGAGAAGATGAGGAATGGGAAATTAAGGTGCCAGCTGGTATTATAGAACTTTACAAAGCGTTCAATCGTGTCGATACGGAAGCGTTATGGAAGGTTTCAAGAAAATATGGAGTGGGTTGTAAACTTCTGGATGGTGTAGAAATCTTTTAAGGAAGGCTACGTTCGGATGAAAAATGTCAAAAGAAAATGGGCTGCAATTCGTTCCCATGAATCTTCATCATATTTAGAATGAAATGCTCAAATACAATAAAATAGGAATGAGGGGTAGACATGCATCTGTGGTTGATGCGAAATGGAATGAAAGGTATTAGTGCCATATATTGTGAATTATTTGGAAATGTAATCAAAGCATTGACATGGTATGTGTGAGATGGCTAAAAGTAAATGTAGAAAAAGAGTAAGGTGGAGATTTGGGTGGATTTAAGATGGGGTGGTGTGTGTTATTCTATTTCGATCTATGTTTCTTCCGCAAGTGTGATGATTTAAGTGTCTATGTCCTCGAGTCTATCGTTATTGAAATTAGTAGGAATAAGACGGACTGCGATAACACGGTTTTGAAGTGCAAGAACTGCTCAAAGACAATTCTCTGACAAATCATTCATTGACTAGAGAAATATCGTAGTAATTGTTTGAATCTTTATTCAAGATGCCTTCTGTATGGTAGACGATGAAATATAGTGTTTTCTAGACAATTTATCGCTTGTGATATTTACTGGAGTTCTATTAAAATGTGTGATGTAAAGGTAAAAAGTATTTTGATATTTCAAGTGCTAATTCAATTACACACGAAAGGGTTGAGTATATTTTTAATTAGGAGTTTGTGTATTATCTTGGATAAGAAAGCTTTTGGGACCGTTATTTGTATTTAGTAGAATATGCTTTATTTTTTATCCCTTTCTTCATTAATGCAGGCGAGGCTACAAACTCGTTTAGCTTTGCGAGATCGGGAGATAACTCCTCATTCTTATTTTATCACTCTGCTTTGAATAGAAGTGAACATATGAGTTGGAGTGGGTTGGGTTCCGGGAGAATTAAAATTCTAAAGAATCAGAGGCAATATTCTCATTAATTTGTAGGCCCATAAATGGGAGCCTTTTTCTTCCCATCTATATATGTACGAATGTTATGGATCTACGCAGTATTTTCAATTTAGTAAATAATTTCATAAAAATTATACTCGGGAGGCCAAAGGAGGAGTATGGGAAGACATTGTTTACCACACATACTTTTGTCAATTCAATAAAACTATCATTATTAAAGTTGTGGTTGGGTTAATGTTGTTAAAGTTAAGGTAAGATAACTTTCTATTGAGAAAAAGACGTTTCAAGCACTGGTACTTTTGTGTAAAGGAAACCGACCTAACATTTTATAGTTTGATACTAAATAATCAAAGAGATCTGGATAATTAAATCAACAAGCATAACTTAAATCAAATAAGGATTCTACAAGACCGCATTTGAATGTAGCTTGCACCCTAGCACAAATATTAATACTGTCGTCGTTTATGCTGAAGATCATTGCCTCATTTTAATAATTATTTTTTTATACATCTCAGAAGTGAGGTTTTTATCAACAATAATAATAATAACACAAAATTCGGCACGTATTTTGAACCGAATTCAGACGCTGGTTGGCACAATTGAGAGTCGAATTACACTGTACATGTCACCTTGAACGATCTAGATGCCGTGCATTTTTGTGCCTCTAAAGCAATCAAACCTCTAGTATCTAAACCTTTTCTCTTTGTAACTATGTAATTCTTGATTATTGTCGTTTCTCTATTTGTAATCTGATTTAAACTTGTGTTTTGGGAAGCAGTGATTGGTAGTTTATTTTCTTCGTTTGTTTCGCGCACTGCAGGGCTGCTTATGGTGATTTTTTTACCATTACTAACTGTATTTGCAGTGTTATTTAAGCCCAGTTTCTTTGTGATGTATTGATTTTTCTTGTTTTTTATTCGTTGTCTCTTAAAACAGTGATTTGCAAGTGTCGATTTTATACTCGTATTTATCTACTGTGAATTTGTTATGCTGGCTTTATTCGTGTGCCGGCTTCATAGCTTCAGATACATGTGTATTAAATGGTAAATTTTTCGAATACATCGCCAAGTTTCCTTGGTTAAAAGACTTTTTATTATTTTTCTTGTGAATAATTTCCTCCTCTCCCACGTGTTCTGAGCCGCCTCTTCCCCTAATATTATACGAACCTCCAAACACTCACTTCCTGTTTCTCGCTAGCTCCGTAGCCCAATTAGCTACACGTATACTATCGGATGAGTCCCGAATCTTGGATATCTCAAACACTCGTCTACTCAAGCGGGGTTAAAAGGTTTTTCATTCTCCTTCGAATATGCCATCACCTTACCATAAAATAGGGTATCTTGGTTTATTAGCAATTTCTCGCTTGGTACATTTTTACGCCATTTCTTTCAACGGAGACAGATTACAAAGACAGCTCTCTGCTCTCCGACCAAATTCATCCCTACCCTAAATGACTACTCTCGGCTGGATTAATTAGGGAAGGGGCGGGGAAAAAGTGAGTACGCATGATGAGTGATGAATATAGGCCATTCTTTGAAAGGTTCTGCTAGGTTGGACCTTTTACAGGTACGTAGGTTCTAATTCATAAATTTATACGTATGTATATATATATATATATATATATATATATATATATATATATATATATATATATATATTCATTATAGCTAATTGGGAAGCTTATAAAGACCACTTGAGCACCATACCGGTAAATAGACTGGAAAGCGCCTCGATTGAGGAGATAGACCATCATCTTAACAATATAATGGTGAAATTCAAAGAGGCCGACCGTCAAGCTATCCCATGTACCGGATTTAAAACTCTCCCAGCCCCGAGGTGGGATAGAGAAATTACCGAAAGAATGGACCGATTATATCTCCTAATCAGTGAAATAAACCTGTACGGTAACACAGTCCAACGCTATAGAGCTACGGGAACTAAGAGAAACAATCAAATTTCTCATCGTGGAGAAATCCAAGGAGACATGGGACAACATAATTGGTAACCTAGACACTGAAACGGATCCGAAAAAATTCTGAGGTCAAATTAAAAGATTAATAGGAACCCCCCAAGTGAAATAATAAATATAATGATCAACGAAGTTGAAATTAACAGAGATGAGGACGTGAAGCATCACTTCAGAGACTATTGGAAACACAGAATTTGATGGGGACTACGAAGATGAAGTTGAGACAAGGTTGAGAGAGCTGTGTGAAGAACTCATACCTCATCTTCTGATTGACCGTACTCACCGTGCTCTGGAGAAGGGTAGGCCGTTCACATATGAAGAATACGAAACTATACTGAAGAGTTTCAAACAAAAGGCTCCAGGGTTGACCAGAATTACGAAGATTCACCTAATAAAAGCACCCCCAACGTAAATCAAGCAATTTTAAACATCCTCAACGCTTACATGAATAGTGGCCACTTTCCAGATTCATTGAAAAAGGCCAAGATGCTATTTTTGTTAAAGCCCGGAAAGCCTAAAAATGAGATAAGCAGCTATAGAACGATCTCCCTATTGGAGTTCATCGGTAAATTATTCGAAAAGCTCCTAAACACAAGACTTACGAGCTATTTGGAGAATAACAGCCTGAACAACGATCAACAACACGGGTTTAGGAAAAAACTCGGAAACAAAACCGCATTAGCCCTCATAACAGAAAAAATCGCTATTGCAAAGGCCAGGGGCAATAACGTAGATGTCGCACTTAGAGACGTGGCCTCGGCCTTTGACAAGGTCTGGGTGCCGGGCCTGAAAAATAAAATCTACGACCTTGGAATGGAGGACGGCATGACAAAGATCCTGTGCAGCTACCTTGATAATCGTAAGGCCATGGTCAGCATTAACGACATTGAAGGAGAGTTCTTTAACCTAGAATCAGGAGTGCCACAGGGTAGATGTTTGAACTCCACATTATTCGCGATATTTACCAGCGACCTCCCAAATCCTGCCTACGATTTTGCCCAATACATTCAACTGGCAGACGATGTAACACAGATCGTGTCGGGCGAGTACCCTAATCCGAGAGATGTGGCAAACAGGACAGGAGGAGAAATTGATATAGTCAACAACTATGAAAGGAGGAATAAAATCAAGACGAACATCGGCAAGTTCAAAATGATTCCGATGGGACGCGGACGTACGAGGGAAGTTATGGCAGAGGGTGTACGTTACCAGTACTCCACAGACGTCAAGGCACTAGGCCTAAAAATAACAACGAGTGGTTATAAATCACATCTTAAGGAGAAGATTGCCAGAGTAAAAAAGGCGTTCTGATCTCTCTTTCGTTTTAGATTAATGTGACCATCCAACAAAAGGAAATTATATCTAACGCTCGTGAAACCGCTGCTCCTGTACCCCATCATCTCAACACACACAATGAGTGATACAGGGCTAAGGGAAGCGCAGAGAGTACAGAACAAGGCACTGAGATTTATATCAAATGTTACTCTTTGGGACCGTCTTCCCTCGGCATTGTTACATGAAATAAACAATATAGACCCGATTAATGTGACTTTACACAAGCGAGAAATCAATCTATGGGATAAAATATATCGAATTATACCAGAGGAAATTACGAACCAATTAAGACTACCTGATGATGAATAGCCGAACATGCGTTTTAAGCAGGCGTTCAAAAGTAGCCAGCTAAAGATTCTAACAGATATAATACCAATATATACCTAAGAAATAATAAAAAAAAGATAAAACAAAATTTAACTAGACAAATATAATTCAAGAAAAAATCCAAAGTGGACATTAAAAAGTAATAAATAAATAAATCCTAAGTGGATATAAAAAAAAAAGAAAATCTAATACATAATGAATAATTAAAAAGAAATTGTCGAAGTTTAGTGAGTGGGTAATCCCAGTCCCAATTCCGGGCCATATATTTTATTACTGCACCAAGGTGAAGCGTAGGTGAAGCGTATCAAATACACCTACATTAGCCACTTCCGGTGAATAAGAATAACACCGGTGGGTACCTTTTGATCAAAACTAAGATGATGATCCCCTGAGTGTGTCCCCACTCAATAAAAGCCAACCATGGGTGGATCGGTGTAATAATGAGATTTAAACCGAGTGGATTGCTTAATAATTGCCAAAGGATCATCCAAAATAGTTAGACACACAGATACAAAAATAATCTTTAATGTACATGAATTTGACATAAGCAACAGCGTATATAAATATAAATAGAATTAATCTTTGCACTGAATAAATAAGTCTACAAAAATGTCGTGGGGATTACTTGAAAATTACTCACTAGGATGCTTGTGTCTTAATGACACCAGACAGAACGAATGAAATATTATTATTGAGTTAAACACTGAATTGAGCACTTCTAATACTCGAGGTTATGGGCTCGGGATGGGAATTCCAGTTCACAAATAAACTGGTGAAGTTAGGGGAGGGCATAGTTCAATTAACGATACCTTTGAGTTCGTAAGTATTTTTGACAATGACGGTGGAGATCTTCTTCTGGTGACGATGATCGCACTTAGTCCGGCCGTCTGAGGTTATCGAATGAGAGAGGGATCCTAGACCAGTGATATAATGATCCTATGCCGGATCACGAAGGTGTGCCAAACGGTGGCTCAAATCGGACTTCTTCTTTGAAGTGCCTGTCCGATTATTCGGCTCCTCGAGTGAGTAGCCAAAACCGATTACCTAGCTACGTCTAGGGTAATCCGCAGAGAGAGGTCCTGTGTAACCTCTGACTCTGAAGGAGGTGCCTGCGGGAAGTTTGGCAACTACAAGTACCGTGACGGCAACACACACATTCCCCGAAGTTTCTTTCTTACAACGGGCGAAGTGTTTCTATTGTGGGGCGAGCTCTCCTCACAACGTAGGTCCAAGATCTTCTTCTGGTAACGATGATCGCACTTAGTCTGGCCGTCCGAGGTTACCAATTGAGAAGGTAATCCTAGATCGGTGATATAATGATCCTATGTCGGATCACGAGGCGAGCCAAACTGTGGCTCAAATCGGACTTCTTCTTCCTCGAAGTGACTGTCTGATTATTCGGCTCCTGGAGTGGGTAGCCAAAACCGATTACTTAGCTACGTCTAGGGTAATCCGCAGAGGAAAGGCCTGTGTAACCTCAGACTCTGAATGGGGGAGGGGGGGCTGCGAGAAGTTTAGCATCTACAAGTACCGTGATGGCAACACACAACATTCCCCGAAGTTTCTTTCTTACAACGGGCGAACTGTTTCTATTGTGGGACGAGCTCTCCTCACAACGTAGCTCCAAGATCTTCTTCCTGACTCCAGGGGAAAGTTTCCCTTTTATTTCCCTCACGAGCACTAATCGAGAGACAGCACTGAATTCTCATAAAATCAGTATCACTGCGTGAAAGACCTTTTCATCTGCTGCCAGACAGAGTAAATCTTTCACAACTTCGAGCCACGTTGCAGTTTATGACGGCGCGAAAACTCGAACCTTCATCGACTAGCAGGTGTCTTTTAGCGGCAGACATTTTTCTGAACAGCCGTCTCGAATTTGGTTGTCTCAAAGGCGCGAAAAGGGGCGAAAAGAATTCGAAGCGAAAGGTGCATTTGGAATACGGGAGGGACACGCAGCTTGTGTCGGAGTATTTCTGCATACACTAATGTACGTGGTATTTAGACTTCTACAGGAATAAATTACAATTAAATAAAGTAATATAAAAAGATCCGAAGTGGACACAATAAGTTATTTAAATAATCACTAACATAAATATGAAGAATCAAGAAGAATAACTGCATTGTCAATTATCCAAGATTAATTAAACTGCTAGAACATAAACGAAAACAAAGGCTTGAACGCTAAAACTATCCCCACACCAACTTCTTTCTTTTAACATCATTGATCATATAGCATGGTTTATTAAAAGCAACCGCTAGTTCTGAATTAAATTTTTCTTTCAATCTTCTCGATTTGTTTAACCTGTGGATAAGCGTAACGAAATTCAAGAAAAGAAAACAGAGAGACAGGTGTACTCAGAGCTGTCCCTAGCCGCCACTAATCCCCTCTGGTAAGCTGCTTAATCCCCCCCCTCCCCTTCTCTCTGGCTACCTACTTCTCCGACCTTTTAACACCTGGATCCAACCTGACTATACGTGTATAGCTTCGTTCGTAATTTTGTTAATACAATTTGTAACATATATAAATTGAATACTTTGTAATAATTCTCCATTGTAACTCTGAAGATGATACTCGATGTATCGAAACACGTCAGTTAAATTAAAGAAAGTGCTAAATTACATTAATTTACATCTACCTTTGGAAAAATAACAAACATCAGTCCCCGATGAACTTCGGTACGTTTATCCACAGGTTAAACAAATCGAGAAGATTGAAAAAAAAATTATTAATTCGAAACTAGCGGTTGCTTTTAATAAAACATGCTATAATGAAAATACACTGCCCAAATTCACACACACACACACACACACACACATATATATATATATATATATATATATATATATATATATATATATATATATATATATATATGTATATAGGAAAAGAAACTCACAACTTGCACGTGAGTCAAAATTATGATAAATAACACCCACAAGGAAAATGGAAAAACGATTCCGAGCGCTTTCGTCTTTATTCTAAAAAACCTCTTCATGGAATAAAATAGGTCGGGACAGACAATGTCTTAAATAGTAAGGAGTGGGGGGTTAAAACGGCTACCTGCATCAAAACCCTAACTAGGGGGTACAAATTCTTTAAACACTTTAATTTGAGATTTAATATAATTAGATATGATAGGATCTAGGCTAAACAATCCAAGGGTTAATATTAAAATTTGAGAAAGTATTAATAGAGATAAATTCCAAAATATTTCTTGAAATGTAGTTTGTACATTTAATAACAGGTTTAGCACTATTCCAATTAATAGTATGATCCTGTCTATAGATATGTAAAAATAATGCAGATTGTTGACAAAAATTACGAACATTAGTTTGGTACTGTTTAACTCTAACATTCAATTCTTTACCTGTCTGTCCATAATAGCATTTTTCACAATTATTGCAATCTATAGAATATACAATGCCTGGCTTAGGTGGTGATTTATTTACGAGAAGGCGATGGATAGTGTTTTCATATTTGAAAATAACATTTATTTTTAAAGGTTTTAGTAAATGAGGTAATTTAATGAAACTTTGGTTAAAAGGTAAAACTAATACATTTTTGGCATGAAATTTAGGGATGTTACGATTAGGTTGATAAAATAAACGCTTAGCAGAATTATAACAATTTTTAAGTACGCAGAAAGGGTAACATAAATTTAAACCTATATTATATATCCTATCAACCTCTTTTTGCAAATATTCGGGTAAAACAATTCTCAGGGCACGGAGAAACATGGAAGAGAAAACACTTTTTTTGATACTCATATGGTGATCGGAATAGAAATGGATGTATGAGTCAATGGCTGTAGGTTTTCTATAAATTTCATATTTAAAACCTTGGTCTGTTCGGTGGATCAAAATATCTAAGAAAGGGATGGTGTTATCTTTTTCATTTTCTAAAGTAAATTTAATTGAGGGGACTAACGTGTTGATTTTTTTCGAGAAAAGTATTGATATTAAGATCATTAGGCCACAAACAAAGAATGTCATCAACATAACGCATCCATAAAATAGGGGTTATGTTGGTCTGGGGAAGTATTTTGGATTCAAAAAACTCCATATATAGATTGGCCAGTATCGGGGACAAACAATTGCCCATAGCTATTCCAAAGATTTGACGGTAATATTTCCCGTCAAAGGTGAATTTACAGTTGTTAATACAGAGGGAAATAAGTTTAAAAATTGTGGAAGCCGGTATAGGGAGAATAACATTAACAAGGTACTCTTCGAGGAAATTTAGGAGATCGGGTACAGGAACTTTTGTAAAGAGGGAACATACATCGAAACTAACCAAGCTAAAATTATCAGGGTAAGGAAGATCATTAAGTTTCCTAATGAGATCGAAATTATTAACTATGTGAGAACTAGAAACGGTCCCCACCAAAGGACTCAGGAGATAAGCTAACCATTTAGATAGAATATATGAAACACACCCAACCGAGCTAATAATGGGTCGGATAGGATTTTCCCGCTTATGGGTTTTGATGAGACCATAGAGGTAGGGAAGGGAAGCATTCGACGATTTAAACTTATTAATGAGTTCAGGATAACCTTTAAGCAGAGAGCGAAGGGTTGAATGACATTCTCTGTTTACCTGGTCAATAGGATTCTTTCTAAGGTTTTCATATGTAGAGGTATCAGAAAGAAGGTTATTCATTTTATCTAAATATGAAGATTTGTCGATAAGAACGGGGTAGCAGATTTATCAGCCTTACACAAATATATATTTTTATTATTCCTAAGAGAACGTATTGCTTTATTAAATCTAAGGGGATAATTATTTTTTACATCGCTTAAGCTTAGATTTAATAAAGCAATCCGTTCTGTTATTGGGGCGGAAGATCAGCCGTGAAGATCGAGTATAGGGTGGGGCTCAGACACGCCTCCTGTGGGGCCCCCGTCTGTAGACAGAAGATGGGTCCCGCATGGTCCTCGATGGACACGCAGGCTTTCCTATTGGTGACATAGTCAGCAAACATTTTCTCCATTTTGAGGCCCAGATTGTTTTGGAGTAGCTTATATTTAGGCCCAGATTGTTTTGGAGTAGCTTATATTTAGGCCCTTCAACCCAGACCTTATCGAAAGCCTTCACGGAGGACCACGTCCACGTATCCCTTTTCTGCTTTAGCCTATGCAATCTTTTCGGTTAGTATGGCTATTGATGAGGAAGAGTCCCTTCCCTTTCGGAAGCCGAATTGATGGTTTTTGTATTTTACCGGGTTTTTTCAGGTACTCTACCAGCATTTGATTCAAGATCTTTTCTAGGATCTTACCCAGGAAGTTCAATATGGAAATTGGCCTAAAGCTTGAAACTAAGTGGGTTGGTTTCCCTTGCTTCAGCAGGAAGACCATTTTAGCTGTCTTAAATCTTTGCAGATAAGCTCCATGTTCAGATATGAGTTGAACAGGTCAGCAATTGCCTTCCTTATATTCTCTGGGGCTTTCTCATAGTTATATTTTGTGAGGCCAGTGCCCCCGGGAGCCTTCTGCTTAAACGATCTTATGGCACTTTTCAGCTATTCTTCTGTGATCTGCGCTCCTAGTCCTACGTTTTCTTGTGTGGTGTAGTCAACTCTTCTTTCTAGAGTAATTCTGTGCCTGTTGGTTATTAGGAATCAGTCTACTCTTTCTTCCGTTTCTACGTCATATCTCCGGATTCCAGTAGTCTTGCCTTTAGGTCTCCCATTAGTATTGTTGGATTGTTAAATATTTCCATTATTCAATGAATTGGTAAGTATGAGCAGCGAGGTGATTGGTAAGCTGCGGTGATCGTGAGTGGAGAGAATTTCATCTCGCACTGTCACAGCAGCGTACACCTCACCGACCTCTCTTTCCTGGGCATAGTATGACCCCTTTTTAACCCCAATTGCTGTTCCATCATACCTTTCTCCGGTGGGGTTCTTCTTAATGATGTCATAGTTGTGTATTTTTATTTGTTCATCGTCTTTAATTCCGTGTTCGGAAATTGTTATTATGTCTGGGTCTATATGGCGGAAGAAGTTTCCGTATTGAATATTTTTATTCGTCGCGTGCGAGTCTAGTCGCGAGCGACTCTACATCTCACTATGTCGGTCGGTCGTTTCCATTTTGTTTTGTTTTGTTTTTGTAATAACATCATAACTATTCAGCCGATTCTAACGAAATTTGATAACCTTATGTTGGTTTACATTCTCTTTCGAATGCTATAATTCTCAAAGGTCCTGCCAAGGTTAGCCCGGGAATTATTTTGTTTTGGCAATAACATCATAACTATTTGGCGGATACTCTGCTAGACTAGGCTGTAATATGGTATAATCTGCTAGGCAAGCCTAGAATAAGCTATACTATGCAAAGCTATACTCTGCTAGGCTATAATATGCTAAGCTATGCTAAGATATAATGTATACTAATGTATATCAACTATGCTAATTTAGCCTATAAAATGCTATGCTAGGATAGCATGTAGTATGTTAGGCTAGACAATACTAAGCTATGCTTGACTAGGGTATAATATGATAGTATAGGTTATAGTTGTCTAGGATAGTTAATGCTAGGCTAGGTTATACTATGCTAGGCTATGTTAAGCTATACTAAGCTATACAAGCTAAATAGGGCTATACTATGCTATGCTAGGCTGAAGTATAATAGGCTGAGGAGGGCTATGCTAGGTAATATTATGTTTTAGGCTACGATAGGCTAACCAAGGCTATAATAGGCTAAGTTATGCGTGGTTATTCAAGTCTAGGCTATGATATGCTATACTAGTCTAGAATATACTAGTCTAAGCTATAATATGATACGCCTCTTTGTTCCTCGTTTTCTTGTGTGTTTTCTTTTTCGCCATGGTTTTAGGTTCCTTTGCTCTATCATCGGTTTCCATTTATTCCTCATTTATTTCTCCAGGTTCTTCGTGTTGTTCTTTATCTGCTAGTGTGGCTCCTTTACTTGCAGAGTTTTCTCGGCGGTAACGCCGTAAATGAATACCGAGAAGGGGAAGGGGAGGGAATCACATCTTACGAATCCCGTTCTTTTCCAATAATGGATTCAAAATTTCTGCGAATGTTCCCGGTTGGGCTATATTGTGCACATGTGCAAACATAGTGCACGTGTGCGAACATAATGCACGCTGGTATGTCGAGGCTGGGGCCCTCATTTACGTTAGTTATTTTTTTGTTCTTGTAAGGCCTGCCGGAAGTGACTTGCCCGAGGTCCCGGAAGGGGATTCGACTTCATCAGACGCGGCGCCGAAAGAAGTGAACCTTAGCTTGGTTCACATAATCTTGCGGAGCTTCCGCCGCTACCCTCAGTTCGCTCGGCCCTTTCCATTGTTCATGGTATCGCTAGAAGTGGAGTGGCTTTCTCAGGGCGCTGCTCGACGATTTCCGCCCGCGTGACACACCTATCTCTCTCTGCAACAGGGTGGTTAGACATTAGTTGTGGAGGCAGTTTTGAGACTAGGCCAATTTTTCTTCCGGACATTAGCCCATTCGTTGGCACTAGCCGCCCGATGTCTTCTTGTTTATGATAGAGTGCATCATACTCATTTGGCACATCTATCAACTTCGTAATGGCGATTTTAAGTTCGGTATATAAGGTTCTAATCAATAATCCTCTTTCCAGTTCCGTTTTTCCTTGCTCCGTCCTTAGTTTCAGTCTCTGTACTCCATTTTTATACTTGTGAAATGGGGGCCCCCTCCCATTATCCCATAGTCGTGCCTGTGCTAAATTGGCTGATATGATGAATAGGATGAATGAATAGATGAATGAATAGACCTGGAGACGATAGATGAAAATGAAAAATGAAAAGTAAGATCAAATTTAGGTGGAATGCTTCTTACTTTTTAGTTCCTTTTGAACAGGCAGCTAATTTGCGTCTATTTTCTTCCAAATATTAGACACGTAAAATTTCTCCGTTGAAAAGGTATCGTACTTACAACTTCTTGAGTGAGAAAAATCGCTCGGATGAAGAAATGCGTCTGAATATTTTTTAGAGCGTCTGCTTTGCCAAGCTGAAGGCGAGTGGTGTGTAGTACAAGCAGATAAATCACAGTTGTGGCTAGGGGATAAGATACAGAGCTATATGTATGTGGTAAGTTAAAGTTCAAGTTAATGAAAGTGATGAAATTTGTGGTACCCATGATGCCGAGGGTCATGTGATCCTTGCTCGGCTAAGTGGTCTTGAGGCCGGTCAGCCAGGAGCTTCTCGTAGATCTTCGCCACAAACTCAAGCAGTGAGACGAGCCTGTTATTGGCCTATACCTTCCTTAGGTATAAAGATTATTTTAACAATATATAAGCCGTCTGGGAAGTAACCCGTTTTGAGAGAAGCATTGAAAATGTTAATGATTCCCTGAATGATCAGCTATGGGGCATTTTCTAAGTTTCATTTAGTGATGCCCGTTCAGCCTGGTGCCCTTTGATTAAAGGACTTTACAGTAGCAATGACCTCCTCAGGTGTTATGTGGCGGCCTTGCTCCGCCATCTCCCTGCCTTCGTCTACTTGGTGATGTGGGTGCGTTCAATGTATGATCTGATTGAGGTATTCTATCAGTTGGCCTTCGAATTCCTGGTCGAACTCTTCATTGTCTTCTGAAGTGATGCTGAAGACATTTTTTCAGAAAGTTAGAAATATTTCTTCCAGAACTGATGGGTTCTCTATATAATCCCCATTCTCTTTAAATCAAACCTTCGCTTTTCTTGTATGTCCTTTTAATCTTCTTATTTGTTGCCAGAATTTAGCAGGGTGAAACTCGCTATCGACTCTGTCTATTAAGCCTGCAAAGCTACCCGTATTCCTGCCATGTAGTCGGTGTGAGGAAGAGCGAAACGCTGGTCCGGTTACAGAGTCCTCGCGGACTCTTTGGCGCCCTCATCGGCGTGCTAATTCCCCGCAATTCCTACATGTCTAGGAACCCAGCAGAAGATAATCTCGACATATGCCCGGCTCGCCAAAACCGTGGCGTCACGGATATCGCGAACCAGGGGATGCGGAGATTCCAATGCCCAGAGAGCACTCAGAGCGCTTTATGAGTTGCTATAAATCACAATCCGGTCTCCGAACCTGGCACGTCGCGTAATCTCCCGTAACGAGTGGCGTATTGCGACTAGCTCAGCCGAAAAGACGGACGCAGTGCCTAGCAAAGCCCCGCTGATTTCAAACAGAGGGGATACAACGTGGTAGCCGAACCTTTCTTGGGACTTTGAGCCATCCGTATACACTGGCACGGTACCAGCGTGATACGAGGTGTGCTCCACAAAGGTCGAAAGTAATACTCCCGGCGCTTTAGAAATGTTGGGAGCAGAGGCGTGGTGACAAATAGTCAAGGGTGGTAACCTCCAGGCTGATATCCTGGGCAGAACCATAGGCGCCACGGGCCCCGATAGCTATACATAGCTATCGAAGGAGTTTCCTGGCCCTAAACCCAAAGGGATTATGGTATGGCTAGCGTCTTTCGGCGGCGTAGGCACCGTATAAATCAGCTGCGGATGCAGTGAGAGCTGTTGACGACTGAGGGAGGTGCCTGGATCGCGCATACAGGCAAATAATGCACTGTGCACGGCGTAGAGCGAGTGCCATCTCCCAAGCATCGACTAGTAGGCTCTCAATGGGGGAAGTGCGGAAGGCACCGTTCGCCAGGCGAATACTGGTGTGGTGGATCGAGACCACCTTCCGCAATACACAATTGGCTGCGGATACATAAAACTCGTATCCGTAGTCGAGATTGAAACGAACAATGATCGATAAACAAGTAAGGTAATAGCCCTATCAGCGGCCCAAGAGTTGAGCGTCACGGAACAGAGAATATCCATGGCGCGGGTAAAGGAGACCCTAAGGCTGCGAATGAGACTACCAGGTGAGGCGTGGGTCTCGAGAACCATCCCTGTTTTCTCACCACACGTTCGACCTTGACCGCCCCATCGTCGGCCATCTCTAAGGTAATGTTATCAATGGAGTAGTCGCGAGTTTCCTCGCAAAAACTACTCCTTTCATGAAGTTCATGGTAGAGTGCGGCGTGATACTCACAGACGTGCCATAATGTGTCCGAAGGCCACTAATCATAGCCGCCTTGGTGGGATACAACGCATTCTCAAAAAGGCTTCCGTCCGAAAAACGGGTCGCCTTCGGCTCTCTACCAACCACACTAGCTAAAGCTCTACTTTGATGCATCATGTTGTTCTGAGCTAACATGTGTGCTCTACGCACGAGCACACTTTGGGGTCTTAGTCAGGGGCTCTGCACCCGGGGGAGGCAGAGGGGCCGGATGTGCCGATCTTGGCTTGGTCGCTTACCGAAGGGGCAGCAGACCCATCTCTCCTCGCATTCCCCGCGGATGGAGAGGAGCCCGAGCCTTTTCATAGTCTTTTTTTTCTTTTTAGGAGAGGAGGGCTGGGAATGAATCTGTTTCTCCTTTCCACCGGTAGGAGCCCCCAGGCCGGATGGACGGGCCTCAGAAATGTCCTTCTCAGAAATGGAGAAAGTCCTGGCAGTTGCAGGGGCACCGGTCGGAGGAGGAGATCCCTCGTCTCATTGTACCGCCTTATAAACCCTAGCCGTTTGAGGTGGACCTTGCATAGGGGTGGACTCGAGTTCAGTGCTTGGCGCCGAGCCCGGATTCGCTCCCATGGAAGGCCCTAACGTTTGAGGCTTGCTTGCCTCAAATACTATATCTATCTCTGGGATGGGGCTCCAGTTGGCCATCCCTCCCCCCTAGGACATCACAGGGCCCATTGGCAGTGGTGTCACAAATCGAGCCTGGGGAGGCACAGCCTTTGACCCCCGCTAGGTTTAATATTCTAGCCAGCAGGTCTTTTGCGGGAAGCCGCCGATGGGGCCTTGCTTCCCTCTCCCCCCTAAGGGGGTTTGCCCTACCGAACCGCTTCAATGGGAAGCCGTCAGCTATGGGCTGCCTGCTGGTTTTTTGGCAGTCCTCTTCGTAAGTAAAAGAGAGACTGCGACTGGAAAGATGGAGATGCCCAAACGCACCTCCAGACATGGGGTGATGGGGAGGGGAATTCCCCTACACCCGTAGGCGAAGGAGAGGAGTAAGCCTCCTTTCCGGTTAGAGAGATTTGGAGGGTCCCCTGCGAGAGCACAAGGTGAGGGACCTCCATTTTTAGTGTGGAGCTACCCGTGGGCGGCTCCGATGATGGACGATGGGAAATTAAGGGAAGCTTTTTATTTTATCATCATTGGGGGCATCGTGACCATATTTTCTTTATGGGAAGCAAACGCTAATCACTCCTCTCAGTTGCCCGCTCTGCGAGGGTTGCGTATGGGGCTGGCAGAGCCGGGTGCCGCTATTTATGGCCACCCCTCCCGCCTGGTGACCTGGCAGCCCCTCGGCATGGCGGCTTTACTTTACGCACAGCGTAAAAAAAAGGTAGTGAAGTGAGAAGGAAAGGGGATGTGAGCAAGGTATAAGTGAGGATGAAGCAGGTGTTAAAATCCACTATCCCAAACCGAAGCAGCTCAGAGGTTAAGGAAGATTGTCCCCTACCCCGTCAGTCCCCATCTGGGATAGTTAGCTAAGAAGAAGGTCAGCATCTACCCTGTCAGAAAGTTGTGGAAGAGGTTGTAGGGGAAGTGAGGAAATAGGGGAGAAATACAGGCCGTCTAAAAGAAGGAGAAGAGGCCGTTTATGTTCACACAGAATTAATGGCGAGAATCACGGCTAGGAAAATAGCTAACATCAACCCCTTTGAGAGGAGATGGAAGATATCAACCAATGCGCCAAAATTCAAAGTAATTCCCAAGTTTCGCAAGACCTTCAACGATATACGTCTGGGCGGGGAGTGAAACTCTTACTGCGGGGAAGGGACGGTTTCCGGGCTCAAGATCACCACGAGGGGTTTCACGAGTCATATCGAGCGTACAGTCGCGAATGCAAAGAGAGATTTGAGAGAATTCTATAGGTTTCGTACTTTAAATCTCTCAAATAAACTCAGAACATTCAATGCGTCGCATTCGTTCGAGACTCACGTACCTCCCCGTACCACTGAACGCGAGCGCCGAGAGCTACATTGCGAAACTACAAAGAATCCATAACAAAGCGGTGTTCATCCTCACAAACATCCGAAGAAGTGAACACAAAATACAATGGAGTTCCACGCCTCGGTTGGATTATCTCCAATCAACGTGGCGCTCCACGAGAGACCAAACAGGATCTGGCAAGCCATTGGCACTCGCCTCCCCCCCCCCCCCCGAGTTCTCTCGTACACACTTGGACATCGAGGTCGCTCGACAAATAAGACCTTTTAAAAGCATCAAGGCTTTGACAGAGGGCGAAGTGACCCCAAAGTACACGTGACAAAGTCGACATAATACAAAATTGATTAGTGTAAAGTTAAGATTTCTTTAGTATTAATCACACCACAACACAATGATTACGAATTTTTTCCAAATAGTAAATTCAAAGGTTAAAATTCACTAAAGAATTTTTCCAAAACCCACAGCGGGAACAAAAACCCCGCCCCAAATTAAGGCTTAATCCCAATCAAATCAGATCAGATCAAATCAAATCTAGACTAATTAAATTAACAGGTTTAATTTAATTAGAATAAGCTATAAATTTTATAGTTTATAAAAACCAAAACAAAAAACAACAAAAAAAACAAACATAAAAACTTAGTCAAAACAGAGATATCCTTTCACCAGGAACTTATTTATTCTGTCTCCCACACCATCTCTATTCCTTAACCTCACCCAATTTCACCACTTTACTCTATCTAAATTTCATCACTTTTCTCTCTCACTATCTCTCTCTTTCTCTCTCAATTTCACCACCTTTTTAAGTCCAAGAGCAAGTCATTCGAATTCTGTTCATTCCCTGAACATGACCGACCACGGTCGAAAGACGTCTCGGAATAAAATATCTTTTTTCCTCGCCTACAAGACCTTGACAAAAAACTTGGTAGAAAAATAAAGAGAATACCAGTTAAAATCAATAAAGCTGTCACTTCTGTGGACTTCAACAGTGCATATATATATATATATATATATATATATATATATATATATATATATATATATATATATATATATATATCCAACTTCACCGCAGGAAAGAGAAAAAAGAATAATTTTTCTTCGGAAATAGTTATTTCTTACTTCGAAAATATCAGAGCTGGGGTGGGATTCGAACCGTACACATTGAGGCAGCGAGCAACTGCTTTGATCTAAATTAAACCACCGAGTGGTCTAAAGGGAGGTTTAATTAAGATCAAGGTGGTTGCTCGCTGCCTCAATGTGCACGGTTCGAATATATATATATATATATATATATATATATATATATATATATATATATATATATATATATATATATATATATATATATATATATATATATATATATATATATATATATATATCTCAAAGTAGCACGAGAGAATGATGAAAATCAATCCATTAAACCACATTGAAAGAGAAAACGGAATAATCTTTCCTTGCAGTAATATTTTTATTACCTTTTTTCTAAAGATCCGTGCAGGGAAGCGATTCGAACCAGGCACACTGAGGCAGCGAGCACCACTTTGATCACAGTTAAAAGTATGCCGTTAGTACACTACGCTAGTAGGAAAGATACAACCATCAGTGACATTCTTATTTATTCCAACAACGTTTCGGATTACCTAATCCATCATAAACACAATTTGTGATGTGAATAAATGTTAATTTTAACTAAATACAAATCAAAAGCAAATAATTAAGATACTGAACATACAAAATTAAAATTATTAATAATTATAAGTAAATATACAGATAAGCTCAAATCAAAAGAGGAACAAATTCATACCTGCTGTCAGCGAGTCAGGGGAGTGACTAAGGAATTTACCAAAACGGACATGATTATGGGTAGTTTGTTGTCGGAAGAATATTAACAGGTCTGAAGCTGGTTGGTTGTGGCTATTACTGATAATGGGTGGCAGTTCAAGTCTGAATTTAACGTGGGTGAATATGTTTTTATGAAGAGAGATTCCAGAATTCTGAGGTGGGTGATGTAAGGATTAGAGTCCAGAATCTCAAAATTATTGATGTTGGCAGCAACCTTACACTTTGTAATGTGATCTCTGATTGGCGAGAGACTTTCCTGTTCGGCAACTAATGCCAAGGTGTGCGCAAACCATCGAGTGTAACGAGCGAATAGTACTACCAATATATGTTCCCTAGGAACAACATCCAGGGCAAGAAAATTTGTATAAAATACTATTCCGCAAATAAGCATAGGTTAAATCCTTGGTGCAGAAGAAATTACCTTTTTTTTTAAATTGTTAATGAAGGCTATTCGGAAATGTATTTGCGGAAAAAAAACCTGAAGAACGTTTCAGGACCCTCTTGAAGCCTCTTGATTCAGAAAACCGAATTTGCAAACTTTGGATGGAAGGAGTCACTTAATATTTTGCACATAACTCTGTTAACTAAATCTAGGGGGAATGAGTTGGACACGAAAAAACTTCTTAGAACGTCAAATAGCGTAGGAGGAGCAAAGCTGTATGGCTCTGTATCAAAATATACAAACTGTTCATTTTAAATTTTTTGTCACAAAAGCTAAAGAAATTTAGACCTAATCCAGGAATATGTTGGTTTTCTAAAGATGGGCGTGCAGAAACCAGTAGGTGCTTTTTTAATTAGAATGTCCAGAAAAGAAAGAGATTTCATGTTCATTCTCCACTGTTCGGCATTAGCTGCTGAATTGGAAAATCTCTCATAAGGAAGGAAGTCACGCCAAATCAGAGATTACATTATAAAGTGTAAGGTTAGTGCAAACATCAATAATTTTGAGATTCTGGGCTCTAATCCTAACATCATCCACCTCAGAATTCTGGAATCTCTCTTCATAAAACACATTCACCCACGTTAAATTCAGACTTGACTTGCAACTCATTATCGGTAATAGCAACAAACAACCAGCTTCAGACCTGTTAATATTCTTCCGACAACAAACTACCCATAATTGTGTCGGGTTTTGGTATGAATTTGTTCCTCTTTTGATTTGAGCTTAACTGTATATTTATTTACTTGTAATTATTAATAATTTTTAATTTTATATGTTCAGTATCTTAATTATTTGCTTTTGATTTGTATTTAGTTAAAGTTAACATTTATTCACCTCACAAATTGTGTTTATCCCTTTAGCCTGATGATGGATTAGGTAATCCGAAACGTTGCTTGGAATAAATAAGAATGTCACTGATGGTCGTATCCTTCCTACTGAAATTAAAATTATGCCTTCTTAGAAGCAACCTTGTTGATATATATATATATATATATATATATATATATATATATATATATATATATATATATATATATATATATATATATTTGAGGAATATGAAGACCCACATAATAACTCCAAACATTTATTTCCCGGACGTTTCGGTCTTTAACAATGACCATCTTCGGCGGATTCAACTCTAATACGAATACAAGAAATTTGTAAGAATTAGATGACCAAATTGCAAAAATAGCATAATCAATTAAATATTAGTTACAATATGAAAAATAAGTCAAACACAACAAGAGAGGAAACAGAAATGAAACAAGAATGTTAAGCTTTAGTTACGAGGGGCAATCAATAAGTTTTGCAATTCGGTTTTGAGGAAACGAGAATGAGGAAAAGTGTTTTATTATTTTTCAATATAACTACCCTCGACTCCAATGCACTTGCGCCACTTGTCCCTGAGGCTTCGAATTCCCGACAACCAGAAATCTCCCGACTCCTCTTCAATCCACTCCTGGACGGCGAGCTGGACATCTTCTTCGTCCCCAAACCGGCGTCCACGCAGTGCAGCCTTGAGCTGGAGGAATAAAAAGTAGGCGTTGAGCTCCTTGAATCCGCATTCGCGCAGGGCAGCTTGTGCAACTCTGGCCTTGTGGACTTTGACGACGTCGAAGTCGATCATGGGGCGTGAGGTTTCTAGGGACCCAAGGGCAGAGACCTTGGTCATGGCCAAATTCTCGTGGATGATGTTGATAACACTTCTCGCTCGATTTCTTCGACCTTCACTAGTCGATTTTCGAGGATCATCCTCTCCACACCGGCTACATTGTCCTCGTTGGTCACATCTGACGGGCGTCATCTTCAAGGGACTCATGACCATGGCGGAACTCCCTATTCCAGCGAGCAATGGTTGCATAGGCAGGGGCGGTGTCGGTGTACACTGCAACCATGCGTTCATGGATCTCTTTTGCATTCTTGCCTTTCTTGGTCAAATATTTGATCACTGCGCGATGCTCAACTTTCTCCATTGCTGAAATATTTGTGACTGACGATCTGCGATCAGCTACTGCTTCTTAAATAGACGAGGCAGAAGCATGCGGCTGCAGGTCCTGACTTTTCCAAACTTGTCCTAACACCCTCACAAACAGCCATCCCCCTTCCTCTGTTTTGCCCTACCGATTCGCAAAACTTATTGACCGCCCCTCGTAAATATAAGTTAATTTACGGATATATGTTATTGAAAAAATATGTTAAAAACAGTTAAATGCAAGGGATGAAGTGATCGATAAATACGAGTTTGACCAAGAAAGGAAAATTTAGAATCTGAAACATAATTAAACAATATTCCCAGCAATAACAAATATGAATAATAAACATGAATTAAACTCAATAGGGATACAATAAATTGGTTTTTAATGTAATACCCGACAAAATTGTATGGGTAGGGCGAACAAGGAAAAATGAAAGGTAAGTCAAATAATAAAGCGAGGAATCCGAAAGAAAAACAAAGAGCAAAGCAAACAGTTCAATATAAGTTAAAATACAAATATATGGTAGTGAAAAATATAGATAAAAACAGTTGAATAAAGGGGGTAAAGGTAATTCAAACGATCAATAAATGCGAGTAAACTATGAAACCAAAGTTTAAAACTTAATAAAGAAAATAGTGAAGCAAAAAAATAAGAATGAAAAAAATGAAACTAAGGGAAAACTTATATATAAGATCATTTAGATACCACAGGAACAAATATTTAAAATACACACAAAGAATAAAAATGAAACTGAGAACCTTTAGACAGAAACTAACCTTATTTTGTTGGAGCTGGTGATATATACTGATTACTATGATCGGGACGAGCCAGGATTTAAACTATGTAAGGAAGGGGGAGAGATTTGGTTGGTTGCATGTTTCTTTATTTGACTATATAGTGAACAATTTGAGGGAGGAGGAATAATCATTGAGTTCTGGATTTACTTGTTTTAATGAAAAATGATTCTAGAATTTTTAAATCTAGAGAAGAGGAAGCGGAAGATAATAAACTAAATGAATCAGGGTGGAGCGGGTTGTTGAGATTTTGAGTGTTCTCTTATTGAAGAGTGTTCAGGTTTAGAGACAGGAATGTTAGTTCTATATGACACTCCCATATGCTAAGCAATCCTACATTCTAATTGTAGACTAGTTTGGTCTACATAGCGACTTTGGCAGGTCGCACACGTAAATTTATAAATAATGGAAGATAATGGTAAACCACGATATTTAAATCAAGATTTTATTTAGAACTGTCGGACTAGTTTCAGGAAGATGCCATTTTCAACTAATAATGAAGAAACTATGCAAGGAGCACAGGTAAGGTAAGACACATCATAAACAAAATGAAACAGCAGGAAGCAATCTGAAAAAAACTAGAGTGAATATGGCGTGAATGACAAACTAAACAAAATGAAATGCAACCCGAAACAATGTGGAGAGTTGCTAATCCTCGAGACGCATTGTCGACTCTATTCGTTATATATTTGTTAAATTTGTATTGCCCTTCAGATAAATTGAAATTATCAACTTTGTTGTTTTTGTATGGATTCCGCAATTCTTCTCTCAATATAATTGTTTGATTTATAAATGATATTTGCATGGTTAAAATCAATTATATGGTCGTGCTTTTGCATGTGCGTAAAGAGAGTTGAAGAGTTCGTACACCTTCTGATGTCAGCTAAATGTTCTTTCATCCTCTTATTAAAGTGGCCTGACTCTGATGTATGTTAATTTGAAATTATAGCATGGTATACTGTAAACTCCAGCATTAAGATTGTTTGGGCGCATCTAATCAAGGATTTTCGAATGGTATTAGCATATTTAAATGTAATATCTATGTTATTTCCGTTCGCATATGATTTTAGAGGAACCAAGGCTGGAGCATATGGGAAACTAATACATTTTTTAAAATTGTCCCTTCGTGATGTGGATGTGGCATAGAAGTTTTTTTGTGCTTTGGAATGACATCTATTTATGAGGTGAATTGGATATTTTAGTTCAATGAAGTTGCAGATAAGGTGGTTAATTTCATGCTGAAGGAAGATTGGGTCGCACGTTCTATAGGCTCGGGGAAAAAGGGAAGAAATAACATATCTTAACGGATTTGTCATGTAGTGAGAAAAAAATGTATGTAAGCATTTGAATTTGTAGGCTTTCGATAGAATGAACACTGAATATAATAGGAGGGATTAAGGTGGTCGCCAACCTCTTATCTGTAAGGGTTTGTAAGGCGGGAATCAGCGACACAAAGCTAAATTAAAGATGTCCAGGAGAAATAAAGCCTGGGTAGTCTTAATATATTTGAGACTCCCGGGGGCCCTTGGGACAGGAGAGGGGTCGCTACTGCAGGTGGCGGGTGTAACAATTTACACTGGGCACCGCCATGCGGGGGAGTCAGTCCGCTAATGATTCTTTCGATCACGCGCAAAAGGATGGCATTTGGAGGCTTGTGTGCCCTCCGAAGGCAATGGTCATGCCTGACGAACCTTGTGGAATTCTTTCACTTCGTCTTCAGTGAGCACGATCGGGACAAGGCGGTGGATGTGGTGTACTTAGACTTTCAGAAAGCCTTTGATAAGGTACCACACCGTTGCCTTCTCCGGAAATTGCGAGTGCTGGGCATAGGCGGAAAAGTAGCCGGCTGGATCGAGAACTGGCTAAGTGGCAGACGGCAACGGGTGGTGGTGAATGGACAGGCTTCTGAGTGGGTGCTTGTTACTAGCGGGGCGACTCAAGATTCTGTCCTGGGCCTACCTCTATTCATTATCTAAGTTAACGACATGGACGGTGACATGGTTGCCAAGATTTCCAAATTTGCCGACGATACCAAGCTTGGTATGAACGTTGCAAAGGATTGAAATACTGCCCGCCTGCAGGAAGATCTTCCGAAGATTGGGGAGTGGTCTGATACGTGGAAAATGCCTTTCAACGTAAACAAATGCAAAGTGATGCATATCGGCCACCGAAATCCTCGATCACCCTATATCCTTAAGGGCACTGCTCTTGAGTCCAGCGACACTGAGAAGGACTTGGGTGTAACTATCACGAGTGACCTCAAGTTCTCGAAACAGTGTATTGAGTTGGAGAAGAAAGCCCAAAGGAGTTTAGAGAAAAAAAGCGCCAGTTTGGATAACGGAACAAGAAGATAGTACTGTTTCTGTACAACTCCCTCGTCCGACCGCACCTGGAGTATGCCGTACAATTTTGTAGTCTTTCATTCCGAAAAGACATCGCGAGATTGGAACGCGTGCAAGCCAGGGCAACCAAACTGATTCCCTCTATCAGACATAAAAGTTATCAAGATAGATTAAGGGAATTAGATCTGTCTCGTTGGAAACCCGTAGACTACGTGGTCAGCTCATCAAAGTTTTCAAAATACTTCGAGGGTTCGACAATGTTGACAACAGGGATATTTTCACACTTGTTGAGAGCAGAACAAGAAATCACGACTTTAAACTTGAACTGAAGCGTTACAACCGCGGTCTGTGTGGAAAACTTTTCACTTACAGTATCTGCGGTAGTTGAAACGCACTTCCAGTGGAGGTTGTCAACAGCAATTCTGTTTACCAGTTCAAGTTAAGACTAGATAAAGTCTTGCGAAATCGCCGTTAAGATCCTCGCGAGTGATCTTCGAGGTTGCCAACGGACACCTTCGAAGATTGCACCAAAAGTACCCTCCTTGTATGGACCGTAAGGTCTTCTAGGGTACTTATTTTCATTGTAGCTCCTTGTAGCTCCTGACTCCAGTTCCCTAAGTTTATCCTCCCTGCTCCAATGCCAGCCGGAAGATCGGCAACTATGTATTTACACCACATGTTCACTTCTAACTTCACCACTTTCCTACTCAACAGACCGAAGGACTTTGCACTTGCGGACGCACGAAAGTCCTGAGAAATATTTAGAGGCTGACAAAGAAAGCATCAGTCTAATACTTAGTTTCTGCCATGAATTACCATGACTTGCCATCCCAGAGAGTAATGGCAATGACCACTGGCCATTGACTTAAAACTGAGATGATTAAAACCAATCAAGTTAACCGAATCGGATTAAAAACGTTGGCACATTAAAGTTATATTACCTGGTAGTTTTGGCGATACCATTGCAGAGTTTAGATTTGTTAAGGTCAAACGATTTGCTAGTAGTCCAGATACAATAACTTAACTTCATCCCATTAAACTAGTAGAATTGAAGTCAGTTATCGTCTTTATTTATTATTCATATATTTCAAGTATTTTAGATATTAGTAATTTGTTTCTTAAGTGGCCAAATTATGCATTCTGCTCTAAGTTTTAAAAAACTGAATTGTTTTAGCGGAGGCAATTTTCTATATCAAACGAGGCTTCTATAACGTTTGAACCATGTAGAGCCCTAAGAAACATTTTACTCTAACAATAAGTTCTTGTCTTAGTATGACACCTTTCACTATGAGAATAATTCATCTCTTATGACATTAGAGAAAAGTAATCATTGTCTCAAGTTAAAAATAATGAACTTAATTTGCATAATATTTAGCACCAAAAATTATGACCTGAAGGGTCTGGTACCTGAGTGGAATGGCGTGTCAGGGTATGAAAGATAAGGCACGATCCACAAAGACACGCTGAAGACACTTTTCAAACCCAGACCCGTGATGAGATGGAGTGATTATTTTTCGCTTCAATAAGTATCGATTTTATTGGTTTATTGATGAGAACTAAAGAACCGATCGTAATCTATGTTTAAAAAGCATTAAAGGCCCCAAAACATACAAAGGAAAACACAGGTTCAAATTAACTTTCGTTTCTTTGTTACCCCTCATCAATTTGTACACAGTTTATTATTTTTTTTCAGTTAAATCCCTCCTTCCTGCGTAGCATTGTTAGCAACTTCTTAATAAACAACAGCTTCCATCACTTCATCCCATCAGCTTAGTTGACCTTTTTATTCGACAGAAATTTAAATTCATTTTAACCTCTAGTGTGTGTGCGTAGGAGAAAAGGAGAAAAAGAAAGAGAGAGAGAAGAGGAAAGAAAGAGAGAGAGTGAAAGAAAGAGAGAGAGGGTGAAAGAAAGAAATAGAGAGAGAGTAAAAGAAAAAGAGAGTCACAAGGAAAAGTAGTACCTCAAAGGACCATACCGTGTAGGTACTATTTTGGGAAGGCCCTAACCTATATAACAAAAGAGAAAGTATAGCATAGATGAAGGCTCTCCGCGCCCACCTCTTACACCCGCCTTTGCGGGGCAAAAAGCGAGATAGAATACATGAAATCTGCTGTGAAAAAGAACACAATAAGGAAATTATAGAAAAGTTGGAACCAATCTACTTGCCTCTAAACTATAATCTGTACCAATGTGGTACCATTTAGGTCAAGGTGTGGATTATCTCGTTAATTCGAGATTTAAACAGTTCGACTGAAGAATAGTTAACCACTTCTGGCGGTAGACTGTTATACGTTCCGCAGATTTTGTACGAGAAGAAGTTGCCTTAAATGTTAGTATGGAATTCCGGTAATTCCACTCTGCAACTGTGGTTACGTATATCATTTGCGTTCAACGTGAACAGCCTCCTGTGGTCTACGTTTTCAACTCCTCGTACTATCTTATGTGGCGCGTCTCCAGGGAGAACAGCCCTAGTTCTTGTAGCAAATGCTAATAATTTTTATGTCTAAGAGGGAAGCGATTAATATAGTGGCCCTGGCCTGTACCCTTTCCTGCCGTTCAATGTCTTTCTGAATGGTTAGGGAACAGAATTAGACGACGTATCCAGGGTATTGCTGGACAAGAGAGTTGTACAAGTCGAGAACACACTGCTCATTTTGGAAGCGAAAATGTCTCTTTATGTACCCGAACATTCTCTGGGCCCTTTTTTCCACCTAAAGGCTAATTAGATCACCGAAATTTTTCTCAAGATAAGTGGTATCTAGCTGTTGCCTAGCAAGGACTAGTTTTCTAGAACAGCCCTAGTTCTTGTAGCAAATGCTGATAATTTTTATGTCTAAGAGGAAAGCGATTAATATAGTGGCCCTGGCCTGTACCCTTTCCTGCCGTTCAATGTCTTTCTGAATGGTTAGGGAACAGAATTAGACGACGTATCCAGGGTATGACTTGACAAGAGAGTTGTACAAGGCGAGAACACACTGCTCATTTTGGAAGCGAAAATGTCTCTTTATGTACCCGAACATTCTCTGGGCCCTTTTTTCCACCTAAAGGCTAATTAGATCACCGAAATCTTTCTCAAGATAAGTGGTATCTAGCTGTTGCCTAGCAAGGACTAGTTTTCTAGAGGGTTAGCATTGCCGATGTGCATTACCTTGCACTTGTCAAGGTTAAATGGCATCTGCCATATCTCTGACCACTCACCTATCCAGAAAAGACTATTCCGCAGGCCTTCTACTCCTTCTCGCGAGATCAAACTACCTTCTAATTTTCTATCGTTGACGAACTTGGCTATCGAGCATAGTAGTCCTTCACCTATGTCATTTATATAAATTATGAACAATAGAGGCTCGAGCACTGACCCCTTGGGCACCCCGCTACTGACTGGCGCTCATTGCGAGGCTACTCCGTTGATCTTTACTCGTTGCCTCCGTCCCGAGAGCCAACTTTCCGATAACGCTGAGGGCGTGGACCTTATTGATTAACCTGCAGTGTGGTACCTTATCGAAGGCTTTTTTAAAGTCCGGGTATGAGATATCCACATCTCGACTACGGTTATATTCCCTAAAAATACTGTGGAAAGATTCTAGTATATTAGTGAGACATAAACGGTCCTTGCGAAATCCGTGCTGAGAATCTAAGATCAGGTTCTGCGACTCTAAGTGCTGCACTATACTGTTTTCGTTAATTCCCATGTGAATTTGCCTACAATGGATGTCAAACTAATAGAGCGTTAATTACCTGCGTACTCGTGGTCCGCCTTTTGATAGATAGGGGTTACATCTGCTATTCTCCAGGCATCCGGTACCTCTCCAGTTTCCAAAGACCTTTTTAAAATGGTGGTGAGTTGTAGAGCGACCTCTTCGCTAACTTCCCGGGTGAGTCTAGGAAGAAAGCCATCCGGACCTGGAGACATACGGGTTAAGGTTTCCTAATCTGGCTACTACTTCGTTTCTGTCCCCCACAAAATAATATAACAGATGGCAAAAGCCACAAGGGCTCATCATAGGTCATCCGAGTCAAACGGCCTCTTTTTTAAGGCACCCAAACCCCCAGGAAAACATCATCCAGGGGATTGCGTCCAGAAACAAGGGTATCACCAATGAAGGCTTGTCAAGAACTAAATCATTCAGCTATAGATATATACAAACAATATTAATATATACAAAACTTAGGAACCATCACAACCTTCCCTCCCCATAAACTCATCCAACCTACTCTTAAATACATTTAAATTTGGACTACCTACTACCCTCCGCAGCAATTTGTTCCAGAAATAAACCACTATTGGTGAAAAAATATTTTCTTAAATCCAATATACACCCTTGCTTTTAAATTTTCAACTGGTGACCTCTAGTCCGATTTCCATTATCTAACTCAAAAAACTTGCTAACATCCAATTTATCTATCCCAGAAAAAATTTTAAAGAGCTCAATCATATCCCTTCTCACACACCTCCTTTCGAACGAGAACATATTTAATACCCTCAGTCAACCTATATATTCAAGGTGCCTCAGGGAAGGAATAATCTTTGTGTTACCCATCGTTGCACTGCCTCGAGAAGGTTAATATCGCGTCTAAAATGTAGGGACCATGCCTGTTTACAGTACTCTATATGTGGCCTAACATAAGAGTTATAGAGTTTAAGAATAATCTCCTCACTTTTGTAACTGACATTTCTCTTAATGAAACCTAGCACTCTATTTGCCCTATTTCTTGCTTCAATACACTGCTTAGAAAACCTTAATGACTTATCTATTACTACTCCTAGATCTTTCTCATCCTCTACCGAGCTCAGCCAATGCGCATCCATTTTATAGTTAAATTCTCTATTATCTTTTCCCATGTTAATAACTTTGCACTTATCAAGGTTGAAAGTCATTTGCCACTTATGTGCCCAGGATAACAATTTATTTAAATCCCCTGCACTTTAAAATTATCATCAATATCTTTAACTACAGCTGCTAATTTGGTATCATCCGCAAAAATTGACACTTTATTATTAACTGCCTCCCCAAGATCGTTTATATAGATGACAAATAATAATGGACCAAGAACTGATCCCTGAGGAACCCCACTGATAACATCCCTTCACTCTGACTTTACACCATTTAGCACTACCCTTTGCTTCCTGTCTTTCAGCCACTCAGCTATCCAATTTGAAACACCCCCACATATCCCAATAATTTTTAATTTATGAACTAGTCTCCTATGTGGTACCTTATCAAATGCTTTACTAAAATCTAAGTAAATTATATCTACATTCTCTCCCTTATCTACTTGATCTGTTACAAACACCAGAAAGTCTAGTAAATTAGTCAAACATGATCTACCTGATCTAAACCCATGCTGAACATCGCTGATTAACCCATCCCTCTCTAGATGTTGGCAAATCCCTTTTTCAACTATTTCCTCAAGAATTTTACAGACTACAGGAGTTAGGCTAACCGGTCTAAAGTTATTTGGATCTTCTTTACTACCCTTCTTGAAAATGGAGACTACATTCGCTCTCTTCCAATCATCGGGTATTTCTCCATATTCCAGTGACCTAGTATACAACTTCTCCAGAGCTATTGAGATACTTTCTACCCCTTCTTTAAGTATCCTAGAATTAATATTATCAGGACCGGATGCCTTGGTAGTATCTAACTCACCTATTAGTTCTTTTATCGTCCTCCAATCCACACTAATGGTAGTAAACACCTCTTTCCCTGACCCATGAGTACTATACATAAGACTATTTAGTTTCTCCTTTGTAAATACTGATGAAAAATGACCATTTAGTACCTCAACTATTTCCTCATCAGTTTCTCTCACAACCCCTTCATATTTGATAGGCCCTTTTTTTAATTCTGCCAGACTTATTATTAATTTTATAGTAACTAAAGAACTTTCTAGGATCTTTGTTGCTATCCTGAGCTAATTTAATTTCTGACACCCTTTTGTTCTTCTTTATAATCTTATTTAACTCATTCCTAGCCATTCTATAATCACTTAAATTTTGAATATTATTTTCTACCTGTAATTTTTTATATGCCCTTTTCTTCTCTGAAATTTTTCTAGTTCATAGAAAAATCAGAATAACGATTTTCGGAAAGCCTGTGGGTACCAGTGGCAGGTCCTCATTGTGGAGAAGAGGAGGAAGTTCAAAGGTAGTAATGTGTTTTAACTCCAACAAGGAAGCAGATAAGTCTTTTTGGCCCAAGGGAGGGTCACTAACCTCGTATTAGAGTTGTATGGATATGAATACACCTGTCTTTGTGTGTAAAAATGTGTGTGAATAGAGCTAGCTACCTGTATCCCCGCAGTGTCAGCGGGTTTGAAATAAAAACGAAGAGTGGTGAGGTTGCAAGAACGAATATATCGTCTGTGATAGACGAGTACTAGAAATGAGGTGAGGGTAGATGAGTACTGGAGATGAGGCGATGTTAGTAATCAAAGAATATGAGAATCACTCTTTCGGATTGACTTCTATATTGCATTCCACATTTTTTAATATTCGACAGAGTGTGAGAGAAGAAAGACATGGATTGATCCTTGTATGTTCGCCTATTCAGGCGTTAATGAAGCAGCCCCTATACTCAAACCGAACTGGGCCATGTAGGGAAAAGGATACATGCAAGGAGAGGCCGCTTTTAGGCAGGTCAAGAATCGGGAAATCTTGAGTTGATCAAAATTCATTTAAATCCTTTGTCAGATTAGTCTACAAATGGCCGAATTTGATAATTAAAGTTGGTCTCTTTTAATCATCTACATATGCAATCACATTTGGCTGCCTTCTTTGGAGGGCCGCTTAGATTAAGATAATTAAGGTGGAAATGGCGTTATGTGGATTCCGTATGCACTTCTACTGTCTCATAATTCATTTAAATCCTGCTCTGAGCCTGATTTCACTCGGGAAGATAAGGAAAACTGTGTGAAAATATCTATACTTTTATTTCATTTCCCCATACCTGTGTCGTGAATAAGTTAAATCCAGTAATGACATGTCGTGTTTAGCTGCCGAGTATTTAGTTATTTTTAATAGATTTAGAAATAAATGTATGTCATATGCACTTTATTGTATATATTTAAAACTAAAGGAGAAAAACCAAGCAACATGGGTATTTCCGTTAAAGGTTTGTGTGGTGTGTTTTGGAAAAAGCTACAAAGAAGTACAAGAGGTTGATTGAAAAGGTGAAAGAAAGTAGAATGAAAGGTGTTGTGACAGGTGTACTTCCAAGAATGGATGTTGGGGTAGAATGGATGTCTCGTGCAATTGGGCTGAATGATTATGTGAGGAGGATGTGTGAGATGGAAGGTGTAATGTTTGTGGATGTGTGGGATAGGTTGGTTGGAATGAAAGAAATGTATGCGATGGATGGACTGCATTTGAGTAGGAGGGGGGTAGATGTGTTGTGGGAGGAGTATGATCGTGTTATTAGGTCTTTGCGGGCGGGAAACTAGATACTAATAGTGGTCAGGGAATTATGAGAGGATATTATAGTACTGAAAGTAGAATGGACTTGGCAGATAACAGAAATAGGTTCCAAGGCGATAGAGGTGAGGTCATTCAAGTTTCAAGAGGTGCTTCAGGGATAGGGGGGTTAAATTGTTTCTATACAAATGCTCGTAGTCTTAGAAACAAGAAGGATGAGCTATTTAGTTATATTAGCAATGAGGATATAGATATATTATGCGTTACTGAATCATGGGTTAATGAAATAGAATTTAGTGACACTATAAGTGAATTTGATTTACAGGGCTATAATATGTACATTAGTCAAAGGACAGGTAGGATTGGTGGAGGAATAATTATCTATATAAAAAACAACATTGTTTCAAGTTTAAATACTTCAATAAAGCAGGATGGAGTTGAGTCACTTTGGATAGATATTAGGTTCAGTAAAAATAGAATGGTGCATTTGGGAGCTTTTTACAGGCCACCTGGGCAGACTGATGATATAGATGAACTAATGATAAGGGAAATAAGTAAGGGATGTGAAACAGATGCAGTTATTATTGGGGACTTCAACTTAAACTCTGTGGACTGGGAAAATATGATAGGTAGGGATAGAACAAGTGGCAGGTTCATAGAATGCTTTGAGGATAATTTTTTGAATCAATTTGTTAATGAGCCAACGAGGGGGGACAATATATTAGATTTAGTACTTTCTAACAGTGATCATTTAGTTCAAGAATTGACTGTTGGGGAAGCATTGGGAAATAGTGACCATCAGATAGTTCGTTTTAACTTGGGAATTGAGAAGGGTAAAATAACTGAGAATGCTGAAAAAGTTCCAAATTTTCATAAGGGAGATTATGTAAAACTTCGAAGCTTGCTAAATTTGGTAGACTGGGATATAGAATTCAGAGGTAAAAATGCTTATGGGATGTGGGATACTTTCAAGCATATAATAAATGTAGTCCAAGAACAATGTATCCCAATGAAGGCCATTAGGAACAAAAGTAGGAAACCATTATGGTGGAATCAGGAGATAGCTAGAAAAATTTCAGAGAAGAAAAGGGCATATAAAAAATTACAGGTAGAAAATAATATTCAAAATTTAAGTGATTATAGAATGGCTAGGAATGAGTTAAATAAGATTATAAAGAAGAACAAAAGGGTGTCAGAAATTAAATTAGCTCAGGATAGCAACAAAGATCCTAGAAAGTTCTTTAGTTACTATAAAATTAATAACAAGTCTGGCAGAGTTAAAATAGGACCTATCAAATATGAAGGGTTTGTGAGAGAAACTGATGAGGAAATAGTTGAGGTACTAAATGGTAATTTTGCATCAGTATTTACAAAATAGAAACTAAATAGTCCTATGTATAGTACTCATAGGTCAGGAAAAGAGGTGTTTACTAACATTTGTGTGGATCGGAGGATGATAAAAGGACTAATAGGTGATTTAGATACTACCAAGGCCTCCGGCCCTGATAATATTCATTCTAGGATACTTAAAGAAGGGGTAGAAAGTATCTCAATAGCTCTGGACAAGTTATATACTAGGTCATTGGAATATGGAGAAATACCCGATGATTGGAAGAGAGCGAATGTAGTCCCCATTTTCAAGAAGGGTAGTAAAGAAGATCCAAATAACTTTAGACCGGTTAGCCTAACTCCTGTAGTCTGTAAAATTGTTGAGAAAATAGTTAAAAAAGGGATTTTCCAACATCTAGAGAGGGAGGGGTTAATCAGCGATGCTCAGCATGGGTTTAGATCAGGTAGATCATGTTTGACTAACTTACTAGACTTTCTGGAGTTTGTAACAGATCAAGTAGATAAGGGAGAGAATGTAGATATAATTTACTTAGATTTTAGTAAAGCATTTGATAAGGTACCACACAGGAGACTAGTTCATAAATTAAAAATGATTGGGATATGTGGGGGTGTTTCAAATTGGATAGCTGAGTGGCTGAAAGACAGGAAGCAAAGGGTAGTGCTAAATGGTGTAAAGTCAGAGTGGAGGGATGTTATCAGTGGGGTTCCTCAGGGATCAGTTCTCGGTCCATTATTATTTGTCATCTATATAAACGATCTTGGGGAGGCAGTTTATAATAAAGTGTCAATTTTTGCGGATGATACCAAATTAGCAGCTGTAGTTAAAGATATTGATGATAATTTTAAAGTGCAGGGGGACTTAAATAAATTGTTATCCTGGGCACATAAGTGGCAAATGACTTTCAACCTTGATAAGTGCAAAGTTATTAACATGGGAAAAGATAATAGAGAATTTAACTATGAAATGGATGGGCATTGGCTGAGCTCAGTAGAGGATGAGAAAGATCTAGGAGTAGTAATAGATAAGTCATTAAGGTTTTCTAAACAGTGTATTGAAGCAAGAAATAGGGCAAATAGAGTGCTGGGTTTTATTAAGAGAAATGTCAGTTACAAAAGTGAGGAGGTTATTCTTAAACTCTATAACTCTTATGTTAGGCCACATCTAGAGTACTGTATACAGGCATGGTCCCCACATTTTAGACACGATATTAACCTTCTTGAGTCAGTGCAACGGAGGGCAACAAAGATTATTCCTTCCCTGAGGCACCTTGAATATGAAGATAGACTGAGGGTATTAAATATGTTCTCGTTCGAAAGGAGGTGTGTGAGAGGGGATATGATTAAGCTCTTTAAAATTTTTTCCGGGTTAGATAAATTGGATGTTAGCAAGTTTTTTGAGTTAGATGATGGAAATCGGACTAGAGGTCACCACTTGAAAATTAAAAAGCAAGGGTGTAGGTTGGATTGAAGAAAATATTTTTTCACCAATAGAGTGGTAGACTTCTGGAACAAATTGCCGCAGAGGGTAGTAGGTAGTCCAAATCTAAATGTATTTAAGAGTAGGTTGGATGAGTTTATGGAAAGGGAAGGTTGTGATGGTTCCTAAGTTTTGTATATATTAATGTTGTTTGTATATATTTATAGCTGCATGATTTAGTTCTTGACAAGCCTTGATTGGTGATACCCTTGTTTATGGATGCAATCCTCTGGATGTAGTTTTCCTGGGAGTTTGGGTGCCTTGAAAAAGAGGCCGCTTGACTCGGATGACCTATGATGAGCCCTTGTGGCTTTTTTCATCCGTTATATTATATTGTGGGGGACTTTGATTTTGTCTTCCCCTGGTGAGGGTGCTTTTTGTGGGTGGGTTTTGACGGAGGCGGATGACCTTTGATAGGCCCTTGTGGCTTTTGTCATCTGTGTAATTATGTTATGTTATGTTATGTTATGTTATGTTTAAGTGGGAAGTAGATGTAGCAGAATGAGGTCAAATGGCGACCACGTGCCCTTTTGTACCCACGTGGATCCTGAGATCACCGCATGGAGCTGTGAAAGCATGTCTAAACCTGGGCAAGGAGGCGGCCGACACCGTTATCACACGCCCCAGATATATTTGCCTAGGGACCGATGTTATCGTTCCCCCCTACCCCACGGCCACCTCTCCACTAGCATTCTGTCTTTCCCCTTGAAGATTTAAATCCATTAGACATTCCAACCAACGTTATCACGATTACCCCTTCCCCCGAAGGAGTCGCCGACTTTTCCCTCAAATTCGCGCGCGCATTTGGAGCCACCTCACCAGGCGCCTATATAACGCTTTGACTGAATTTAGAGAGCAGTACTGTTAGACTTCCACCTACTCCGGCGAACGAGCTAACGGACGGTCTAGCAGCGATTTCGACTCATCGATTCAAATTGAAGGCTAAATCGATCCGTGAACTCTCCCTTAGTCAATCGGCAAATTTCGACATCAGTAAACTCAGCCATAGTCAATCGGCAAGGATTTAACAATGATTCCCAACTCTGAAGGTGACAAGTGCTCCCTCGTGTGAAGCAAGAGGTAAACCGACTTCTTCCATCGCATTCATCGTACCCCAACTGGCACCTTTTCGTCAATGAGCACGTAAGGTAATCGTAACCGTTGCCGCCTGCAGAATGATCTTGAAACTGGCTTACCCACTTGCTCCATTATTTGTGTGAACGCCCGTTTAAAATCCCCCTTCAAATCACCAAACTGAATCTGACCTCTTTAATCCCTTTATTAGCCTACCTGTATCGCGCGTGGACCTTTAACCCCGTCTGGGCGACCATTCCCTTTAAATCCAAATTTTGTATAAATATAAATATCATTTTGCTGTTAGTAAAGATATATTTTCGTCATTGTCTTTCTTTTGCAACCCAAGCGCGTACCAGCTACCGGTTAATCTTTGGCCAACTTGCACTCTGAAATATTTTTTAAAAGGCCCCGCCCAGTTAATAATCACTGGACTCATAACAATTTCCCCTTTCACTATTGGTCTTCAACCAAATTCAGCCCCAAGCTCCAAAGTACCTACGTGTATATATATATATATATATATATATATATATATATAGAGAGAGAGAGAGAGAGAGTCTGGCCATTCCACGACAGTGAAACCCTATAGAAGATATACAACCCAGGGGGCATTTGAAGTGACAAAGGCAAGGCATATTGTTCTAACATATCAATTCATCTTACAACAGATAAAAAGAAGAGAAGTTTGGAAAAAAAGAAAGACTTGGATGAATTCACACCAAATGAATCTCGGAGTAAATACGGGATGTTGTTGTACTGCTTGCGGGCAACCTCTATATTTGAAATGAGGAAATATAGTGAGACCTAGAGAATGATGTGAGTGGTACTTTATTTAAAAAAAAAGAAGTTGCCATATCGATATATAACTAGCCAAACTTGCCATTTTTTAATAAATTCTTTAATTACGAGAAAAGGCATTCTAAATCTTCTAAGTCTCCTAAATCGAAGTGAAGGGAAATGAAAACAACAATGAATTTTCCAAGAATTAATTAAACTTTTTTGCACTTTCGTTCATTTGCCGGTGTGGAGCTATCGCCTAAATTTTGCTTCCTCGTGCCATGATATAATAAAATCCGAGAATTCAGGAAAGGGATGTTGGAAAGTATGAGGGTGCGTGCATATAAGGTTTGAAAGAGGGTTCGATTGTTCGTCATTCTAACTTTAAAAAAAATCGAAGATGAGTAGTAGCACGAACTTACTACTATTTTGATTTCCAAAAGTCGTCTACTCACAGATAAAGCGAATAGAAGTGCATATAACTTGAATATGAAAATACGCACCTCAACACTACTTCCGACTTCAAGAAAAAAAGATGATTAAAGACCAGAGAAACTTCGGTTCTCTTTTGGTTAGGTTTGCAAAAGTGCGGTAGTAGACGATGAGTGAGTACTTCAAACAAGAAATCTGCTTTGAAACAACGGATTCCTAATGAACCACTAACCATAATCCCAAGAAAATAAAAGCAAGTCAGACATCCCCGCGACGAAGTCATTTTTAAAGAATTTGAATTAATTGTTACTTTAATGATTTTTGAGATTCAAAAGCTTAAATTATTAAAATGAGAGGTTTTGATTATCTGATAACCTTCAGATCCGTAAGATTTTATATACCTCTCTTAGACAAATTGAAGTATTATTAATATTTTATTATGGACTAGTCATCTTTAATTGAGCCGGCGCCTCTTGTGCACTTCCAACACACGCTGGATGGTTGCCTATAATATGAATAAACTCTCATGTAAAGGTGCATCAAGTATTTATGAACTAATTATGGTTGAGGTAAAAAAATGAATGTATTCAGTAAAAAAAATATATTTTCATAGAAATTAGAATGACTTAAAGACTGATAGTAAAAGGTTAATTCGATAAAACCGCTTTCAGCTTCTATGACCGTCTCAATGCGGCCTCGGAAGCAACTTCATGCTCTAATTGGTGGTTGCTATGCTTGCTATTCAATAAAACAACATTCAACGAGTTTTTTTATGGGGCCGTAATATTGCCAATCTTTCAAAGACCCCTCAGACGCAGAAGTAATCTTAGTGGTTCAAATCTAAGGTCACGAAGAATCGGATTACTTCAAAGGACATTCTGACCCAAAACGAAGAGGCCCTTTTATAGGAAAACTCTAAAATACAGCTTGGGGAATAGCACATTACAGATGAAGGCTTTCCCTATCCATTCTTTCCATCCGCATCTTCGGGTACCGAAAAAAAGCAACAACAGGAAGCAGGTTTGAGAGTCGGGAGGAGGGCCGCCTCTCCCCGGCGAAGGGACGGGCGACCTACAGAGAAAACAACAAGAAGAAAAACTCCACCTAGTTAAATAAACGGGAGAAGGCTGGCCTCCGCCCAAAAGTCTATAAGTCCACCAGTCTATGTGCACAAACTCGTTCCGAGTACAAGGAACAGGCAGTAGCGACCCCGCCCATCCTGGTACCGGGACAGGTAACGTGGACGGAGATCGCCCAGACTAGGATATTCAACAAGAATGTGCCGAGTAGTCTGGGGGACAACGCAGTCTTCACTCTAAGGCGCTGGCGAGGACTCCATCAAATGGCGGTACGTCCCTCAAGTGTGTCCAATTCATAGACGACAAAAAGCAACCTGAAGCCTTTGCGGCATTGGGGGGTAGATCCATGGGAACAGTCGTAGCGCAATGACATGGAACTTTAAGTTCCCTTCGACGGTCTCCCATCTTCTTTGCCAAGCATCCCGTATTCTTGATATGTAGTCGGTGTGGGGAACAGCGAAACGCTGGTCTGGTCGCAGAGTTCTTGCGGACTCATTGGTGCCCTCATCGGCGCGCTCATTCCCCGCAATTCCTACATTTCCAGGAACCCAACAGAAGATAATCTCGACATCCGCACGGCTCGCCAACCTGTTATGTCACGGATATTGCGAACCAGGGGATGCCTAGATTCTAATGCCCCAAGAGCACACAGGACCCTTTTGTGAGTTGCCATAGATCAGAATCTGGTCTCCGGACCAGGCACGTCGCGTAATCTCCCGCACCGAGTCGTGTATTGCCACCAGCTCGGCCGTGAAGACAAACGCAGCGCCTGGCAGACCCCGCTGACTTCAAACAGAGGGGATACGGCCTGGAAGCCGACCCGCTCTCGGGACGTCCAGCCGTCCGTATACACTAACACGATTCCAACGTGAGACGAGATATTCTCCAAAAAGTTCAAACGGAATACTCCAGGCGCTGTAGAAGTTTTCGCAGCAGAGGCGTGGCGGCAAGTAACCAAATATGGTAGCCTCCAGGGTGGCATGCTGGGCAGAACCAGGAGCGCCACCGGCCCGAGATCTATACCTAGCTCTCTTAGGAGATTCCTAGCACTAAACCCGCGTCTCTCGGTGGCTTAGGCACCGTCGAAATAGGCTGCGGATGCAGTGAGAGCTGTTGGCGACTGAGGGAGGCGCCGAGCTCGCATGTACAGGCGAATAATGCACTGTGCACAGCGCAGAGCGAGTGGCATCTCCCTAGCATCGACTAGTAGGCTTTCAATGGGGGAAGTTCGGAAGGCACCGGTCGGCAGGCGCGGGCTGGAGTGGTGTATATAGTCCACCTTCCACAATACACGCTCAGATGCGGATACATGAAACTCGCATCCGTAGTCGAAGTGCGAACGAATAAAGGATCGATAAAAAAGTAAGGCAGTAGCACTATCAGAACCACAAGTGCTGAACGTCAGGGAACAGAGAAAATCCATGCGTGGGTACAAGAGACCCTGAGGCTGCGAATATGAGCGTCCCAGGTGAGGGGTTGGTCAACTTCAAGACCAAGAAAACGGTGCGATTCAACCACTTGCAGGCGTACCCCATTAAGACACAAGTATGGGTCAGGGTGGAGCCGTAGATGGCGGAAAATGTGTACCACCTTAGTTTTGCCCAAGGAAAACCGAAACCTGTGCGCTTCGGCAGCGCGAGAAATGGGGTTCAATGCCTGTTGGAATCGATGCTCGAGAGTTGGCATCTTGGCCGCAGCAAAAGAGCTCGAAAGGTCGTCCAGGTAGAGCATAGCGAGAACATCTTCCAGCAGCACCGAGGTGATGCCGATGATGGTATGACAAAGAGTGTGACACTGAGGACACTTTCCTGCGGGACACCATCTTTCTACTCCATTGTGCTGGAAAGAGCTGCCCCCACCCGTAAGCAGAATCGACGATCTCGCAAAAATTCATATATGTGGAGAGTCTCCATGCTACCGTATCACTATGCAGTATCATAGGCTTTCTTTAGATCGAAAAACACCGTGGAACAGTGCTGTCTACAAAAGGAAGGCTTCGCAGACAGCATTTTCCAGGCAAAGCAGAGCATACGACGTAGAGTGGAACTTGCGGAAGCAGTACTGTGCAGAAGTCAGATGGCCTTCGCATGTCCAGAAAAAAGGATAATCTAACATTTACCAATTTCCCAATCAACTTGCACACGCAAGAGGTTAGAGATATTGTGCGGAAAACGGCAGGAGTAGAGTGATCTCTTCCCGGTTTGCAAATGGAAAGCACAGTAGCGATTCGCCAGGAATCTGTGAGAAAACCCTCCACCCAGATCCTGTGGAACAAATCTGAGAGAAAGGTCATGCCTCGGTCACCCAGGTGTCTAAGCATGGCGTACGGGACATCGTCTGAACCATGGGTGGTGTCCGTGCACGAAACAAGACCGGAACGCAACTCACTAAGTGTAAAACTGTCTTTGAAAGGTTCTCTGCCTTTGGAGGTGAAGTCCAGCCGGCCGCCCTCCGCGACATCACGACGTGCATTAAATGCTGGCGGAGCAGCATCCCGGCTAGAGAATACGGAAGGATTCCGCCACGGACGCGGGGTCCGAGATTGCGGTCCCATTCCTTTGAATAACGGGAGGAAGGTCCTGCGAGAACTTGCCCCGAATTCTTTTGACTCGCTTCCTCACCACTGCTAGAGGGGTCTTTCCCGTTAAGTGAAGACACGTATGCCCGCCAAGAAGAGCGTCGGGCGTGCTTCGAAATATACCGTTCGGGCGGTGCTTATAGTGCAAGTATGCATAACGCTTCTGTTTGATGGCCATCTGACACTCGGCGTGCAAAACGGCCAGACATTCTAGAAATAGTAGTCAGGCCCGTGGCGATGAGGTTGCCGGAGAAGAAATCAACGGCCTCATCTACCGACCTAAACTCTTCGACTGAGATATAGAATTCTGTCATTTCCTGAAATACAGGCCACCGCGCCCGCGCCAAGCACCACCGAGGTGGGCTCTCAGGCGTCAGTTGCCCTGAAAATGATATTTGAATGGGAAAGTGATCACTACCATGAAGGTCAACGACTACTCCCCTATCAAAATGAGGCTGTGCATCCGAAGAGCACAAAGATAGGTCAAGGCAAGAAAATAAAGCGGATCTCGGGCAGTGATGCGTAAACTCATCCACGTTTAGGACACCCATCTTAAGCTCTTCGATCAGATCTGCAAGGACTTGTCCCCTGGGCTTTAGTGAGTAATCCCCCCAGAGACGATTTCTGCCGTTCTGATCTCCAAGCAAGAGGAAGGCCCTCGGTAACCGTGACACGACGTGGCGGAAGTCCCCCGCGTCGAAGTCAGCTGACGGTGGGATGTACGCAGAAAAGTTACTATACCTCTTATCCAGGTGAAGCTGCACAGCCACTGCCTGAAAGGAGATATCTAAAGTGAAAGGAAGGACGGAGCCATCATGCCGTGTGTAAACCGCGCATCCCCCAGCTTGGCCATCCCGCAGTGGTGGGGTCGCAAGACCCTTATACCACGGGAAGGCGGGCAGGGGGCACGTGCCTAGCATGGTCTCCTGCAGAAAAATAGCTAACGGGGAACGGGACGAGACGAGCCTCCGCAGCTCCTCCCAGTTGGCCCGAAGGCCACGGCAATTCCATTGAACGAATATGCCCTCCAGGCCTAGCTCGGAGGAGACGCGGGGGCCCTCCTCGAACAGAAGACCTTCACGGGAATGGCCGTACCCTCCCCTGAGGCAGAACCTCGGGCGCTGTTGGCCGGAAAAAGCGCCTATTAGGGAAGGTTGGGCTCGCCGTGCGAGTTTTTTCTACTTCCGCCCCGAAACCTTAGGCGGGCGTTGCGGCTTGGAGCCGGGTGACCTTTCTTTTCGAGGAACCACCATCTCCGAGCCACTCAGACCACCACTAGGCATGTGCAAAGGAGCTGAAGCTCCTTTCTTGATGTCCTACTTTCAGGAGACAGCTTTAGGAACCCAGGAAAATGGCCTGGCTACCAACTTCAGGGGTGTTACCTCCTGTGAGTCTAACGACTCGGTGAAGGCGCATGGCCGTTTTGCCTTACGGGAAACTGTCACGCTGGGGGAAGAGGTGGGGAGCCCTGGTTTTAGCCGGGGTTGGGAATGAACCCTTTTTGCCGCCAGCTTTACCAGGGGAGCGCCCAGGTTGGGCGCTCCCCTGGTAAACCGTGCTCGTTGACCTGGATGGGCCAGGAGCAGAGGGTGCCTTTCTAACTATTGAGGCATATGACGTCCCAGGCAGAGCCGGGCGCGCCAGGACCAATTCCTTTGCCTCGCGGAATGAAAGTCGATCCTGGGCCTGAACGGCCAGGATTTCTTTCTCAAGGAGATATGCACCACATTGCTTCGAAGGAGCAGGGTGCGGCTCTCCTCAATTGACACACTTGGCCACACACGATTTGGACTTATCGTGTGCGACCTTGGAGCAATTTACACAGACTTCGGGTGACCCCGACTTTGCACGTCTGCAAGAATGATTCGTATGGCCGAAGCGGTGAAAGTAATAGCACCGCCACGGCAGTGGCACTAATGCCTTCACGCGATAGCGGTACCAACCGGCACGCACCGACTCAAGGAACTTGTCACAGTTGAACGTGACGAAGAGTGTAGGAGTAGGTCTCGAGGTCCCTCCCTGTTTTTTTACACACGTTCGACCTTGACCGCCCAATGGTCGGCCAGCTCTAAGGTGATGTCCTCTATGGAGTAGTCAACGAGTTCCCTGGCATAAACTACTCCTTTCACAAAGTTCATGGTAGAGTATGGCGTCACAATCACCGGGGTGCCATGAAGTGTCCGAAGAGCACTTATCTTGGCCGCATCGGCGGGATTCGCCGCATTCGCCAGAAGGCTCATGTCCGAGAAACGTGTCACCTTCGGCTCTCTACCAATTTCACTAGCTAATCCTCTCCTCTGGGGATCATGTTGCCCTTGGCCAACATGCTGCCATCAGTGGATCAAAGAATGAGGAAGCGTTTGAAGCCAGCGGGCTCGAAAACGCCAGGTAACCCCTGAATAAGGGGCCTCAATGTTATCGAGGCTCCGCCCTGTGCACTTTCGTTCTTAGTCATAGTCAGTGGCAGCAGACCCATCCGTCCCCGCAGCCCTCGCGGATGGAGAGGAGCCCTGATTCTTTTTCAGCTTTTTCCTGTTCTTTTTCTTTTTAGGAGAGGAGGGCAGGGAATGAACCCGCTTCTCCCCTTCCCCACAGGAGACCCCAGGCCAGATGGATCGGCCTCAGCCACGTCCTTCTCCGAAATGGAGAAGGTCCTGGTGGTCGCAGGGGCACCGCTTGGAGGAGATCCCTCCCCTCCTTGTACTGTCTCGGAGACCCTAGCCGTTTAAGGTGGACCTTGCATAGGGGCGGATTCGGATTCGGTGCTTGGCGCCGAGCCCGGATTCCCCCCCCCCCCTGGAAGGCCCTACCGTCTGAGGCTGGGTTGCCTCAAGGACCATTTATATCACAGGAGGAACCTCCAGTTAGCCATATCCTCCCAGGACATCGCAGGTCCCTTTAGCAGCGTCTCCAGTCATGTGTGGGGAGGCACAGGCCTTGACCCCGGCAAAGTTGAGTATTCTTGCCAGCAGTTCTTTTGAGGGAAGCGACCGAAGTGGCCTGGCTTCCCTCTCCTCCCTATGGGAGTTTGTCCTACCAAGCCGCTTCAATGAGGGGCAGTCAGCAACGGGCTTCCTGCTGGATTTCTTGGCAGTCCCCTTAGAAAGAAAGTAAGGGACTGCCGCTGGAAATATGGAGGTGCCTGAAAGCACCTCCAGAGAAGGGAGTGAGGGGGAGTCCCCTACACCCATAGGCGTAGGAGAGGAGTAATCCTCCTCTCCGGTTAGAGAAATATGGAGGGTCACCTGCGCAAGCACAGGGTGGGGGACCTCCATTTTTTCAGTGGAGCTGCCCGAGGGTGGCGCCGTCGTTGATGCAGGGGGAATTAAGGGGAGATTTTTATTTTTCTCATCAATTAGCATGGTGACCCTTAATTTTCTACGGGACGCATTAGCTCATCACCCCTCGCAGTAGCCCGCACTGAAAGGGGTACGTACAGGCCTAGCAGAGCCAGGTGCCGCCATTCAGGACCACCCCTCCCGCCTGGTGGCCTGGCAGTCTATCGGCATTGCGGTTCCACCTTAGACACGGCGTAAAATTTATAGTGTGTGAAGAGGAAATGAAAAGGGATGCGAGAAAGGTATGGGTGGGGATGAAGCAGGTTGTTAAAAAAAGACATCCCGGATCGGAGCTGAGGGGTTAGGAAACATTTTCCCTTCAACCTACAGTCCCGATCCGGGTCGGTTGGCTGAGAAGAAGGTCAGCATTGACCTTGTGAAATTAGAGGCTCACCAGAGAAAGTCTTGGGAGAGGTTTAATGAAAAGCGACGAAGTAGGGGAAAAATATAGGCTGTCTGAAAGAAGGAGAAGAGGCTAAGCTAGGGTCGGACGGGGTGCTGAGTCCCGTCAGCACCGCGGCCAGGATGGCAAATCGCCGCGCCCCTTACGCGGGATGGGAGATTGAGAAGAGAAGTTCGCATAGGAAGGTAACAGTTGGGATTTATGAAAGGTTTAGGCACGATTGATGGAAATTTACGTCAGTAAAAACAATAGAGAAATGCAAAGAGAAGCAGAAGGCCCTACATATGATTTTCATACATGTAGAGAAAGCATACGACTGAGTGCCAAGACAAGAAGTGTGAAAATCAGTGAAAGAGAGAGGGGTGCCAAAAATGTGTCAGAATGATAAAGGAGACTTATAGAATTGTAAAAACTACAGTAAGATCTACTCTCGGAACAACGGATGGCTTCCACGTGAAGGTTAAACTTCACCAAGGATCCGCCCTCAGTCTATTCCCTTTTCATTTCGTTATCGATGTTCTGACAGAAGCTGTAAGAGAGCAACCACCGTGTTGTGTTCTCTATGCGGACGACATAATCTTGTTCACGGAGAGGAGAGAAGCTTTGCAAATAATCCCAGAGAGGTAGAGGTCAATGCTAGAGAATAGAGTGGTGAAGATAAGTAGAAATAAGAGTGAATACATGACAACTGATGTGGATGGAGATCGGCAGGCTTCGCTTCGACTGGGTGTAACGAGGTTGAAAAAAGTGAAGGATTTTAAATACCTTGTGTCTTTAGTAAAGAAAAAACAGGAGAAATAATAGAAAAATAAACCGCCGTATCCAATGTGGCTGGTATAACTGGGGAAGGGTCTTAGGAGTAATTTGTGACAGAAGAGTCACTGCTGTCCATAAGACAGCAGTGAGTCCCGTAATGATTTATGCACTGGAATCAGTGGCACTCAAGAAAACGAAAGAAAGCAGGCTCGATGTGGAGGAGATGAATATGTTGAGGTGGATGACAGGAGTGACCATGAGATACAAAGATAGAAACGAACACATTCGATGATCGGTGAAAGTAACCAAACTATCAAGTAAAGTACAAGAAGTAAGATTGAGATGGCTTGGTCACATTAAAAGAAGAGAAGATGAAGAGCAGCACGGAGCAAGGAAAGTGATAAATATGGAGGTAGAGAGGACCAGAAGAAGAGGAAGACCGAAAATGAGATGGAAAGAATGCATTCTGAGAAGCAGTAGAGAGAAAAGACTAAATAGAAGAAATGCACTAAACAGAAATCTTTGGAAACGATTCATCAAGAACGGTGAACCCGGGTAGGGAAAAGCAGAAGAAGAAGAATTAATCGTCTATATCGTAAATATCGATGACAAATAAAAGACTGCCTAATACGGAGCCGTGAGAGTACTCGAGGCCTGGCAGTTGATTATATTGGGTTGACGAATAGGTTCTTGCGGTTTTATCGAATTTATTCATTACCATTAACAATTTTAGAAAAACTTAATTTTTAATAGATGAAAAAATGCAATTTAATCAATAATGTATTCTCCGTTGTTATTTACGACTTATTTCCAACGTTCAACTAGTTTTTCGATACCTCTGCAATAAAAATCTCTGGATTTTGGACTCGAAGAATTCGTCTAACCAGGTTCTTAATTCCACGTCAGTATTGAACGAAACGCCGAGCAAATGTTGGAGAGCGATCGGAAAAGATGGAAATCAAATGGAGAAAAGTCTGGCGAATATGGAAGATGCGGCAGGATTTCTCAATTAAGCATTTGGATAGCGTCTTTTGTCATATTGGCAATGTAAGGACGAGCATTGTCGTGTTGCAAAAGGACTCCATAACGTCGATGAGGTCGCTTTTCACGAATAGCTTCGGCGAGTCGATACATTTGTTGAACGTAGAGTTCTGCATTGACAATCTCGTTGTTCGCAAGGAGCTCATAAAGAATGATGCCTTCACAATCCCACCACACACAGCATCCTCTTTCGTGGATGAATTCCTTGCCTAAATCGGGAAAGGGTTTTTTTATTGGGGCTAAGCCATTATTTTCGAAGTTTCATGTTGCCATAAATACACCACTTTTCGTCGCCAGTGATGATGCGGTGAAGAAATCTGTCCTTATATCCATTAGTAGCCTTGGGATGAGCAAGCAAACCTGCGGCAATCGTGGAGCGTTGCAGTTTGTTGCTTTCACTCAAAGCGTGCGGAACCCATGCACCAAGTTTTTTACCTTTCCCCATCGAATGAAAGTGATTCACTACAGTTTTCTGATCACACGTCAATTGTACAGCCAATTCTCTAGTCGATTGACGAGGATTTTCATGAAGAAGGTCGTTCAATCGACCTCCATCCAACTTGATGGGGCGACCAGAACGTTCTTCGTCATTAAGATTGAAATGACCGTTTTTAAAACGTGAAAGCTACCATTGAGCTGTCCTTTTTGATAAAGCATTTTCTCCGTACACAGCAAAAATATCTCGACGAGCTGTGGCTGCGTTTGCATTGTTCCCATCTCGAAGGAAAATGAATAACAACAAGTGTCGAAAATTCACCTTTCTTTCAACTTACCATTCCATTTTGAGGGTACAGAACAAAAATTAAATTAACACAACTTTTAAATAAACCGCAACGACTTATTACTCAACTTCAAGACGTAGCCTAAGCAAAAGCCTAATCGTCTGCGCTGTTAAGAGACGTAGCCTAACCTTTGCAAATTTTGCTCTCAAAAATTATTATTGTTTCTTAATATGTGCATAAATCACGTCAACAAAACTTAAATCAACACAACATTAAAAAAAACTCAAGAACTTATTCCTCAACCTAATAATACCCTGCCACCTTCCAAGCAAGCATTTATAGATTCACTGGCATGCTTTCCAGCTAATTGCAAACGAACGCACCTTGGTCATCAACCTACGTTAGGGTACCTATCTGAACATCTTTTAGAAATCAAAGTATAGGCTCCTGATTAGCTTCTTGCAGACTACTTTTTTATGTTCTTATGTCTTTGGCGCTGCTTCTTTCCAACTCGTTTATTATGTATTGAAAAGAAATCGAGCAAGTTCCTCACGAAAAACCTCCTTCTACGAAACTAGTGTTGGGTATCTTCCAGTAGTTCTTTGCTTTCTAAGTGTTTTGTAAACATGTAAGATATATCACTTTAACGACCTATCTTACAACAGATTTCAGTCCTATAGGCCAATAGTTCCCCCCACAGCCGTGATCACCCTTCTTGTAGGGGGAAGTCCGCCAGTCCGTTGTTATTTCTTCGCCATCCAATGACGCATTGAAGATCTTTGAGAGATGAGGGGCTACCGCGTTCTTCACTTCACGCATGGTGAGCAGCAGGATCACAATTATCTGCCAATCAGCCTTGGGTCGCAAGGGTGTTGCAGAAAGATCTGGCGTACTACTGTATCACATACGGACTCTCCACACCCAACCATTTGAAAGCCCTCCATCTAGGGTTTTACAACCGTGTTGTCATACTTGCCCTCATCGACTTTCTGAAGTCGTGTTTGATGATGTCCCGGACCTATTGGACAAACTCGGCTGTTCTGATATTGTCTTACCATTGAGTATGATTCTTTATTTTGGCTACGGATGACACGTCCATCCCAGAAGCCAGTATCTCTTTTCTGACCTTGAATACAAAGGAACTGGCAAAGTTCAAGAAGATACCCATCTTTGAATCACCATGGTTAAGGCAATGAGTATGGCGTGGTATCCATATGATGTCAAGTTAGATAAAAGCTGCCATGTTTGTACTATAACAGAGTGATCGTAAAACTTAAGAAGCAATTATGGTTTGCCAAACTTGAGTTCCCACATACTTAGTTCTGAAAAAGAGAGAAGGTTGCGGTGTGAATGTCTGGTGCACCATGTACATAGAGTGATACCAGAGAGGGATGTAAGATAGTCGAGGAGATCAAATTGATTTACATAGTTTAAAGATATATGCTTTTTCCATGATCATAGTTATAGTAAGTCGTTATAATGAACAGCTGAACAGTTAGAAAACTCCATGTAAATTTTTAATACTGACAGGTTAGTTTGTTTCGATTGTTTAAATTAAAATGACGATTTTCTAGTTTTGCTGCACTGCGTTGTTTATATAGAATGTTGATACGGATTATTATTATTTTCATGCACTATTTTATTGCCAAAGAAGAAACAACAGTTGTTAACCATGAGCTTCGTTTGCAAATTATACTCAAATTAGCAGTAAATTAAAAGTAATTGTAAGATGATCCTATCTAAGAGATTGGTGAAATTAGAACGTTAATCTAATGGCATATGTAAACTAGTTATATTTGTATATATATATATATATATATATATATATATATATATATATATATATTCAGAAATATCATAAAAGTTACGTTTATAAGTTTACTTTACCAGAAAGTCCTCTGAGATGGGCAAAAGTGCAGTTATAAACATTCATTACTTAAAAAAAATTTACGTCTAGTTTTAAAGTTTGTTAGTTTAGACAATATATTAATATATACTGTTAAAATCATGACATACTCAGTGAATTAGCCTACACATACTTTGAAATAATGGTGATAGTATTTTTGTGTATTTAACACGTTCATTTAGTACATTCATCTACAAATCTACCATCGCTATCTTTATGAGCCACGATTCTTACAAATTTAACAGACGAATTCGATATATCCTTATAAATTTTGGTAATTTTTTAAAGACGGTGAAGTTAAGTGCCTGAAAAATTGTGAAAAGTATAGATTATAATCTGCCAAGAGTGAAAATTATTTACAATCGTACCAGCTGTAAATAAACCTTGGTAAATATTACAAATTAACTTGAAAGTAGTCCTATCTAGAGCGACGAGATAGCTTGGAAAGGCCATTAAATATTTGATTGTGATCTTTATCGAAATATTTCTTTTTACAATGTTTCCTTTCTGACGTTGAGTTCAAGTGAGCCAGATGGAAAATTGTTAGCCAGGGATTTGGATGAAAACAGCCACCTGCCGTTGAGACATTACGTGTGCAAGAAAAAGAAGCCAAAAGATCGAAAAATATAAAGTGAGAGTGTTTAAAGTAACCGCCTAAGCGTTGTCTTCAAGCGTAAAAATGAAAGAGGATTGAAGGGATAAAAGCTTCGGTAGAGGCCTAAAAGAAAGGACCAAAATATTTTGAGATTTAAATCGTTAAAAAGTGTCAAAACGTGTTTCGTAATTTTCCAAGCAATGAACCATGTCCGTATAATGAATGAGGCCAAACCATATTGTGTTCCCTGTTTTTGTGCAAAATAATTTGTCTCGCATCATCATTCGTTTGCCAAGCAATATAACATTTTCTTTTAGAGCCCATCTGGCGAAAGCCTACTTGGGAAAAGTTCGCTGTACTCGACCCAGCCTATTACTAGTCTACATATAATCAAAAATAAATAACTATGATAAAAAATTAAAAAGGCTAAAAAAATAACAAAAACAAATATAAAAGACAAGAACGAAGCGCGCTCTGGTGTCGGGGGTAGGTATGCTTCCCCCAGGCGCAGGAACATACGACCCACAACAAAAGGTCAAATATAGTGGAGGAGGCCAGGCTCCTCCCAAAAGTCCTAAACCCACGTGTCACTGTGAACCAAACAGTCACGATTACAAGGGACTAGCGGTAGCGACCGCGCTCGTCCAGGTACCGGGACAGGTAACGTGTTCGAAGATCGACAAGACTGAGACATTCAAAGAGAATGTGCCGAACACTCTGAGCGACGAGGCAGTCTTCACAAAAGGGCGCAGGCCAGCGGTGCTCCATCAAATAGCGGTGCGTCCCGCAAGTGTGTCCAATTCGGAGACGACAGAAAAGAGACTGAAGCTGTCACGGCATTGAGGGGTAGCTCAATGGGAACAGTCAACGCGCAAAGGCACGCAACTTTAAGCTCCCCTCGACCGTCTCCCATCTTCTTTGCCAAGCAGCCCGGAGAGCTGCCAATATTCCTGCTATGTAATCGGTGTGAGGAAAAAAGAAACGCTTGTCTGGTCGATCAGTCTTCGCGGAGTCTTTGGTGGATTCATTGGCGAGCTCATTCCTCGCAATTCCTACATGTCCAGGAGCCAGGCAGAAGATAATCTCGACATCTGCCCGGCTCGACAAAACTGTGACGTCATGGATATCGCAAACCAGGGGACGCGGAGATTCTAATGCCCTGAAAGCAACCAACGCGCTTTGTGAGTCACTATAAATAACAATCTGGTCTCCAACAGGGCACATTGCGTAATCTCTCGTACAGAGCGGTGTAGTGCAACTAGCTCGGCCGTGAAGACAGAGACAACGCCTGGTAGAGCCCCGCTGACTTCTAACAGAGGGGATACGGCGTGAAAACTGCCCCCCTCTTGGGACTTTGAGCCATCCATATAAACTGGCATGGTTACAGCGTGACACGAGATGTGCTCCAAAAAGGCCGAACGCAATACTCTTGGCGCTGTAGAAGCTTTGGCAGCAGAGGCGAGGCGACAAATTGTCAAAGTGGTACACTCGTGGGTAGCGTCCTGGGCAGAACCAGGGGCGCCACCGTCGCGAGAGCTATACCTAGCTCTCGAAAGAGATTGATGGCCCTAAACCCGAAGGGCTTAGAGTATGACTGGCATCTCTCGGTGGCATAGGCACCGTCGAAATCAGCCGCGAATGCAGTGAGAGCTGTTGGCAATTGAGTGTGGCACCGGGCTCGCGCGTACAGGCAAATAATGCACTGCGTACGGCGCAGAGCGAGTAGTATCTCCCCAGAATCGACAAGTAAGCTCTCAATGGGGAAAGTGCGGAAGGCACTGTTCGCCAGGTGAAGGCCGGTGTGGTGGATGGAGTCCATCTTACGCAATATTGCTCGGATGTGGATGAATAAAACTCACATTCGTAGTCGAGCTTCGAACGAACAAAGAATCAATAAAAAAGTAGGGCAGTAACTTTATCAGCGCGTAAGCGCTGAACGTCTCAGAACGAAAAATATCCATGGCGCCGGTACAAGAGACCCTAAGGCTACGAATATGAGCCTCACAGGTGAGGCGTCGGTCAAATCCAAGACCAAGGAAACGATGCGAGTCAACCGCTTCCAGGCGCACCCCATTTAAAAACAAGTCTGGGTCAGAATGTGGCCGTAGATTGAGGCATAAGTGCACCACTTTAGTCTTGCTTAAGGAAAACCGAAGCCTACGTGCTTCCGCATAGCGAGAGACGCGGTTCAGTGGCTGTTGGAGTCGATTTTACAGAGTTGGCATATGGAACCTGGCAAAATAGATCAAAATGTGGTACACGTAAAGCGTAGCAAAAACATCTTCCGTCAGCACTAAGGTGATGACGTTGATGCCCATGGCAAAGAGTGTGACAATGAAGACACTTTCCTGCAGCACACCGTCTTTCTGCTTCATTGGGCCGGAAAGGGCTTCCCCCACCCATATACGGAATCGACGATCTCGCAAAGATCCATATATATAAATTGGGAGGCATCCCCTCGCCATCATCGTTGGGAGAGTCTCCATGATACCGTATCGCCATGCGGTATCATAGGCTTTCTCTAGATCGAAACACACCGTGGCGTAGTGCTTTCTACGAAGGAGGGCCTCACAAAAAGCATTTTCCATTCAGAACAGAGCATCTGAGTTGGAGTGGAACTTGCGAAAGCCACTCTGTGCAGAAAACAGATCGCCTCTGGTGTCCAGAAAAAGGCTAATCTAACATTTACCAATTTCTCCATCAACTCACACAATCAGGAAGTTAGAGAGATTGGGTGGAAACCTGTCGGGGTAAAGTGATATCTCCCCAGTTCGCGAAATGCGAGCACAGTAGCGATTTGCCAGGAATATGGGAAGATACCATCTACCAAGATCCTGTTGAACAAATCTATCAGAAATATCATGCCTCGCTCACCCAGGTGCCAAATCATGGTGTACTGGATATCGTCCGGACCAGGGGCAGTGTCCACCCACGAAACAAAAGCGGAACGCAACTCGCTTCAGGACGCGCAGTGAATGCTGGTGGATCAGCATCCCAGCGAGAGAATGCGAAGAAAGTGGTCGCGAAGGATTCCGCCACGGACGCGGGGTCTAAGATTACGGTCTCATTCTCCTGCGAGAACTTGCCCCGAATCCTTTTGAATCGCTTCAACACCTCTGTTAGAGGGGTCTTCCCTGTTAAGTGAAGACACGTATGTCTACCAAGAAGAGCGGCAGCGTGCTTAGAAATATACCGGAACCTAGCCCTTGATCGACGAAATTCAGCGACATTGAAATCGTTCGGGCGGCGCTTATATCGCATGGAGGCATAACGCATCAATTTGATGGCCGCTCCACACTTCGATGACCAACACGGGACTGGTCGGCGTGCAAAACGGCTAGATGTTCTAGAATAGTATTTAGGCCCACGGCGATGAGGTTGCCGGAGAAGAACTCAATGGCCTTCTCAACCGACCTAAACTCCTCACTGAGATAGATAAATCAGTCATTTCCTGAAATGCGGACCACCGCGCTGGCGCCAAGCACCACCGGGGTGGGCTCTCGGTGGCAGCAGCGCAGAAAATGGTATTTGAATGGGAAAGTGATCACTATCATCGAGGTCATCGACCACCCTCACCCAAAATTAGGCTGTTTTTTTCGAGGAGCACAAAGATAGATCAAGGCAGGAAAATGAAACGGATTGCGGTCACTGATGTCACCCATCACTGGCTGAAATCCGCTTCATTTTTCTGCCTTGATCTCCAGCTTGTTGATCAGGTTGGCAATGACATGATCCATGAGATTAATCGAGTCGTGTCTCCAGATGGGGTATCTACCGTTCAGATCTCCGAGCAAAAGAAAGGGCAGCGGTAACCGTGCTACGACTCGGTGGAAGTCTACCGCTTCGAAGTCCAGGTGTAGCTGCACAGCTACTGCCTGAAATGAGGTATCTAAAGCAAAGAGAAGAATGGATACATAATGCCGAGTGTAAATTACGCATCATCATGCCGGACCTCCATCCCGTTGTAGTGGGGTTGTAAACCCCCCTCCAAAAAGATAGCTAACAAGAAACGGCACGAGACGAGATGAGCCTCCGCAACTCCTCCAGGTTGTCCCTGAGTTGGCGGAAATTTCATTTTATGTTCATATGTCATATCTTAATCACAATATTGATTGGAATTCTGCTAAAATTATCTGTCATAATAACGATACAATTTCACTAAATATCATTGAATCAACCCTTATTAGTAAATTCCCAAATTTTGATTCAAGTCCTAGCTTATATAAACTCGATGGTTATTTTTAAAAATTATACTCACAATGCACTGTCGAAACTTTTAATTTGAAACTCAATTTTTATATTAATTTTAATAATCTATTTAATTTTAATTTTTGTGCATTTATGTATCCGTATGTTTATGCCTGTGCATTTATTTTCGTTTGAGTCAAGTCTTTAGAAAATTGTACTTATTCTACCTTGGTTTTTCAATCCTGACCTCTGAGGTTAAATTTTCGCTTAGATTTTCTCCCTCCCTAATTGCTTTGGCGGTATTTTAATCCTTTCGTCAACCTTTCGTCTTTTTAATTTACCTGATTTAATGATCTTAGTTTGTATTTATCCCCGCTCCTCATAAGGTTTGCATTTCATATTAATTTATTTTGTTGATTGTTTTTTTCTTTTTTGTGCGCGTTCCCTCTCTCCTGTATCATCCTTATATATATTACAATTTTCAATACTTTTGTTATTCCTTGATAAAGAACTCGAAATAAAGTTCGAAAGTACTTGGAATCCTCGTATTAATTTTTCCTGTGGGCTTTGCTGCATTTATTGCTTTCTCACGCGATACTTTGTGAGTTTTACACATATATATAGGTTACCTAATGCAAGAGTAAAAATTTAATTAATTTATGATAGAGATTTAATGCCCTTTGATTTATATTTAAATTAAGTTTTAGTTTAGGATGAAAATTGATTTTAATATTAGTATTTCGTTCAGATAGGAGGTAGTACTGAGTATTTTAAATTTGTCAACACTAATTTCAGACTTTGATATTTTATACGTGATCTCGTATGGGCAAGGTGTCTGATTTGTTTAGAACCACCCCCGTACGGGTCCCTCCCCGATGCTGCTCGATGCAACAATGGATTGACCTAATGGTCGTTCCAATATAAGATGAATCGCAAGATTCACAAAAATATTTTTAAATTACAGAGCAGCAGCAAGGTAATATAATTCTGTCCTTATACCTAAAATAGTCCTCAATATTATATAAAATTTTTTAATAAGAATTTTTGGTCGAGATAAGGATAGAATTTATTTAGTCTTCTTAACCTTATAAACAAAGTCGTTCGATCTCCTACCAAAGCATGGGAGACTAATGAAAATGGATAATTTGATTTTCATGCTAGAGAGAATTAAGAAACATTTGAATGTGTATTTGCAATACTGATTCAGGGTAGCCATTGTTTTTAAAAAAAAGTTGTAAGAAAGGTGAATTATAAATATAGCAGTCTGTATGAAGAACATATATTGTAGGTTCGATAGATAAGGGTTTTTACCGAAGATAACTTAAGGTTTCCTGGCAATAAACTAAAGAACCTCGTGCCTAAACTTGAAATCTCAAACTTTGTTTTAGATTGCTTAATATTTATATCCCAAAATGGGAGCCTACCATTTTTTCTCAAGTATCATTGGGGAAGGTCGACCCGCACGGGAGTGGTTCTAAACACGCCAGACTCCTCGCCCATACGAGATCACCTAAAAATATCAAAGTCTGAAATTAGTGTTGACAAATTCAAAATACTCAGTAATACCTCCCATCCCAACGAAATAAGAATATTAGAATCGCTTCTCATCCTAAAACTTAAACCTAATTTAAATATAAATCAAACAGCATGCAATCTCTATCATAACTTAATGAAATTTTACTCTTGCATTAGGTAACCTATCCTAAATTGGACTATTCGTAGCGTAGTGTACAAACGGCATACTTTTAACTGTCATCAAAGCGGTGCTCGCTGCCTCAGTGTGCCTGGTTCGAATCGCTTCCGTGCACGGATTTTTTTGAAAAAAGGTAATAAAAATATTACTGCAAGGAAAGATTATTCCGTTTTCTCTTCCAATGTGGTTTAATTGATTCATTTTCATCATTCTCTCGTGCTACTTTGAGAGATATATATACATATATATAAATATATATATATATATATATATATATATATATATATATATATATATATATATATATATATATATATATATATAAAAGAATCTCACAAAGTAGCGCGTGAGTAGAGCAATAATTGCAGAAAATCCCATTGGAAAAATGAAATGCAGATTCCAAGTACTTTCGAACTTTGTTCAGTTCATTCTCAAGGGATACATCAAAGCACTCAGAATCTGCTTTTCATTTTTTTTATGGGAATTTCTGCATATATATATATATATATATATATATATATATATATATATGCAAGAAATAATAAATCACAATATTTGAATCTGATTTATTTATTTATTTACGAACAGAACTACGAGGAGTTTCGGCTTTCGCCATTATCAACTCTATAATAAAAGGTATGATTTGCGACTCCAGTATATAAAGCCGAAAATTCAGACTAAACAAATTGAAAACAATTGAAATATAACGAACGATATAAATATATTTATGGATGGGGAAGAAACTTTAAATCCCGGGGGTTGAGCGATTTTGGCGGTTTATAAATGAATTGGGCAACAGTGTCGAGATTTATTTGTTAAATTTATATTGTCCTTCAAAAATATTAAAGTTATGACCTTGACAATAAGGATTGATTCAGCAATCATCATTTCTATATATATATTTATATATATATATATATATATATATATATATATATATATATATATATATATATATATTTATATATATATATATATATATATATATATATATATATATATATATATATATATATATATATATATAAATATGTAATTGTTGGATTTATAAATATTTTAGGCTTCGTTAAATTGGATTCTATGGGCATAATTTTGGATATAAGCGAAGAGACTGGAGGAAAATAAGCCTTTCCCGATATCTGCGCCGTGTTCTTTAATAATTCTTACTGATTATTTGAACAGTGGATTTGTACATTCAGAAACAGTTAAGAATTTGTCTGTTCCCATTCTACTTTGAATTTAATTGATGGGTATAATGAATTTAATTTGTGGAAAGATTCGTTGAAATTGTTGTTATCTAAGGGCCATGCCGATAGGATATCGTCTATGTATCGGATCCTAATAAAAGCTCGGGAATGGATTCTAGGATGTTGGGACGTTTCAGAGTTTTCCATAAAATGATTGCATAGAATAGGAGAAAGAAGATTCACCATGTTTAGGCCATATTTTTGGCGGAAAAAAATATCTTCAGCGAAAAACACATTATCAGTGTACACATTTTCCGCCCCAAATATGGCCTAATTCTTGATATATATAATCATGCATGGCATCAAACAAAATTTTATACCCGTGACACCATTTTCGAGGTTAATTACGGTTTTCTGTAGCTTGAAGAGTCAAGAGAATATGTGTATTTTGAAGCAATATATGGTCAGAAGCAGTTTATAAAGAATAAAATAAAGTGAATTTCGATAAATTGTAAGGCTTCTATTACGATGAAAACATTTTACAAATATCACAATTTACCATATATTCCTGTAATCCTTCTTCGTATCATGTTGTTAGTGGCCGAGCGGTCGCAGATCCTGGATATCAATTGCCTACCTGAATTCCTCGCTATCAGATCCGAATTTTTTCCACACATCAGAAACTTATGAATTTTAGTTTTTGGACGTCAGCTAAGGTATGATGCTGAATTTAATAATTATTTTGGAGAATTACCAATATTTTAGACATGTATCATATAAGGTACCTATATTCGATCACAATAGTTTAAAAAAACATTTTCTATATATTCTATATTATTACATAGCTCTTTCTAAATAGAAGAAAAGTATAGCTGAGAAAAAGAAATATAAACATAAACGGGTGTGAAATTTGGTGCGGGGCTTCAGCCTCTCAGCCCCCCCTCCCCCTAAGAGTAATATTTCGATGGCGGAGTGGGTCTATCTCCCTTTATAAAGTAATAAAAAAAAATTCAACCCAATAATACCATCAATAATTCTTTTACGATGCATGCTTAAGTTACGCTAGTGCGTTTGTTTTTAATGTTAATATTTGTTCATTTTTATTATCTGGAAAAAAATCTACAAGTTTAGAGGTAGTCAGGTATGTAAACATGCTTAGTATAATTTTATGCGAAAAGGAAGTTAATAAATTTTGATTCATCCTCATACAAAAAGGTAAGATCGCAAACATAAAATTTGTGCGAGAGTGAATTTACTTTTAATGAAAAATTTCATTTTCTTTATGACAGAAACGGTTTTTCCCGAGGTAATGAAAAAGTGACTACATCGACGTGCATTTTAACAAATTCGAGAAGCGAAAGTTTTGTGCAGGTTATCTAAACACGTTTGTTTTGGTAATTCTACTTACTGATTAACGCATAAAATGAGCCAAAGGATCGTGTTACTCAACATGCTTAAATATCCTACTAACCCCTCCCGTCTCCACATTTGTTCGGAAGCTTAAAAACATAATTAAAATTAACATTAAAACAAACGTGCGAGCGTAAATTATTAGGTCGTCCGTCTCATGGAATTTCAAGATGGTGTCGCGGAAGAATTCTTGAGTTGAAGAATCGGGTTGAAATATTGTCTTTTTGTGACTTTATCAAGGGTAATAGACCCTGTTTTTTATCAAAATATTACTCCTAGGAGAGTATTTCAATGATGCACAGCAGTATCACAGGCTTTAGTAGCCTAAATGCGCGCGCCCCTCATGAAATATTACCATTTCGTTTATCTGTATCCTTTTTTTTGGAGTATCAAACTTCCGCCTGGTTAAAACGTAAATATTGTTCAGAATATAAGTATTTAATTAATTTTATAAAGTTGGCAAGAATGTTTTTTATTTCAGTTTATCAGCAGATAGATTTTGTTCTTCAAATCCACTTCAGGTTTATTCATAAATCTTTATTCCAAATCAGTATTTACCATATTTTCGCTCTCATATATACCTCCTCTCCCCAAAAACCTCTGGCCAATGTCCTTGTACACACATTTAAGTGGACTTGGAGAGCCACTCCCTTCTCAATAAGTACAGAAAAAAAGAAGAACTAAAACAAACCTCAATTAATACGAAATCTTTTTAATTTGTGTAGGCGGAGGAAAATGAGTTAACGAAATGTGAATTTCGTCTTTCAAAATAATTCGAGGTGAAACTCGTCCAATGACGGGTAAAATGGACTGGTTCCACCCTTCTTGACAATGGACAAGAAGGGTATTAATGTTATTAATTTCAGTGTTGCTTTGGTTTTTATGGGTGTATTAAGCATAACTGTGAAGTATGAGCTGAAAGTGGAACTGAAAAGAAAGGAGCAGTATATGGTTTGTTGTAGCATTGTGGGATATTCAGGTACGATGTCTTGCTGAGTTGCCTACTCCGCAATTTATGGCTGAGTTATAAGGTCAAATATCCTGGAGAAATACGTAATTTCATCAATATAATTATTAAATTAGAAAAATTGTGTACTTTCCAACGAGGTGACTATCTGATGCATCCTACTTTGCGAACTCATGAATCTAGGAAGTGGATAAAAGGGTTGAATTTACGGGAAAGGATTTTGGCATGATACCACGCCATAAACGACCAACATAAAAATGTTCGATCGCTTTATATAATGTGCAAGATAGTAGGAACACCAGTATTTTAAATGTTTTGTGAATATGATACTGTTAGGAATTAATTGCGAACCGCAATAAGTTCAAGAATTAAGCGAACTAAAGAGACAAGTGGATAAAGGCAAGAATTAAGATTTTAAGCAATACAATTTTTTTTAGTCGGATATATAGATGTGCTAAAATTACAAAAGACAGCCAAAAGATAGAAACGAATTCATTTAAGTTAGTAACTTAAACTGTTTTGGGGTTGGATCGCGAAGAACGTTATTGTCGACCGTCATAGAGCTGATGCTACTTCCGGTAATACGGCAATAGAGAGAGAAAAATGAAAGAGTAAAACGTCAGAAAGGTTAAAAATCCAGAGAACAGATATCAGAACATTAACTAAATAAGATTATGCTGTAGAAAGCTTGTCATATTATAGGAAAGAAAGGCAGACATACATCAGAACAGAAGATCAGCAAGGCGAGGAGACCTTGCAGTGGAGAGTTTGCGGAGAAGTGGCAGTTTAAGATCGATAAAGGATCTGACAAGTAGAGAAGACTGACATTTAAAGATAGTCTGTTAGTGGTCTATCAGACTTCTTTGCTTGTGATCTTATGATAGTCTGCAATTTTGGCCTTTGACCATTCCAATATATAGCGACACTGGCTTAGCAAAGAAATATCATGAACATCCAAGCAGTTTCTTGGCACCAGGCAAGCCCTCTCTTTTGTTTATTGTAATCAAAAAGAATTGTAGTTTTATCCCTGTTGGTGAGAAGCATTTCTCTGAAAATGCAGCATCAGTTGAATTTATTGCGGCGCGAATCCATGGCATTGGAAAGCGCGCGATTGAACAGCCATGTGTACATTTTCTGGCACCCTCCGGACCTGTATCATATTGAAAATTTATGGAAATTCTGAAAAAAATATCCATATTAGAGTATGGGTATAGAATAGAGTAAAGATCTAACCAGTATTTGAGTAACTAGTTACTACATAAAAAAGCAAACTGCAACGTTTCTATTTTTAGTGGCAAGATACTCTACATCTCACTATGTCGGTCGTTACCCGATTCTAACAAAATATGAAGCCTTTATGTTGTTTTACATTCTCTTTCAAATAATATAATTACCAAGGTCCCCCCAAGGTTAGTCCAGAAATTATTGAAAGTATTGAAGGTCGTAAGGTCATAAATCAGAAGAAGTGAGAGCACGCGAATTTTGACAGCAGACTTTGTTTATTAACCGTCAAAGCAGGTGGCGATTAATTTGTCGAATTCTTTATTTCACCCTCATTAATTACTCCTTTGGCATTCGTTATTATACAGATAGCTGTTAGATAACTTGTTGTAACAAATACTGCAAGGTTTTACCTTGCTGATCTTCTAAGTTATACTTACGGTCCATCATTCTGTATGCATTAAAAGTATGAGAATGAAATTAAGGAGCCTCTATTCAAAACTTAAGTTTTCGCACTGTATTCCCATCCGTAGTCAGAAAATTAAACCTCTTTATATGAAAAATCTCATCTTTAGATTCTAATTTACTGATCTTTTGGGGCGACCGGACCTGTGGTTATTACGAAGGAAAATTGGGAGGAAATGAAAAGCTTTAAAATTAATGAAAATTCTCATAGCCTTAAAATAATGAATTTTTAGGCGAATATTTGAGAAGTAATAACAATGATAATACCATGGCAGAAAGCAAGATGAATATATAATACAATTTCTAGAAAATAATTAGACAAAGGCACTTCATTTCTTTATGTATATATTTTAACAAGATAAGTAGTCTAGACGTTCTTACAGATATCCCATACAATTAGACTCATTAACATTCCACCAACCAGCAATCTGTTGCAGTAATGATAATAATCATAAGTTTTATAGTTGCTCTTTAGGAGCGAAATCTCATGCAAAATAATAGTACTGCAGCAGATGGCAAAGAATGACGAAAAAGGGAGAGGAAAAGTACTTCTGAAGAGAAATGGCAAGTTACATTGTAGTTGTGGTATTATGTGTGAAAAGAAATTAATGATATAAAATCATTATTACAAAGTCATTTTGTGTGACTTACTTTTTAACAGCTTCCTTTAAGATTCAACTCTGATTTAAAAAGGGTTGAAATACATTTCGTCCCAGCTTTGCTACGAAGGAAATTTCTAAAAGGATTGAGAAAAAATAAAACCTGGCTAAACAACTTAGGACTATTCTGGCAATGAGAAAGAATGAGAAGATTTATAGTTAGAGGAAGGAACGGAATGAAACAAAAAAGATAAGGATAAGAGAAACTGTATTAGCAAAGCTTATCACTAGTAAACAAGCTGATAGTGGCGTAATAACCCTCACTATCAAGTTTGTTGGTAGAGTACATTCGCACAAGAGGTAAGGTCTCCATTTTGTCCAATGTGTTTAAAAGAGAAGAATATGTACATCTCGACATCTATACAGTTCAGTGAAGTCGACGGACAAAACTAAGCCAGGGTCCAATCTTTTTATCCATTGCGAACCCCTGGCGGAAATTCTGTCGAAAAAAGAAAAACACTTTCGCAAGAACAAATTCAATTGGGTGACCAGAAAATCAAATCCCCCCTAACTGGGTCGCGCAAGATCTACACCTATGATACGATACCAATATCATCATCTGTACCAACCCTTTCTTTCTCAATCAATGATTTGCCTAATCAATCATTATTTTATGTGCGTTTCCAACCGTTCACACGCCAACTCGCTCTCATATATTCCCACCACAAATTTATTCTCATTTATTATTCTTACATGCCTATAACGCCTCAAAATATTCACAATTACAACCTTATTCAGACTTTTCCTCACACCATATATAACCCTCATAAATCTATCTTTCTCACCCCTCCCCTCCCGCAACTCTCTCCATCTCAATCTTTTCCCCTCTCCTCTCCATTTCTTAGTCTCACTCTTGAGTATAAATGTTAGGACTCGTAAAATAACGTGTAACAGCTTTTACACATTTCCCCTCAAATCCTAGGCATGAAGAGCATATTATATAGCTCCTCAGAGTACGCTCACCATAAAATTTTAGCCTCCTCGTCGTTCACAAGTACCCTTCTATTCCTGTTCTTTGAGTTCTCTTTTATTTCCAAAAGGACTTTATATTTTCATCCGAATTCATTTATCTGTTTGCCTCCGAAGACTTCATTTGCTTCCTCTGTTTTTCTGCTCACTTCGCTTCCACTCATCTGCACTATGAAGTATCTGGTGATATACAAACAGCTACCTGCCTCCCCCTTCCCTTCCCTTCCCTCCCTCTCTTGCATTTCCTATTCCCCATTCCCTTTCCCTAATCTCCTTTGCCTTTATAAGGAACTTTGACGGAGCTTTGACTCGCTCCCCCCTAAAAAAATGATAAATCTTTGTATTATAAAGTATTTGATAATTTATGTATCCTATATTTTATTTAATCTTTACTTAAATAAAAACGCGAAATGTTATAGTAAGGTGCGTTATGCTTCCTTTTCATAGTGAATGAGATGCCCAAACCTGATAATGAAATGTACATAAAATTTAATATTAGTGTTGAATGCAAATTTTGTTAAAGACCATGGTATATTTCGCCTTGATCACTTTCCTTTGGCAATTTTATATTCTTCTTACTGTCTTTTTTAGTCCATCTTGTAGATGGTAGATCACTTGACCTATATTCATCTCTCTTTCTAAAAAATGCGCTTGGTAAAAACCAAACTTAGGTTGCTAAGCTTTCGATCTATTCGATCATCTTCGGAGCGTCTTTATGTATTCTTTCCTCCTTTGCCGATGAAGTATGGTGGAGTCAGAATCTGGTATACTGAAAGATATATATATATATATATATATATATATATATATATATATATATATATATATATATATATATATATATATTTTATTCAATTTTGAAGATGGATGTATAGTGGTAGATTATTGTGAGTGAAAATTAAAAAGGGTAGGGATATTTTGCCCTAGTAGGGAGGGAGGGCATCACTTTACGTTTAATTTTTTATTTTCATTTTTGTGTTTGTCTTTGATAAGTTGTGTTTTTACATGTTCGTGCTCTTGGCGTGTTCTTCTTATTGTTTGTGTTTAAATTTCGATGTACTTATTCTTTACCCAATCTTTCAGTTTTAAAGCCTTTATTAGCTTTTGGCTCAGCAATTTATCTCGTGTTGGTTGTTGTTTTAGTGTCCTGTTGCATATTTTCTTCTTGCTTGTTTCGCGTCGTACTGTGTTAGATTTTAGTGCTCATTGTTTCTGTTATGTGTATATTGGTTCTATGTTCTCAAGTGAGCATAGTTTAGTGCTCGAGAAGTGGCTCCGACGGGAGAATTTCTCCCGTAGCCTTGCAGGTAAGCTTAGTCTGCCACCTGTTCCCTGTATTTCGGGAATGACAACATTGGTCAGGTTGGACCGGACTTTTCATCCTAGTTTTATGGTGAAGATATTGATAGGGTCTAGTCTCTTCCTCCGTTGAAGATCCTTTTGCCGATAGTAGTCACGCCTTCTGGCTTTGTTGATTATTAGGGAGGCGGAGTTCTGGACACGTTGGAGATCTTGCTAGCCGCTTGAGTCACTAATGCGGGGGTAGATAAGCTTAGCCCGGACGTACATCAGGTATACCTTCCTAATGTTGGCCGAGCTAAGATCTCTAAACCTGAAGAGCTTGGAAATTTCTCTCTTTGCCAGATTCCGCCTCTCCGTGTAGTGTCTCGAGTATCCGTGGTCGGAGATCTTTAGGCCCGGGACCGTGCTTTCGGCGGAGTATCCGTATCTTTCCCCTTCATTAATGACGGGCCACGTCGACCTGTGGCTCAGTGAGGCGATTTTGAACTTGTGCCTGTTTGTTCTAATCATCCATCTTCTCTCGTATCCGTAGATGTTGGTGATTTCTGCTATTGTACGCGTTGCCTGTGCCCTTGTTTTCCTTTCCGGGTAGGGGACGATCTGAGTGATCTCATCTACGAATTGTAGATACATCGTGTCCCTGTGTACGGGAGTTGGGAAGTCGCTGGTAAAAACCAGGTAGAGCAATGGACTCAGGCAGCATTCCTGAGGAACGCCTGCCTTGAGTTCGAACTCAGGACATTGCACATGCTCCTTTGTCCATGACAAAGTCACAAAGGATCCTTTCCAGGATTGGGTCCAGCTGGAGGGTCAGGATCTTGTATTGAAGTTCTTCCAGCCAGACTTTATCGAGGGCCTTTTGCACGTTCCTCATCACAATGTATACATAGCACCCATTCGCTTGCCAATAAGCTACTTTATCTGTTATAAGCGCCAGGGCTGTTTGGGAGGCCCCTTTTTGAACGGAACCAATGTTGTTTGGGGTTATGCCCTCCTAACTCGCTTAGTTGACCTTGTAGCCTATTAGCTATAATATTTTCGAATATCTTGTCATGCATCTCAAGAAGGAAGATCGGGCGATAGTTAGCCACCTGGTCTGGGGATTTGTTTCCTTTCGGGATAAAGATGATTTTTGCCATCTTGTATCCGTCAGAAAAGTAGCCTGTATTCAAGGCATCATTCATGGTATTCACCAATACCCAAATAATTTGTCTCTGGCCATTCAGGAGGTTGTTCTAAGCGACCCCAAATCAGCCTGGTGCCCTTTGTTTGAAGGACCTAATGGTGTTAATTGTCTCTTCAAAGGTCATTGGGCACCCATGGTTAGCCATCTCCCTTTCTTGAGATACTTGGACGTTACTCTTAAGAAAATCTTGCAAAGCCTTCTACCGCAATGCCAGTTTAACTTGATATACATTAATCACAATTCTTTGAGTTCTTTCTTCAACTATAAAGATCGTATTGATCCGAAGTTGAGATCCTCTGTTATTTATCATTCAAGTGTGCTGGCTGCAATGCCTGCTTCGTATGAAAGTCTAGCCTACATCATAAATAGAGAGTCGATAAACATCTTGGATTATCCCATAGAGCTCAAAGACCCTTAACTACCCCCAAAATCACGGCAGCTCATTTCATCGGAACATTTTTCCATTCTCTCTGGAGCTCCTTCAGTCCATTTATTGAAAATACTCGAGGCGCTCTATATTAAGAAACTACATGCACCAACACTCAACGAGTCTGATTCCTCCTTATCCCTACGTATCCCATAACCCCCCAACATACCAAGTCATTTTCATGCTCCTTTGACGTTCACCTTTGTATTATTGTTTTGGAACGACTATCTGCTTAAGGTAATGTGTATATCATTCACGTATTCCGTTCTTTTAATATTTTAATTTTGTAATTTTATATTTTGTCATATTTTAACTTTAGTCTCGCTTCCTTAGCTTTATCTGATTTGCCCTAAGTTTGTTTTTTCAGTGTTTTTTTAGTGTTTTTATTATTCCTGTTTGATTTGTTTTTTTTATGCATGTTGCTAAATTAAGTGGCTTTACTTTACTTTAATAGATTCATCACTAAAGATGTTCCGAAGTTTGGAACGAAACGTCTGAGAGGAAATAAATATCCTTTTCAATCTACTCGTGGGTCTTCATTTTCCTACTGACATTAAGATTTCTGCGAACCAAGCAAATTTCTACATTTTTATATATATATATATATATATATATATATATATATATATATATATATATATATATATATATATATATATATATATTTGCATATATATATATATATATATATATATATATATATATATGCAAATTTTGTTGAAGTCATTGTGTATTTTGCCTTAATTAATTTCCTTTGGCAACTTTCTCTTCTTCTAAATATCTTTTTTTATTCCATCTTGTAAATGGTGGATTATTTGTCCAGTATTCATCTCTTTTTTAAATGAATGTGTTTGGTAAAAAAACAAATTAAAATGCTAAGCTTTCGTTCTTATTCGATCATCTTCGGAGCGTTTGGAATTTCTTGCCTCCTTTACTGATGTAGTGAGTGGAGTGAGGATCTGGCAGAAAGTTAAGTGAAAGACTTAATTAATTAATTAATTCATGAAAGTGATGAAATGTGTGGTAGGTTTATAAAGGTGTGAAAATGTTTTCTAGTTTGCCTGGTGTTAGGGCATCACTAGCATGCTTTCTTATTATTTTTGTTGGTTCATAAAGTTTTCTTCCTCCGTCAGTAATGGTGCTGACTGTCGATGACAGCCAGGTTCCTCCATTGTTATATCTATATTTTTTTATTTGTTTAGTTTAATTTAATCCTCCGTCGTGGCATTCAAGCCTTTCAATGTTTTTTATTATGGTAAAAATCTCTAGTTAAATTTTATTAAGTTATTCATTTATTATTTTCAATTTGAGTATTAGTTTGGGCACTTCGACTCTTTTTGTTAAGATTTATTATTTTTATTTAATTTTGAATCGAGTTAAATTTTGGCACTTCGCCTCTTTTTATTTTATTTTTTAATTTAGGTACTTTGCCTCTTTTGTTAAGGTTAATTTGTCTTTTGGTTAGGGTTTCAATCTGAATCGAATTTTCGCTTTGAGTTAGGAAATTTTGCCTCATTTCATTAAGATTATTTTCCTTTTCTATAGTAGTAAGTATATATCAGTAGTACGTTCTGTCTCGCACAGGTTCTCCCGCTTGGGAACAGAGCTGTCCTACCAATTGCGCGTCTTCTGTTTCCTCTTATATTCAAATCGATGTTTAAAGTTGGGAGTATTTCCTGATCTATTTCGTCCCAAATCTTTCTCCCTCGCCTTTGTACCTCCATATTGATCGGTTTTAGTCCGATTCTTTCCTGGTGAACAGACTGCCGAATATGGTCGATCTTTTGCGTGCCAGTTATCAGCAGTGTGGCATTATTCTGCACCCTCTCTATAGTTCTGAGAGAGGTACCGCTTGCCATCTGCGTGTGATCACAGCCGGGTAGACTAGGACTGAGCGTACCAGGGCCATTGTCTTAGAATAGGCTCCCGACGATATACTATATATATATATATATATATATATATATATATATATATATATATATATATATATATATATATATATATATATATATATATATATATATATATATATATATACTCGTTGAGGGGATTATTCTATATTTCGAGTGCGTGGTGATCAGATGGCCAAGAATGATTAAAAAAGGGGGCCTGGAGAGGGTTTATTTATCTTTAATATAGTTAAGAAGTGGAACGGAGCCCAAGAATAAATAATATTGCAACCATTAATATAATAGAATTTTATTAATTAATTTAATAAAACAACACACGGAAAATATTTACATGACCGGGGATTAAAATGGGAGATACACAGGAAACGAAAAAGGTCATGGGAATATTTGACTAAGCGGAAGATTAAGATTTGGAGGGATTTAAAACGACAAAAAAAACAAGGGAAATGGTGGAATAAAATCCGTTTAAAGCGCAGAGTTGGGTTGACACAAAGTTAAATAGTTAAATGTAATGCGTAGCTTACGTAATTATAAGGTTGTCGTGGCAGAGGAAGGCGATGGGAAGGAATCTTTGGTCCAACTGGCGATTTCTTTTCCAAGAGAAGGGGTTTTTAGGGGGGGGGGGTCATTAACGAGGGGGAAGAACTGATTTCGAGGAGTGAGAGCGAAGTGGGGCTCGGAAGTACGAGCGATCCTTGAGATAGGTTATTGGAGATGTTCTAGATGAACAATGGAGGTTATTGGTGTAACCAAGCGTTCTCTTGAAGAAAGTTAAAAAGGGGGGAATTAAATTACCACTGTCGTGATTTCTTGGGAACGAAAACCGTTTCTTGTCGAATGGGCTCGAAGAACAATGACTGTTCTAAAGTTGTTCTCTTTCTGAAAACAGGAGGGGGGGGGGGTTAGAACCTTTTCTTGTCAAACAGGCTTGAAGAACAATGACTGTTCTAAAGTTGTTCTCTTTCTGAACAACAGGGGGGGTGCCCTGTTGACTTGACGTCTCAAGGGGCACGAACCTTGGCACTCAAGGGATATTGTCCTCTTCTGGACAATAAGGGGTTTCTCGGGGTAGAGTTCCTAGGTGCGCAAGGGAGACCGGATCGGCGTGATGCCTCGCGAAGATAATCGGGATCTGGTTCAAACGCGAAATGCTATCGCATAAATAGCCGGAGCCATCCCCTTGGCGTAGATGACAATGGGGGGGCTACTTCGATGGAATGTCCCGGTGGCGCTTGGGAAAATATCTTATCATCCCATAAGCCTAATTTAATCTGGCGAGATTGACGCATGGAAGCAAACGGAGGATTGAACCTCCTTGATTAAACTTGGGAATGGTGGGTGATAAGGCGCCTTCTACTATCTTTCGCAGGATGCACGTGGAAAGCATGCGTTTCAACATGTGATAGGGGCTGAAACATGGCAACCTCAGACCGTTCTATCATAGCCACGTAGAGCTTTTTCTTATTTGGCAAGCTGAGGCTTCGGAAACGGTAAAGTTTCTTCAGCTCTCTTTTGGCTAGGAAGTCTCAGGTATTAACGTGAGCCTTGTAACCTGATTTGTAGAGTCGTAAGCCCAAAACTTTTTTTTCGTTAGAAGACGGATAGAGTTCGTTGTCGACGAGAACGTCGTCTACTTTCCGGAGGTTCATTGGAATTATAGTAACCTTCTGGCGGTTGGTTTTAATCTTCCACTGCTTTTCGTAGCGATTGATGTTGTCAATCTCGGCAGCTGTCGCCCTTGCTTGGCTTCCAGAGTTCCTGAATGGACTCAGGACGATTTGAGTGATGTCATCTGCATATTGCAGATACATCGAATCGTACCTCACTGGAGCAGGTAGGTCAATTGTGTACACAAGGTACAACAAAGGAGTCACATAGCTGCCTTGTGGAACTCCCGCCTCGAGTTCGAATTCGAGTCCTTTGCAGCCCTCGATCGTGATTTGGGCTCTCATATGCGTGACATAGTTACAAAGGGCCCTTTCCAGGAATGGGTTTAGCTGGAGGTTGAGGATCTTTAATTGTAGCCCTCTCAGCTATACTTTATCGAAAGCCTTATTTACATCCCGCAGCACCACGTCTACGTACCTTCTCTCAGCTTTACTGCAAGCGAGTTTTTTCGTTAGGACGGCGAGTGCTGTTTCCGTTCCTCGTCCCTTGCAGAACCCGAGCTGCTAAGGGTTGTGAGCTAGCTCCTAGCTCGGCTCGTTGTGCTTAGAGCCTGTCAGCTAGGAGCTTCTCGTAGACTTTCACAACGATTTCCAGCAGGGCGATTGACCTGTAATTTACCAGTTGATCAGGGGGTTTACCACACTTGAGTATGAAGATTACTTTAGCAATCTTAAAACCTTCCAGGAAGTAATCTGTATTCAGGAGAGCGTTGTAAATGTTTGCAATTCCCTGAATGATCTGCTGTGGGGTATTTACCAAGTTGTTTATGGTGATGCCCGTCCAGCCTGGTGCCTTTTGTTGGAAGGCTCTTACAGTGGCCATGAACTCCTCTGGTGTTATCGGACGGCCGTGGTCCGTCATCTCCCTGCCCTAGTTGACTCGATGTTGTGGTTGCGTGCGGTGCATAACCTGATTTAGTTCTTCGATCAGTTGGCCTTCGAATTACTGATCGAACTCATCGTTTTCTTCAGGGGTGATCCTGAAGACGTTTTTCCAAAATTTCTGAACCTGTCTTCCAGAATCGCCGGGTCCTCTATATATTCTCCGTTCTCTTTTATTCGAGCCTTTGGTCTTGCTCTTAGTCTCTTTAAGTTCTTGACTTGACGCCAGAACTTAGCCGGGTTGAGTTCGCTATCGACTTTGGCTATCAGGTTGTTCCGAATTTCCTCCTGTTGGAGGTTGATAGCTTATCTAATTTCTGTGCTTAGGCATCGAAGGAGCGATCTTCTTTCCCGCTTAGGACCTTCCCATCTTATCTCTTCGTACACTTCCCTGTGAATGCGAGCGATCTCTCTCATCTCTTCTGTCCATCTGGGCTTAGGAGGTGTTTTATACCCGGTTTTGGGTATGCTCTTGCGGTCTGCTTCTAGTATGGACGTACTTATCCTCTCCAGTTCCCTGACTATCTCCTCCAATGACGCTTCGCTTAGGTCAGCTGGCGCGTATTAACTAAGTTGTCTCTTGTAACGATCCCAGTTGGCCAAGGCGTAGTTTTTTCCGGAGAGGGACTGGACGCTGGATCGGAGCGAGAGATACTGTGGTGAGTATCGCTATGTGATCACTTGTGACTGTTGGGCCTGGCTCAATATGTTAGTTGAATGAGAAGCCTTCACTTGTTAAGATTATGTCAGGTTTCGTTGCTGATCTGGAAGTGATATAGGTCGGAAAATCCGGCCCTATTCTCCTGATGTATTTTCTTCCCATAATCAGTTCCAAGTTTCAGCCTATTTCGTTAGTACTACCATAGCCCACCACACGGCATCTGGCATTGAGGTCTCCCCCTAAGATTGCCATTCTGCCGAGCCCGAAAAGTGTGTAAAAGTTATTTAACGGGGGATAGGCTCGACGAGGGGGTTGATAGGCTGCAGCTATCACGAGGTCTCCTACCAGTGTGTGGAGCTCGATCGCCACAAAGGATTCATCAAGTTCTGGTAATTGTTTGAACCAGATATTCCCCTTGACAGCTATTGCAACACCATATAACCTTTCCCCTGAGAATGATTTTTCATGACTATTCTGTAGTCCGATATTTTAATTCGACCAGCTGTAGTGTTGATACCGTGCTCAGTTATAAGAATTATGTCGGGGTCAAGCACTCGGAATATGTTTCCATATGCCGTAGCTTTCCCCTCCCATCCATTTACGTTTAGTGTCAGAATCCTCATTATATTGCTTACTCTCTCCAGGTTGTTTCTTTAGTTTTGGTGGGTGATGTTTTTCTTTCTCCGACTTCTTCTCTTTTCCCTGAACTCAGCGTTTGAAATCTGCTCGCAAGTGCTGTGATGTAGGGTTACATTCTGGCTGAGCAGATGTTCTTTTATCGATTTGGAGTCAACTTCGTAGTCGTATTCCCATTTGTATATTTTCGTTTTTATTCCATGGAAAATATTCCTGTACTCTAATTCCTCCGGAAAGGGAAACTGGTTGCAAGCGTAGATTTTTAGATTGATTCTATCTGCCCTCAATCTTTTTATTTCCTTTTCTTTCTCTTGGCTTTTTAGGTTGTGGGACTTCTGTGTCCGAGGAACTACTAGTGTCGGTGTTTCTTTCTCTGTGGTGATTACTTGATTCGGTTTAGGTGCAGGAGTTTTCACATCGACTGCTTGTTTCTTTTCTTTTTTGTTGGTTACTTTATTTGTGTTGTCTTGTCCGTTTATTTGTTGGTTTGGAACCATCTGCAGTTGCAGTACCTTCCCGGAGGGGGGGGGGGGTTCTCTTGGAACCACATTTGTTCCATCCCGTTTTTGGCTAACATTTGGTTTAGTTCAGTGGCGAACGTGCCAGGGCGAGTGAGGTTCATGACGTGTGAGTGAAGGATGCACGTCATAATCTTCATCGAATTCTCGTTTTGTACTTTAAGATATGTTTTCTCATTGTCTACTTCCGAGAGGGCTACCTTTGCCTCTTGGGCGTAGGACGTGTTCATTCTACGCGTTTCTTCCTTTTTCTTTGCTTCTCGTTTGTTTTTCATAATTTCTTTTTTAGCGGGACATGACATGGCCATTGTTCTGTGTCCCTGGTCACAGTATTCGCGCTTTCCAAGGTTACTAGTGCATGACCTCCAATTCTGCCCTTTATTGATAAATTTAGAGCATGTTTCTTATGGCTCTTTACAGTCTTTAGTGGCGTGTGCTTCCATCTTATAGCATCTGAAACAGAGTTTGACTGGAGTGTATTCTCCCTTCCCCATCTGTTGCCCGCTAATTTTGGCGTTAAATATCAATAAGCCTTGTTCCTTTACCTTTTGGGCCATATTTGTTTCTGCGAAGACCACCTAACTTAAAGACATTGGTGTATTCGCTGCCATCCATTCTATTTTTAAACTTTATCACTTCGGCTACCTTGGCTGAGGTGTGCCGAAGCTGGATCTCCGCCATGATTTCTAGTCCAGGGATCTCTTCGCTGGCATACTACGCTCCAGTGGGCCAGGATCTGTGGTGGTACTGCTGGCTGCAGCCTAATGCCCCGAAGGACCCCAACTGCCTTCTCCTTAGAGATGTCTTCTATATATTTTTTTTCTTTTTCGCAGATTGTGATGTAACCAGAGGTTATGTCCAACAGCCTCACCATGGCAATGCCTAACTTGCCATAGACAGCTTCGAATACGCTCTCTCTGCTAGGCTTGGGCTGTCCGTCGACTACCTATAGGGGGATTCTTGTTGTATGGTCTTGGGCCATCTCATCGAGAGAATGGCCCCTCTGCACTGGGTTTACTTTTCCTCCCAAGTCTCTTATTAATGGTGACTTGATTCTAGTACAATTTCGTGCTCCCTTTCTTCTTATGAGGATGTTACCTTGTTTATTTGTTGAACACTCCCTCTACTTCGTTGCTAAGCTTTCGTGAACGTTAACTGCCAAATAAAGGGATGAATGATGATGGGTGAACCCGAGGAGGCCCCTCAGACGGGTAAAGTGTGGCGGACTTAATGATGGCTGGTGATAGAATCAACTTACACAGGGACGGTTGCATGTCCCCGTATAGTCTTGGCCGGGAGCTACCCTTAGAGATTAGAGCAAACTCTTCCCCAAAGCTTTCAGCATAGCCTCGTAACCAGGCGGTCTCTTCCGTAGAGTCCAACAGTAGGCTAATCAGCAAACCTGCTTTCCTTTACGTCTCCAATTATGTCTATCAAACTGGACCGACATAGTTGGAGCGAGACTAGATGACTGGCAGTTCCGTTCATTTCAACTTCGCAACTCCGTCGAGGGAGCAGGGGGTTAGGTCGACATTAAGTCGCCTAGGAGCTGGTTAAAGAAGTCTTCCGGAGAGTCCCCGTGGGGATGGCGAATTGATACCTGACGTTTTGAAGCTGCCCTATCTCAAACTTTCCCTCCTTTATCGAGTAAGAGATATAGTTTTATCGTAGTTTTCTAAATGAATTCTTCTTCCTTCAATGAAAGAAAAATTGAAATTGAAATTGAAATTGATGTAAGAAGTAGGAAAATGTTTAGTAGGTATATAAAGATAAAAAGAGTTTAAGTGTTGCCCTGGTGTAGAGGGCTTCTCTCAGGTTTTTCCTGTTTGGGTTTTTATTTTTCCTCCCTTTATTTGTTTAATATTATTATTTTTGTTGTTGTTGTTGTATTTTTGCATAAATAAATAAATATATTTGATCTTTCCTCCATTGTGGCATTCAAGCCTTTCAAGTTTCTTATCTGCTATATATATATTGTTCTTTATTGTTATCTTAATAGTTTACTTCTCATTTTGCCGGGGTTTAGGTTTTAATTCCTGTTTTGTATATTTTGATATCACATTGGGCACTTCGCCTCTTTTTCTTTTGTTTATAGTTTCTTCTTCTTGTTTCTTCCTTCTTTGCACGTTGGTGTATGTGCTTCGCTTGTTTACGTATATATTTTGTTTACGTAAATATACCAATTTGGTTTTCTCGGACGTGCCTGGTGGCACGTCCCCTAACTGCTCTCGGAATGTCTAGATTGTTGTCCATATTCGGGAGTATTTCTTCTTTTATTTGTCCCAGGTCTTTCTCCCTAGCCGTTGGAGTTCTATATTCAGAGGGGTTAGTCCTGCTCTTGCGTGCAGTGCTGTTTGCTGAATATCGTCCGTCCTTCTCGCTCCAACTATTAGCAGTGCTGCTTTGTTCTGCACTCTCTGCATTTACTGAGAGAGGTGGAACTCGCAGCCTGCATGACCACTGCCGGGTACAAGGAGGTTGAGCGCACCAGAGCAGTGTACAGCTTTTTAAGGTTTTTGGAGCTGACGTTTTTAAACCTATACAGTTTTCCGAGTTGTATTTTGGCTAGTGAGATTTTATCACTAATGTGCACTTTGTATCCTTTGGATGTAAATTGCAGACCTAGGACTTTTCCTTTGTTTCCGTATGGGTATATATCGCCATTCGCTGAGACATCCACACGTCTTCGGCAGTTAATTGGAATGATCTGGAACTTTCGGCGGTTGGTCTTAATTTTTCACTTTCGTTCGTATCGATTGATGTTGCCGATTTTGATGACTGTCTGCCTTGCTTGATATCCAGCATGTTTGTAATAACTGGGGACGATTTTTGTGCTGTCCTCTGCAAACTGCAGGTACATCACTTCCTTCCCTACCGGATCAGGTAAGTCCAGTGTGTACAAAAGGTACAGCAGCTGACTCAGACAGCCACCTTGTTGAACACCCGCCTCAAGTTCAAACTCCGGTCCTCTGTAGCTCTCTCTCGAAATTCGGGCTTTTCTGCGCATTATGTAGTCACAGAGGATCCTTTCCAGGATTGGATTCAGCTGGAGGCCTAAGATCTTGCATTGTAAGCCTCTTAGCCAAACCTTATCGAAGGCCTTTAGTACATCTCGCATCAATACGTCTACGTATTTACTCTCAGCTTTACAACGGGCGAGCTTTTAGGTGAGAAGGGCAAGGGCTGTGTCAGTCCCCCTTCTCTTGCGAAACCCGTGTTGCTGAGGGCTGTGGGCTTCTAGCTTGGTCAGTTGGTTAAATAAATTTTAAACTTATTTTCATTAACAGCAAAAATATTGGCAATTTTTGTAGAGTAAAGGATGATATTCCCACGCCGTTAAGTTCGTGTATACTATATAAATTTACTAGTCACAGCTGTAAGGAGGGGACCTATATGGGAAGCAGGGTCGTCCTCTTCAGGCAAGGTACTGTTCTCACATGGGCTTAAGCTATAGAACCGGTAAAAAATTGAGCAATAAAGAGTATTCCCCCATCAGAAAACATGCAATAGATTGTAAGACAGACGTATCTTTAAATAATTTTTCTGTATTAAAATTTGCTAAATGTACATCCACTCTCCGCATTAAAGAATCTCTGTGTATTAAATACAACCACCCAAATTTAAATAGTGGCGTGTCATCCTTTCCGTTATTTATAACCTAACAAGCAACCAAACTGTATCCAATCTTAAATTTCGTGCCCGTTTTCAATTCTCATTTTTTCTGTAGTTATATTTACTATATAGTATATTTTTTCAACTATGATTCCCCCCCACCCCTTTTTCATTCTTAAGTTTTGTACCGTTACGTTTATTTTGTTTGCATTTGATTAATATAATTTTGTTTCAAATATTTTCCATTGGTTTTATCTCATCATTTTTTTTTGTTCGTTTGTTTTTTCATTACTATAACGTTCATTTTAGTATTTTACCGCCGTTTGTGTTAATTTCTAATTATATTGTATTTTTACCCTAGTATATTTAATTTTAGATTTAAAATTTGTTTTTTAGGTCCTGAAGATGGTTTTAGAAATAATTCGAGACATAGAGAATATAGATGGGAGCCACCTTCTTCGTTTTGACCTTCCTAACTTAATATTAAACTCAAGCTTTTTCGAAGAAATCATGGCATATATATATATATAGGTTTGTCACGTACTTCAATAACTCCTTTATTTCGCTTTCTCTAAGAGTACTATATTACTTTATGTTATTTAATCTTTAAAGATTTCTAGTACCATGTGCAGCAGTGCGAGGGTTGAGTTAAATACTTCTAACCCAAATATATCTTTAATTACAACATATAAAGTGAAATATTAAAACAAACTCGACTATCTCTGGTTTTTGTTGCAAACCGAGATAGGGGGTTTCTCTGACGAGAGAAGTATGAGAGTGATCCTCGATACAAAAGGGGCTAATCTTTGGTGTGACCACCAGGAACTGACTCAGAATGAACTTCTCCGTTCTGTTCCGTGAGTGCCGGGCTGACGCCTGACTTCGTCGTGTCGATATCTAACTCGATCTTCCTGTTCTTCTCCAGTGATCCGCATATATATTTCACTGACCCACTGGGGGTAGGGGAAGGTAGGGGGTGAGGGTTTATGTATTAAGCCTCTCTCCTATAGCGACGCTTTTCAGAGCGTCTTAACTGAGCCCTAAAGACATCTTCTGGCTTTTGTCGCAGCTCCTATAATTTCTTCTATTAGGCGAAACTCGATCCCACATCTTAGGAAAAAAGTGCCTGTTCAAGCATTGTTATTGAACCTGCTCTCCTTCCTTGGTATTGTTTATGCACGCTGTGAAAGAAATCTGTTGATTTGTACTTCTTGGGGTTAAATGTGGCGTCTGGCGGCCAGCGGATCGAGGGAAGAGGGGGGGGGGGGTAAAGAATCGGGTTGCACCGCCTAGCGTCGGGCGCTGCGGTAACTGAACAGGGCCTCTGCTTTTAGTTTTTTAAAAGACGGGGAAGGTCAATGAAACAAACAGAGAAGGGTAAAATCAAAATGTTTTTAACATTAAAAGGGATAGCAGGAGCTGTATTATAGAACGTCCTTTTTGCAGAAGAAAGACAGTTTTTTTGTATATATATATATATATATATATATATATATATATATATATATATATATATATATATATATATATTGCCCTATTTATTATATATATATATATATATATATATATATATATATATACATATATATATATATATATATATTAAAATTATATTTGGGGGTCTTGTTCTTTATATATCCTTTGAACTGCAACTTGGCAAGCCATTAGATAAATTCCAGTCAACCGTAAATCGCACTCTGTATAAAAAATCAAGGAGGTGGTCGATCCCTCACTCCTTTAATTGCCTCAAAGCATATCACAGGCGGCCGACAGTTGGCTATCTCCCCGTGCTTGTGTATGCGCTCTTGCGCCGAGTGAGTCTTCACAGGCATACCTAGACAAAACGTTTTAAATTTTTATAATGATGTTCACTGATGTCATTTTTACCTCCTGGAACTTAATAATAACGTAGTTAATTATTTTGCGAAAATATGTTAATATTTTGCTAAATTTTAATCTTTCCGCACCATTAGCCGTATTTCTTTCAACTGTAATTTGTAAATTTAGAAAAGATAAAAATTTCTTTTACTGTAATATAATTGCAAATGATTCGAAAGGCAGTAAAATCACGTGTAAATTTTCGATTAGTGCGTTTACGGGCACGTGGCTTTCTAATGCCCGTATTCGTCCAAGTGCTAGCTAGCCTCTTGTTTATAAATTATTTTCTGCGCAAAACTTTGTTTCAGCGATAGCTGAGGAAAATAAGGTTAGGGGAGGTGAGGTTGGGTAAGGTTAGATTAGGTGTGGTTCTGATTCTTGATCTTTGAAATGAATTTGTGACTTACTTATGCAGTTTTCCTAATAAGAAAAACATATTTTAAATTCCTTAAAAGACATTGCTAGAGATTTGTTTTAACACATATTATTAAATGAATTAAAAAATGTGTTTTTCTTATGCAATTTTATGTGTACTTTTCAGATCTGACACTCGTTTCCCCCGGAAATGCATACTTTTTTCATAATAGATTGAAGGTCCATAATTGGAAAATATGTATTCCCAGCAAAAATGAGTTTTACCTGTTATATCTGCATGCACAGATCTCTTGCAGATATAATGAAGGCTGTTTATTCGCTAACTAGTCAGGCTAAAACTTGAAGGGTTTATAAATGGCGCAGAAAAATTAAAATTTCACAAAGTAAAAATACATTATCGGAAAGTAAATAACTACGTTATTATTAACTTCCGGAAATTGAAAATGACATGGGCGATGATCATTTTAAGATTTAAAAAGGTTTGTCTTTGAACATTACAAAAAATCGTAATTGTGTTAAAACGAATCTTATCCGAAGACATGTCTTAGAACGAATATTTCCCCTTTGTTGCCCTAATGTGTAAAGGTTAGCAATTTCGAGAAAATAAGTTTCTTCAGGATTGCATAAAAAATAGGTATTGCTATGTAATTCGACGAGCTAAATAACATTTCTTCTATAACATTTTTTGATTAGAAGTCTCTAAAACCCTGGGAATGACGACGCTATCATCGTCTTTGCCAGGATTTTAAAGACTTCTAATCAAAAAATGTTATAGAAGAAATGTTATTTAGCTCGTCGAATTACATAGCAATACCTATTTTTTATGCAATCCTGAAGAAACTTATTTTCTCGAAAATTTTTTACTTTTTCTAAGTTAGGAGGGGTCTTTACTCCGTCATCTCAATATGTCTTCCTTCCTCTTCCGCCTGACAGCGCGCCGCCGACGCATGCGCGACTTTGTTTCGACCCACCCACGCATGACTGAGCCGGCAGCGACACACTTACGTATTAGGAATATTATAAGTTTTATTTTAAAGTTGCGGGGTGGGTGGCTGTGCAACACCCCACAATTAAGTGGAAGGTATGGGGGCGAAGCCCCCCATTTCGAAAGTACCTAAAAAAATGTTATTTTGGGTGGAAATAGCCTAAAGTCGACGGCGCTATCGTCGCCTTAAATTACCCAATGACGATCATAAATCGTTAACTTAACCTAATCTAACATTGCCTAATCTAACCTTAGCTAACCTAATCTAAACAAATCTCCCTAAACCCACAAGACAGAAAAACTTACTTTACTGTGGAGAAATTTGTGGAAGCGCTCCATCCAACTTGTAAATTTCCACGCTCAAAGTGCGGTTGCGAGGTAGCCGTGGAAATGTTCTTCTTTTCTCCCGTCCTTCAGTATTCGACTTCTTGTATCCCCCGCTTTTTTTCACTATTCTGTGTGTTGGCTCCTGACTCTGGATCTACGAAGTTCTGAGAGTGCTTAACGGTTGAGTGTTCGTACCCCTCAACCGAAAGTTTTGCATAGGATGACCAGCAGTCTGATATAATATGGGTTACCGGCAAAACTTAATATTTGATCACGCGAATCAGTTTCACTAGTTCTATCTGATACCGGCACCAAAAAAGGTTTTTTCGATTCACTCTAGAAACTCCCCAAAAAACACACAACTTCGATAACACACACTCGATTGTACTCCCGTTTTCCGAATTTGGCTTAGTCTATTTCCACAGTCTTTCCTTGGCCTCCAATTTTCTCCGAGTGCATTTCATAATAATGAACTAGTACCTCGCAAGAAAAACTAAACCAGTCAACCAAAGTTTTTGTCGATACTTCAACCTACTCACAGATAACACTATAGGTTAGTTTGTTTCGACAAACCAATACAGAATTCACAAAATTGTCTCGGAGGAGGGGTGGGCATTCGAAAAAAAAGTCCTCACAAAGGCCGATCTTTTAAATCTACACCTCGATTAACACACTTCCTGATTGCCTTGGGATATAAAGTTTTTGTCGCAAAGGAAATACAACTGTTTATTAATATGTAGTCACTCTACTCCCACACGTCGGACACGCAACCTCTTTCTCTACCGCAACTAAAATAGTTAAATCGCGAACGGTCAAAGAACAACCTTGACACTTGGTTTCCATAATGAAAATGACTGTTAAGATAAAAAATCAGAGGCAAAGAACCACATATTAATCGTAAAACGTGCGAGCGAGCGTAACTTAGTTCGACTATCAAACAAATAGCGAAAAACACAAACACACGCACACACATTAACATTTCAAGGTTCTGTCGTAGAAGAATTATTGTTTCAGTATCAGTTTGAAATATTGTCTAAAGGCAACATATATCATTCCATCTTGTTTCTTCACTATTTCCATTACATTTCAGAGAATATACAAGTTATACATAGTACGAAGATCCAGCTCATAGTTGTTAAAAAAATAAAAATTAACATAAAAAACGCGCGAACGTAAGTTAGGCATCTCATGCTATTTCAATAGAAGAGTTTTTGTTATGCAGAATCGGGTTGAAATTTTGGGAGGGGGGAGGGAGGGTGTCACTTATCTGAAATGTGATAGACCTTCTCCGCCAGCGAAATATTATTCCTAGGACGCTATTATAACGGCTTAAAGTAGTAAGCGCCCCCCCCCCCTTCCCATCCACAAGCGGTAGCCTCAAACCGCGTCCACCACGGACCACTTTTACGCGGGTTAGAATCGCCTCGGCGTGAAGATTCGATGCCATTCGAGAGTAGCGCTGTTTCCCCTACCCCTGCGGGGTGAACGTCGGATATATATAGGGCTCGTCTTCCATGTGGAAGACACAGAGTTGAGGAGTCTCGCCCGGACCCAAGAAGATTCCCCTAGTTCGAAGTCAGGTGCTAACAACAAAGCAAAGTGACGGCTGAACTTTTTGTGTGTTGGAATTAGCCCCAGCAGTGAGGTAATTCCATTTGACGATCGCCACTGAGCGATTTTTCCGACTCCACTCATCAACTTCTGTCGAAGCCCTCCTCGTTCGCCCCTCGTTTTCAGGTGGCCAAAATATTTTTCCCTGGACCGGACGTTACCGCTTCCGTCCCCTTTGGAGAACCGTCATTACGTTACCTTCCCACTCAGAAGCTCCGAGTGCCCTTGCCTCGCGTTTATTGCATGCAGAAGACATCCGTGAAGCCTTACCCTGACGTGTCACCCGGAATCCTCGGTAAGCCAACCCCTCCCTCCCCCTTCAGCAACCCATTTGAGTTAATCCTCCCCATTTGAATAGTCTCCTTCTGTAATACATTAAATTTAACTTCATAGACTGATGCATAACTCAGTAATTCCCTCCTCGTTTACCAATGTAATTTTGCTCATTAATTCTCTTATTTTATGTAAATAAAATTATATTTTTGTACATGCCTCTTTAAATAACCCTGAGCTTTGCCATTGCCCAAATTTTACCTGACCTCGTTGCACTTTTTCTCGCTGTTCCGCGCGTCGAGACTCGTGGCGTTCCATCCCTTTTGTCGGTTCGCCTTTAAGTTATTGGTCCCTCCCCCCATAGATATATTATGGTATTGATATAATGTAATGTCATACCATGACATTGATATTACAGATTTTAGTAGCCTACAACGCGTGCGCCACTCTTCAAAATTACCATAGTTAATTCAGAATTTATTTAGGAGCGAAGTGATTTTATGACTTATCTGGAGGAGAGAGGTAGGGCACAGAATGAATGGAAGAGTAAAGAAAGAATGACAAAAAGAGAATGCCAGAGAGAATGAAAGATAGAGATAAAAGAAGAGTGTGAGGGAGGAAGGGATATAGTGAGAAGGAATGATAAAGAATGAGAGAGAGAATAAGAGATGGAATGAAAGAGAGAGAGAATAAACACGAATAGAAACACGAAGCAAAGGATAAATAGCACAAGGACGACAGCTTGTTAGAAACATAAAATAAACTGAATGTAACCACGCCTCTATGTGTAAGTACTTGCACTGTAAGACAACCTTACTTCTTTGCTTGATGGGACTCGGTTCAGCAGAGTTGTCTCTTATTGATTTCTTGTTTCCCAAGTAGCCTACTTGGTCCGAGTACTTGGCTGCATAATGAAAATTAAGTTTGTTTGTGGCGCCACCATGGTGGCGTGTCAGGAAAGGGCCATTATACCAATAGATGACTGACGTTCTTCGAACTTTTGAATGTCTGCTTCTTTTAATCCATGTTTACAGTGGTTTAACAAAATTTATAGGACAAAAACAAGCACACGAATAAATTACTTCGATCACTTCACAAAACCTGATAGATTTAATACCGCAAAGTTAGGCCGGGTCATGTTAGTGTAGGTTAACCATCATAAGCTATCATACATCCTTCTCACTCAGCGGCAGGTTAATGAAACTTTTCCGAACCCATGTGGCAGTTATTTATTACCGGTTTGATGTACACCGAATTTCTCTGAGTTACACACGTTGAATAATATGCGGGTCTTCATGCGAGAGCATCGCTCACAATCTGATACACCACACAACAACTTGATCTCATAGGTTATTAACACCGTACAACAATAAAAAAAAACGGAAATGAGAATAACCTTTTCTAGTTTTTTTGTTTTTGCTTTGCGTTAATCACACAACAACTTGATCTCATAGGTTATTAACATCGTACAACAATAAAAAAAAACGGAAATGAGAATAACCTTTTCTAGTTTTTTTGTTTTTGCTTTGCGTAAATCACGAATATAGCATCGGTCTCTTTCTGCGACCCTCCAGTTTCTCGTAAATTACCATCGTACTTACGTTAAATCCACTGATGGTTCCGTAGGCATTGAATCCGTGGTAACTCTTACGTAACACTTAATAATTTTGTAACTTACCATAAATGCCTCCTACTTTTTACTTTTTTATTTAATATTTGTTGCTGTTACTAGTTATATTGTTTTTCACATACTACAGTGTTCTTTCTTTACAAGAGCCAGCTAAAGTGCCAACAGAATGCAAAAAATTCCTCAGCCAATTTCTTTTATATATGTGGATCAGTTGCATTAAGACAATACAAAAGAAAGTTGACTAAACATGTGAAGAAACTTTATGAGCTGTACTTTGCATGTAAATTGGGTGGTCAGGACAAACCTAATCAGCAAGTCCAAGGAGGAATGCCAGACAACTTGTTTTGTATGCCAAAGTGAGCCATACAATGATACAAAATTGCTGAAGAATGTTTTGGCATTTCGTCCATTCAAGATAACTAAAGAACATCTGCTTTCCAACTCTACAAAATATAAGTCTAAAAGGCAAAGCTGCTTCTTCAACGATTCCTCGCACACCATCAAGGAATCGTAACATCAACATACCAAAAAAGACACCTCATCTTCATTAATCAACACCTTTATTCAGAAATGTTGAAGGAATAAGTCCTTCCCTGGGTGGATGCCACCATAGGAAATATCGATGCAACATGTCAACATTATTTAGCAACGCCATACTCATCCCACAAAAAAAAATTCAAGATTGATGCCAGACAAACTTTAAAGGGTTCTTTTTGAAGAAACTTTGGCCTTCCAGTTCAGCAAACATGAAAAGCACGGGCTTAGAAGTTTCGTCGATTCTTTAGTAGAATTCCTGTCCCAAATCTCATCAGTGTCGAAGTTCTGAGGAGCAAACTGGAGAAATGCTTGGAAAAAATATCAGCTGAAACCGTGCGCGCCAATTGCACTTAGATTATATTTAGATTTCTTTGAGTCGTCGACACAAAAGGCTATCTACTTGAATAATCTTTACATCACTTTGTAGCATATATTTTTTTATTTCGTTTTAATCTGAGCATTAGGTTATATTGAAGTGTGTTCTGAAAATTATTAAATAAATCTCAGTCGACACTTCGTCCTTCCACCCTGCATATACAACAAAAGCTCGGCCTATTTAGCGTCCTTAACCAGGAGAAGTCCTACGCGGTCTAGGGGTGCAATACAAGATCCTCCAACGGGGTCTAAGTGATTAAGTCATGGAGAGAATCGCCTATATTAGTATAATGACGACAGACCGCCAAAAGAACGTCACATGGCGCATCACAAGGACCAGAACAGCAGTCAGAAGTCTCTATACGCTCAGAGGCCCCCGTTTGACAAGAAAACAAAACAAAAAGATTCAATAATAATAATCAGGGAATCTTTGGTCTTTCCTGCCTCCACTCCTTTTTGCGCTTAAAAAAACGCAGACACTGAACATGCAAAGAGTGCAAAATAAATGCACATACTTAATAAGAGGAATAAGAAGATTGGATAAGCGGAAGAAGGATGATATACATGCATAGAAAAGACAAAATAGATACAATGAACATACGCACTAGTAAAAAAAAAAGAAGCTAGATACATGAAAGAAACATTGATGAACAACCGAGATCCTGCTTAAGAAGAGTCTAAGAAACAACAAAGAATGTTTAAACCGCAAAGTTTCTTAGTTGATCAATGAAACTAAAAAACAACGAGGGAATAGCCCTCTAAGCATAACAACATAAAATACAACATGAACAAGAAACAATTTTAATACACCGAAAACCACAATCAAAAACTGAACTATTGCAAAAAGAACAATTAACGAACAAATCCCGTATTTGACCTTAATTATTGTAAATGAAATTCGATGTTTAGTTTTTTGTTAATTACCATTTATTGTGAAATTTTCAATTTCCCTTAAAATCGCGTATAAGGCTTTTTTCATTGGAAATTAACTTCTATAACCCGGATTTACTCATAAAAAAGTGCAGCATTAATAAATTTCGAATAGCCTTTATTAAAGTTGCCTTCTTCATAAACTGTAAGGAAGCGATAGATTTACTTCCGCCGTTTGCTACATCGCATCGTTATCGAATATAAAACAACTGCAATGAAAGAATTTTGAATTCCCAATCGCCACTTTTATTTATTCGAGCAAACGCATTTCCGAAATTCACTGGTGGTAATTTGAACACTTCCATCCATACACTAAGTTATCGACCTCTGTAAATGCGCCCCTCCAAACCGATCTATAAGAGCTATTTTTTATACGTAAGTCAAAATGATCTGGCCCAAACGAAATTGAGCCAAAATCTCCTTTTCATGAATTTTAAATGATATATTTGAAGATCTTTTCTTTTAAATTTCAGATTTTAGTTTGTTTTTATTCCACATTTTTTTCGAGGCCCTCTTTTTCAGGTTCAGGGTCATAAAAATTAAATGAGCATTGTAAAAAGGTTTTGAGCGCTTATCACTTGCCTTCGACAAGATAATATACAGAGTGGTTACGAAGATACCTCGAAATTCCCAATCAGAAATCGGTAATAACTTGGTTCATTGTATAAACTTTATCCAGATAAAAAATTGAAAGAGAATTGAAGTTTCAGGCTGTCCCTAATTTCTGTGGAAAATTACGTGCCCTCCATTCTCGACGGCCCAATTCGTGTTTTTTTTTTAGAGTGATCGAGCTATGTACCTTCCACACATTTTTACTCCCCTTAACTTCACTACATTTTAACGAGGCCCACCTTACAAACATTTTGATGGTGATGCCCTCGTTGGTTTGGCCTCTCACTTTTAAATAATAATAATTATATTTATTATTATTTCGTGGTGAAGGCTGTAAGAGATCGGAGTTTTTAACCGGTCACTAATTTAGAATCTCGAAACCAAAACTAAAAAAAAACCCTAAAAATTAGGTGCAGATAAGAAGCTTTTAAATATGTCGTGGTATGACATTACATTATATCAATACCATATTATATCTATGGGGGAAAGACCGATAACTTCAAGGCGAACCGACAAAAGGGACGGAACGCCACGAGTTTCGACGGGCGAAACAACTAGATAAGCGTGCAACGAGGTCAGGTATATTATGGGCAATGGCAAAGCTCGAGGTTATTTAAAGAGGCATCTACAAAAATATAATTTTATTTACATAAAAATAATGAGAGAAATGATGGGCAAAAACCACATCAGAGAATAAAAGGGAAAAATTACATCAGATGAACGAAGGATGGGGGGGGATTGTAGTTATGAATCAGACTATGAAGTTAAAACTTAAGGTGTTACGGGAGGAGACTATTCAAATGGGGGTAATTAACGCAAATGGGTTACTGGAGGAGAAGAGGGGTTGGCTTACAGAAGATTCCGGGTGAGAAGTCAGGGTAAGGCTTCACGGATGTCTTCTGCGCGTGAGGCGAGGCCGCTCGAAGCTTCTGAGCGGGATGTTAAAGCGATGACGGTTCTCCAAAAAAAGGGGGGGGGAGGTAACGTCCGTTCCAGGAGAGAGTATTTCGGCCCCTCGAAAACGAGGGGCGAACGAGGAGGGCTTCGACAGGAGTTAACGAGAGAAGTCGGAAAAATCCCTCGGTAGCGATCGTTAAATGGAATTACTTCACTGGCCGGGGCTAATTCCAATACACAAAAATAGTTCAGCTGTCACTTTGCTTTATTGTTAGCACCTGACTTGGAACTAGGGGAATTTTCTTGGGGTCCGGGTGAGACTTCTCAACTCTGTACCTCCTCATGGGAGTCGAACACTATTTATGTCCGAGGCTCTCCCCCCGGGGGGTGGGAGGTGTAGTGGCAAACAGCTCTACTCAGGAATGGCTTCGAATCTTCTTGCAGAGGCTATTCTAGCCCGTGTAAAGGTGAATCGTAGTGGACGCGCTTCGAGGCTACCGTTTGTGGAAGGGGGAAGGGGAGTTAGGCTTCCCTATTTTTGCCTAACCGAGCCTACTACAGCGCATGGAAGTTCCGTTCTGAACAAGAGATTCCACGTAGAATTCCCTCACAAAATAAATTAAAAGAAATCGATAAATCCGACAGTAAAATCGTTTTAATTGGTGAAATACGATAGCGAAGTTTAAAAACAATGCACACAAGTATTGGAATCTAGGCAACGCCAAAACTGCATTTCTAAAATGAAAATTTAAATAATATATTCTTAAAATTAGAAAGGAAAAAAATAGGAACTCGAAAGGGATTTAAGCGCAATACATATAGCAAAGAAACATCGTTAACGAAGGAATTTTAAAAGATCTGCCACGGGCATTGATTGCATAGTTTTATCGCAAATGATTTCTTCAAAGCCTCACAACACCTAGTTTTAATATCAGTAATTATAAGTAGGAACAAGAAGTTCACCAAATATTCAAATACAAGTATATTCATCTATAGCAATTATCGTATTAATGGCAGGGCAAAGAGAATTCAATATCCATTGTAAAAGTGGCTAGTTCATATCACTTCAGAACTATGTAGAATTTCTACATACTGATAGTCAACGTGGTTATATATTTTTTTAATTTTATTAGTTTGTTGACATCCATCATTAAAACAAGATAAACACTGCCAAAGAGAAGAAAACATTCTGCATAATTCAGTGATACCGTTGATAATTTGGATAGAGTGAAACACGAAGTGTAGACAGCATTTTACAAATCATTAATTAATTAATTAATTACTTGCGGGTTATTTTATGATTAATTGAAATGTGTAAATAAAATTGTATATTCATAATAACAACTCCTGTTTATAAATATTACTGAAAAACGGGAATCAATCTGTATCTGTTTGGGAGCGGGAAGACGGAGGGCAATATTTATAAAATGCATGTGGGATTCAATCTTTCACCTGGTCGGCGCATTTTATGCTACTTCCTATCCGTTCAGAACAAATTTAATTTGCCTTACGCACTGAATAGCGACCTTCCAAATTTCCAGTATCCTTATGACATGCTCAGTAGTGAAGGCCAACCTAGTCGCTTTATTCATTTTGGTTGATTAGTTTCTTAGCTGCGGAGCGTCCCTCCTCTCTTAAGCGAGGTGAGACGCTCTAGCAAAACACATTCAGGTTGAGGTTCTTAGCAAATCGACGAGAAATGCCTGCTGTTGTCTCAAATCCACATCTGCTGCATAGTGCAATCTTCCCTGGGAATGGAGTTCGAAGGCCACCCGTGTTATTCGTCAGCTCACAGGACCTGGTCTCCTCATGGAGCTTTATTATGCGTGAAATCTCACTTTTTGACCAATTAAATTGCCTCAAAATCTCAAACAGCGGCATTCATTTACTCTTCCATTGGACTACCTGCTTCCTGAAAGCTTTGTCGAATCATCTCGCCATCCTGATAACTAATACGTAATGTTGTCTTTCGCGGTCTACAACAAAATTGGCTCGTGTTACCATATATATGATATATTATATAATTGGTATTAATAATCATTTTTTAAAGATCATTTTTTCTTCTAGCACTCTGTTCCAGAGTGAGAACTCTATTGTATGGTACACTATATTTATGAAATTTTGTTTTTACTTCAATTCTAAGGATGTTTATTTTCGTCTTCAACGCTTAGTTATTTCTAAAATTAAACTATACTCATTTGTGCCTATATTGGTTTCACTTTTCTCTTAACTGCGAAACCTGCTGCCGAACTTTAGATGTACCTTAACTTACAACGAAGAAGGAGAGCATTCTGTTGTCACCCATGTTCCTTAGTCTGGTTAGAAAAGAATGGGCAGATGAATTAATCTATAGAAGCATTAAAAGTGAATACAGGCTGTTATCAGATTAATGAAGTCTCGAAAAGGATAGCGGAAAACGTGACACCTTGGCAGCGCTGTGCGCTCGCACAAATGCTTCCAATACATCTGTGTCTGGGTGATGGCTGAGATGCAACAGTCATTTCACCCTCTCCTCATTTCTACCATTACTGCTCCCTATGCTATCACACTCGTGAGACTCGGAAGGGGGGCGAGGAGTATTGAAAAAGAAAGGAAATTAGGGTAAACACAAAGGCAATTTCATTCAATTGAAAATGTGCAGAGAGGTGAACAGTTCAAGGCAAAATAAAGATAAATAGAAGAAAACTGGTATAGTGAAAACGATTAAGAATCTCAAATACTGGTTTTCGGGACAGCGAATTATAAAACTCAAATAACAAATTCGTATGAGGAATAGAGTCAAAAGTACGAATAACTAGGTACTAGAGAGATTTTGGTGTCATCCCAAGGCAAAAATGAAATGTCCCATATTCGCTCCAATCTCTTTACTTCCGAAGTAATTCTTTTAATGTGACTCTAAAGGCCCATTAATGTGACAAAAGGCTTAATTTAATTTATCGACCTCAAACCACAGCTGTCAGATAATGGGGCTAGAGCTGGTTCATGAAAGGAAAAGACGGTTCGAGTGAAAGGTAAATGAGAAGCATGCTTGAATAAAGATGTACTGAGAAAAAGGGGTGAGAAGGATCAGATATAACACGAAACTGATCGCTGGTTTCGGGATGAAGCAAGAAAGTTAGGCAGTCGCGCACACTTTCATGGGCGTGGTTCAAAGTCTCTGTTCCGTCCATAAGCATCAAAACTCAACATTTCGCCGCTAATGATAGGGAATAAGTTGCCGTAAATCCCAATTTTGGGGACAATTTCGTGATGAATAATCTTATTCACGAGCCAATGTCGTAATTTACCACAAAAAGAATAGGTTCCATTCATTGAACTCAGAAAAAGGGTCTGCCTAGTGACTAGGGGAGAAGCGATAAACCTCCAGGAAGGATATGCAGTATTTCTAATTCCCTGACAGCTGAGAGCTGTAAGCCATGCCGTCACAAATTCACTTACGAGGAGCGGTCAATAAGTTTTGCAATTCGGATATAAGGAAACAAGATATGAAGAAAAGTGTTTTATTATTTTTCAATATAACTACCCTCGACTTAAATGCACTTGCGCCACTTGTCCCTGAGGCTTCGAATTCCCGACAACCAGAAATCTCCCAACTGCTGTTCAATCCACTCCTGGACGGCGAGCTGGACATCTTCATCGTCCCCAAAGCGGCGTCCACACAGTGCAGCCTTGAGCTGGCGGAATAAAAAGTAGTCGCTAGGGGCAAGATCTGGACTGTAGGGAGGATGGTTGAGCTCTTTGAATCCGCACTCGCGCAGGGCAGCTTGTGCAACTGTGGCCTTGTGAACTTTTACGACGTTGAAGTCGATCATGGGGCGTGAGGTTTCTAGGGACCCAACGAGCAGAGACCTTGGTCATGGCCAAATTGTCGTGGATGATGTTGATAGCACTTCCATGTGATATTCCAAGTTCTTGCTCGATTTCTTCGACCTTCACCCGTCGATTTTCGAGGATCATCCTCTCCACACGGGCCACATTGTCCTCGTTGGTCACGTCTGACGGGGGTCATCTTTAAGGGACTCACGACCATGGCGGAACTCCCTATTCCAGCGAGCAATGGTTGCATAGGAAGAGGCGGTGTCGGTGTACACTGCAACCATGCGTTCATGTATCTCTTTCGCATTCTTTCCTTCCTTGGTAAAAACATTGATCACTGCGCGGTGCTCAACCTTCTCCATTGTTGACAAATTTGTGACTGACGATCCGCGATCAGCTACTGCTTCTTAAATATACAAGGTAGGAGTGTGCGGCAGCTGCAGGTCCTGACTTGTCATAAATTGTCCTAACACCCCCACAAATAGCCATCTCCCTTTCTCTGTTTTGCCCTGCCGATTCGCAAAACTTATTGACCGCCCCTCGTACATACAAAAAGGTTGACACTCTGAGAGATGTTATGATCGGGCTAAGAGTGTACATAAATGTGAAAGAAAAATTAGTTCAATATCCAATCTATTTTAATACCTCAGAGGGGGGAAGGTTTTCTATTTATTCACCCCACCAATCACACGTTAGAACCGAAATTTCTGTTCAGCCCAAGTTCCTTTCCCAGAAAGTTCTCATTCCCACCCAAACTATGTTCAGTCGCCTTCTTTTAAGCACATATTCTATAAACAGGTTCTCGACCTCGGCCTAGGCTCTTTTCTTTTCAGCAAATATGATAAAACCATTTTCACCATGACATGATTACTTTGTCATCTAACATTCCCTTTGAGTGGAAGTGCGGATGCTGATTATAATGCGTTACAATGCGAGCGAGTGAAATAAAAGATTATGTGCGACAAGTAGCGGGACTCGAATACTGGTAACAAGTGGAACTACAAGAGGGATCAAAACACCACGAAATAAATTGTAAAAGATAAACGCTGAAAAGAGGGACGAATTGAGGGTAAAAAAAAACGTTTCAAAGCAACAAAAACAACAACAACTCACCTATTTTTCAGGTTTAAATATTTCTTCACTTTAATTTATGAGCTGAATATTCCGAACCAGAGTCCAAAAGCGGTTTCGTGCGGGGTTGCTCCCGGGAGCTGATAACGCACCCCTCTCGCAATGAGTATGTAAAGTTAACGATGTTTGCTGTTTTAGTCGTTGCTACCCTTTCCATTTTGACTATTTTCATCATCATCATCATCATCATCAGACAATTCTCCAGAAAGTGTAACGAGAATAAAACTTTCGGATGCTCACTTTCCCAAGCGGCCCATATCCGTGTTCAGTTGCTTTTGCTACGCACACCAGAAAAAGACATGCGTATTCTTCTTCTTTCAAATAAGGCCACATATTATAACTTTTAATATGCCAGATTAAATTGTATATTCAAAATTATTTGCATCGATAAAATTCCACACAAATTCGATAAACATGCGTTCTGAAAAATACTTTCCTATCTATTCCATAACTAGAGAAATATAATAAATCTCTTTATGGTTCTTTCTTTAAAAACTATAATTAACTATAGTTGTGCATCGACTTTTAAATTCACCCAGAGCCTAGACTAATTAACTCGAAGCGTTGGTACCTGTATGTATGTCTTAGCCTAGGCCAATGCTTATAATTCGAAATACCTTAGACGTCATTTTATGGGCTATTAAGTCTGTATTATCATTGTTAATTTAATCTGACATGTTAAATGGTGAGTCTTATGGAAGTATCAAATGAGCACATTCGCAACTTCATGTTTTGAGGATTTAGTAAAGGCAAGCAACAATCTTAAGTTACTGCAGAAAATACAATACAATACGATTTGTGAATAGAAAGACATTAGAGCGATTACTGTGGAAGACCAAGAATATTGTGTAGTAACAGAGGAAGAGGTTCGGAAAAAAGTTTAGAAAGTATAGGAAGAGTTAAAAGGTCCGTGCTATTGTGCATTTAAGTTTGTGGTATTGCGTTCGACTGGGGTGACAAGAGGACGGGAAGTGTAAGAAGAGGCGCGTGTTATGGAAGCACGTTGTTCATGTTACTGTTATCGTATTCGTGGATATGTGTTGACTGAGGCTGGACGATGGCTGTGAGGGCAACCCCCTCAATTTCTTTGTGTGTGGAGCTTTGGAACAAGAAACCAAAATCCAGCTGCAACACGAAGGACGAACTGAGGGCCTGCATTATCAGGGTAGGGTGTTTCAATTTGTGGTGTAAAAATAAAATTTTGCCAATTCTTTCACTGAGAGGCTCCAAAAATATGTACGAGGAATTCCAAATCTGCAATTATTATTGTGATTGATTAGCATTTAGCTTGGTAAAACTACGTTTGAAAAAAATTCCCATAAATTGTTCTCAGAAAATAACATTTATTAATTTTAGCTACTCAAAACTGGTACGTCATGCTATCGATATTTAGTTTCTCTGCATAAAACATATACCAATAATCCTAAAACATATCCTTGTAATCATCTAACATTACAAAGTGGTGACATTAGTAAAAAAAAAATTAAACAAGTTTCATCAAGCCCTGCTTTGATTTGTTCTTGGACATCAGATGCCGACTTTTTTCTTGGCCTCTGATATAACCCTCACCTTTCTCATGGGTATACTTCCTGCTTGCTTCCTCTGTGACTTGTTTCACACACACTCTCCATTGACTGAGCATGACAGGGACACTGTGGAACTTTTACAGGTTTCTCAAGAAACTTCTTTAATTCAGCTGTAGTCAGTTTACATGTCAAAGGAGGTTCGAATGCCTTGTCAGACCAGCCGGTCAGCACCAACAGAGAAACACTGATGTTGATGGAAGGTGACTTCCTCAGAGGTACACAAAGATCTCCAAGTGTATTATAATCTCCACCCCTCATGTCGACAATCTTTTTAACAGCAGTTTCCCTCTCTTCACTCTTATTATTTTTCTAAATAAACGAAATGCTGAGCGTTTGATGATTGGCAAAACAGCATCCAATACCTCCATCTTTTGCATCTTAAGTGGTCGCAGGTGAAACAAGATGTGGCGCGGGCCTTCCAACCAAGAATGAATTACCGTTAAACTGTTGTTGGCCATACATTCAAGTATCTTGCGTAGGTGCTTTAAAAGAGCAATAGGTCTTTATTTCTTTAGGTGTTTGTAGTTTATGGTTTTTGGGTAGTAATATGCTGTGTGATATTTTAAATGCTTGTGAAAAGTGACCTGATGTAAGTTATGCATTAAATAGGTGCATGAGTGTATGGAAGATAGTAAATCATAGTGTCTATAAGGCAGGAGGAAAAGGGCGCGTTTTGGTGTTTATTTAATGTAGTTTTTGTTTCCTCGACGGCGATAGGAGTGGTTAGTGTGGTAGTGTTGTCCAGTACCTGCATTTGTATCAGCGTGGAGCCGACCCCATTCCTGGAATTCATAGACGTATTCATGTGCATGTGGTTTGGGTGGGTTGTGTGTGTGCATTGCCTTCCAGTGGGACCTAAATGCGCCGAGGATTTCAATATTATCGGTGAATGTGAGGTTGTTATGATGGAGGGTTAATGTTTTAAGTGAGTCTGTGCCTAATATCATCCGCGATGCGGGTCACCTCGCGCCATTGGCGGTTCCGAAATGTTAATCTCAAAGATGAATCCCGTTCAAGACGATCAGTGAAATTTAAACAAGATCTTTAAAAAAATAACAGTAGAAGAAAAGACGATTAAAATGTTGAATAACTGGCTAAAAAACTATACTTAACTCATTCTACTCTATATCGATATTTAAAGAAGATAGGCATGGTTTCACGAGTGGTGCAATGATTTCTCATGAACTGTCAGAGGTACACTTGCAAAAAAGAAACAACATTTGTTTATATCTCTTTTCTCGATTAAATATTAACCATTTTTGAGTCTTATTGTGCATTATACGAAAAGTAGGTTATGTAAATTAATATTAAAATTGATGGAATATGAACGAAATAATCCCTTCAAAACTTATTAACCCTAATAAGACTCTCACTAGGAGATTTATTGTGCTCAGTTGCAACATTTACATGCAACAATAAAAGATAAAGATCAGGATTAATCAATAGAGCCACTTCATATAGCAAGAGATACAATACAAAATTTTGACAATTTTTACAAATATGGAGACTACTGATTTTGAATTCTATCACTTGTTTTATTAATAAATAAATAGCGATTCAAAAATAAAGAACTTCAAAGAGTTGTTTGATTTATATCTATATAATGATTATAAGCATAAATAAATGACAGATTACGTATAGGAAAATCTTATGAAATGTTTTCGAATATTTGTCAAAGGCGGTTGTAAAGTAGCTTTCCATTTTAGAAACAAGGTCTGCTGATCAAAATTGTGTGCTCTCACTTATTTTGATTTATGAACTTGCGACTTGCAAAACTTTCAATAATTCCCGAAAAACCTTGGGTGGCCTTGTCAATTATATCATTCAAAAGAGAATGTAAAATAACATAATGATGTCAGATTTCATTAGAATCAGCCAAATAGTTATAAAGTCATTACGAAATAATTCTCCGGCTAACCTTGGGATGACTTTGGCAATTATATCATTCAAAGGAAAATGTAAAACAACATTAGAGTTTCAAATTTCGTTATAATCTTCCGAATAGTTATGATGTTATTGGAAAATAATTACACGGCTAAACTTAAAAGGACTTTAGAAATGATATCAGTCGAAAGAGAATGCAAAACAAAATAATGGTTTAAAATTTCGTTAAAATCGGTCGAATAGTTATGATGTCATTAGCAAAACAAAATAATTCCTGGGCTAACCTTGGGAGGAATGTGGCAATTATATTATTCAAAAGAAAATGTAAAACAACAATAGGGTTTTAATTTTTATTTGAATCGGCCGAATAGTTATGATGTTATTGCAAAAGAAATATTCCTGAGCTAATCTTGGGCGGACTTTGAAATTATATCATTCGAAATACAATGTTAAACAACATATGGGTATCAATTTTTGTTAGAATCGGTTGAATATTTATGATGTTATTGCGCAAACAAAATAATTCCTGGGCTAAGCTTGGGAGGAATGTGGCAATTATATCATTCGAAAGAGAGTGTAAAACAACAATAGGGTTTCAATTTTTATTTGAATCAACCGAGTAGTTATGATGTTATCGCCCCCCAAAATATTCATGGGCTATCCTTGAGAGGACTTTGGCAATTATATCATTCGAAAGAGAATCCAAACAAAGAAGAGGGTTTCAAATTTAGTTAGAATTGGCGGAATAGTTATGATGTTATTGCCAAAACAAAACAAATCCTGGGCTAACTTTGGGAGGAATGTGACAATTATATCACTTGAAAGAGAATGTAAAAAAACATTAGTATTTCAAATCTCGTTAGCATTGGCCAAACGCTTATGATGTTATTGCCAAAACAAAATAATTGCTGGGCTATCTTTGAGAAGACTTTGGCAATTATATCATTCGAATAAAATGTCAAACAATATAAGGCTTTCAAATTTCGTTAGAATTGGCCGAATAGTTACAATGCTATTACAAAAACAAAAACAAAAAAGCAAAACGGGGACCGACTGACATAGCGTGATGTAGAGTCGCCGTGACTAGACTCACATACCACTAAAAAGCTACGGTGTCTGTGAGGCCCACCTCAGCCGGCGTAAGAACTAGAAAAAAGAGAGTAAAATAAAATGGAGGAGGCCAGCCTGCTCCTAAAAGTCAGAGAGTTCACAAGTCTGAGTACCCAACCACGTCCAGAGTAGAAGGGACAAGCTGTAGCGAGCTGCTCATTCCAAAACTGGGGATATGTAACGTGCTTGAAGATCATCCACGCTGAGACATGTACACAAATTGCCAAACGGTCTGCGATACAACGCAGTCGTCGAAATAAGATGTAGGCGAGCACTCCATCAAATGGCGGTGCGTCCCATGAGTGTGCCCAATTAGAAGACGGCAGAAAGCGACCTGAAGAAGTCGGGCATTGGGGAGCAGGTCCATGGAAACAGTCACAGCGGAATGGCACGCAACTTTAACTTCCCGTCGGCCGTCTCCCATCTTCTTTACCAAGCATCCCGGACGGCTGCCTTAATTCCGCCCATGTAGTCGGTGTGAGGAAGAGCCAAATGCTTGTCTGGTGGTCCACTTCTGGGGCATTCTATCGAGGCTTCATCAGCGCTGATTCCCAGTAATTCCCACATGTCCAGAAACCCAGCAAAATATAATCTTGACATCTACCTGACTCTCGGCAACACTAGAGTCGTGGAAACCGCGAACCAGGTTATGTGCAGATTGCAATGCTCGAAGAGCACTCAAGGAGCTTTGTGAGTCGCTATAGACCACAATCCGGTCTCTAGACCGGTCACGATGCGTTATCTCCCGTACCGAGCTGGGTATTACAACCAGCTTTACCGTTAAGACAGACGCAGCGCCTGGTAGAGCTCGCTGACTTCAAACAGAGTGGAAACCAATCCCCTTCTGGGTGTTGGAGCCATCTGTATACACTGAAACGGATCCAGTGTGACTCGAAGTGTCACATTTTGGGAGCAGAGGAGTGGTGACAGAAAGTCAAAGGTGGTACCATCTAGGATGGCGTGCTGGGCAGAAGCAGAGGCGCCACCGGGCTGAGAGCTATACCGAGCTCTTGGGAGAGTTTCCTAGCCTTAAACCCAAAGGACTTAGGGTATGACTGGAGACTCTAGGCGTCATAGGCATCGTCGAGATCGGCTGCGGATGCAGTGAGATTGGTTGACGACTGAAGGACGCGCCAAGCTCACCGGTAGAGATACAAAATTCACTATATACGGCGCAAAGCGAGTGATATATCCTCACCATCGACAAGTAGCCATCCGTAGACCGGTGTGGTGGATTGAGTCCACCTACCGCAATACACGCTCGGCTGCGGATCTATAAATCTCGCATTCGTAGTCAAACTTGGAACGAACAAAGGATCGATAGAAAAGGTAGGCAGTAGTCCTATCAGCACTCCAGGTGCTGGACATCACGGAACGAAGAATGTCCATGGCGCAGGTACAAGAGACCCTAAGGCTGCAAATATGACCCGCCCAGATTAGGCGTCGATCGACAACAAAACCAATGAAACCGTGCGAATCCACCACTTCCAAGTGAACCCCTTTTAGGAACAAGTGCTTCTATTTGTTGAGGGCCGTCTCTCACTTGGCTTACTTCCAAAGAAGCGGTCGACGTACATAACAACCGATTTGACGTTCTATGAATAATAGCTAGGCCCATGGGCTGAGGTTACCGGAAAAAACTCAACGGTATCATACATTGGCATAAACCTCTCGACTGTGACAGTGAATTCAGTCATTTCATGAAATACCGACCACCGGGCGCGCACAAAGCACCACCATTGAGTCTCTCAGGCTACAGTGGTCCAGTAAATTATATTAGAATATGAGAGTGATGAATAACATAGGGTTTATCAACCACCTCCAATCCAAAACCAGACTTTGCATCCGGAGAGGACAAAGACTGAAATGAAGCGGTTCTTGGGCAATGATGCGTAAACTCATCCACATTTCGGACCCCTACATCAATCTGCTGGATCAGGTGGCAAGAAATTACCCCCTGGGAATAATTAATTATTATACATAGATGATGTCTCTACCGTTCAAATCTCCGAGCAGAAGAAAACAGAAAGGGCCATCCCAAGGTGCGCCGGGAGTTCTTCCACGTCTAAATCAACTGAAGGCGGATGTACGCGGAAATAAAAGTATACCTCCTATTAAGGTGTAGCTGCACTGACAATTCCTGAAAGGAGGTATTTAAAGCAAATAGAAGAACATTGACATCATGGCGGTTGTAAATGGCGCATCCTCCTGCCAAGCTCCTATCCCGTGGTGGTGAGGTCAAGAAACGCTTATATCTCTGGAGGGTGGGCATGGGGCTTGTACTCAGCATGGTCTCCTGCAAAAAGACAACTAACGGAGAACATGAGGTGACAAACCTCTGCATCTCTTTCCAGTTGACCCTGAGCACGTGGCAATTCCATTGAATGAATATGCCCACCTGGCCTAGCTCAAAGGATGTCTTGGAGCCCTCTTCGATTAGAAGATCATTACAGAAATGGCCTTACGCTTCCCCGAGACAGAACTCCGGACGCTGTAGACCTAATAAGGTGCTAAAGTCAATGTCGCCTTCGAGCACTTATCGGGGAGGTTGGGCGTGGCATGCTAGTCTTTTCCTCCCCCTTCTTCAAAAACTTGGAGGGCGGGGCTGCTTCAGAGGCGGTGGTCCCTCCTTTGGATTATCCACCGTCTCCAAACCACGCAGCCCAGATCTGGATGGAGGCGTATGAGCCGAGGCTCCTATGGTGTTGTCCTCCTTTCGGAGGTCCACGGAAGATGGCCTCACGACCATCTTCAGTGATGTTATCTCCTCTGAGTCTCACGACTCGGTCGATGTGCGCGGCCACTTCACCTTACAGCTAACGTACACGCTTAACAAATGGTTGGGGCAGCTTTGCTTTTAGACTTGGCTGAGTGTGAGCCTTTTGCGCCGCTAACTCTTTCAGGTGAACTCCCGTGGGGATTAGAACCCGCAGAAGGGTTCTGAATGGGCAGAGAAACGATTGTGTTTGTAAGCCCAGAAGTGCCAAGAGCAAAGGCTGCTTATTTCTAAATTAAGGCATAAGGCGTCCCAGGTAACGCCGGGCACGCCAGGACCAATTGCTTAGCATCTCGAAATAAGAGAGGATCTGTAGCCTAAACGTCCAGGATTTCTTTCTCAAGCATATACGCACCACATTGCTTCGAAGAAATGAGGTGTGGCTCTAAGCAATTAACACACTTGCACTTACATGATAAGGACTTATCATCTGCGGCCTTGGAGCAACATACACAGACTTTGCACGTTACACGAACGATTCTGAATGCCAAAGCGATGGCCGGAATAACACCTTCTCTGTAGTGGCTCGACTGCCTTCACGCGGTGGGGATACCAATCAGCCCGTACCGACTCAGTGAGACTGTGACAGTCAAACGTGACAAAGAGTGTAGGTGTGGGTTTCGTGCCTCCTCCCTGGTTTCGCATCACACGTTCACTCTGACCTTTCCATGGACGGCCAGCTCTGAGTTGATGTCATTTATAAGGTAGTCCACAAGTTCCCTAGCGTAGACGGCTCTTTCTTTCCTGAAGATCATGTTAAAGTTCGGCGTCGCACTCTCCGGAGTACTACTAAATCTGCGTGGGGCACGAATCATGTCAACTTCAGAAGGACCTGACGCATTCGCCAGAAGGCTACCGTCCAAGCTTCGGTTCTCTTTTGATAAATCGTGTTCCCCTTAGTCAAAATGGTGCCATCAGTGGATCGAATAGCCGCAAAGAGTTTGAAGCCAGCGGGCTCGAAAACGCCAGGTAGTCTTTCAATGCGAGGCCAGATATAATTGAGTCTCAGCTCAGCAACTTTTGTATTTCTATGGGAGCCCCCACCCAGGGACGGCGCTTCGCGGTCGGAGATTCCGATCTTGGCTTTACTGCTTGCCGAAAAGGCAGTGGACCTGTCCTTTCCCGGAGCAAGGGTTAAGTGAGAGTAAGAGTAGTAGGGGAGAGATGGACAGGGGGACGGATAAAGTGGGAAAGAAAAAAGAGGGTACCTTTTGGCTGACAGTTGAGCAGGCACAGTTCTGCACAACAACTTAAGTGCCCAAACGGCTACTTTTCAAGACTTTGTCCAGTCTTGACTTGAACTGATCAACAAAATTGCTGTTGACAACTTTCACTGGAAGTGCGTTCCAGCTACCGCAGATGCTCTATGTGAAAAATTTACCACACAGATTGCGGTTGTAACGCTTCAGTTCAGGTTTGTAGCCGTGATTTCTCGTTCTGCCCTCACTAAGTTAGAAAATATCCCTGTAGTCTACATTATCAAAGCCTCGATTATTTTAAACACTTCGATAAGCTGACCATGCAGTCTCCGGGTTTCCAACGAGAAGAGATCTAATTCCCTTAATCTATCATTCCTACTTTTGTGTCTGATAGAGGGAATCAGTTTGGTTGCCCTGGCTTGCATACGTTCCAATCTTAAATTATCTTTTCGAAACGAAGGACTCCAAAATTCTACGATATACTCCGGGTGCGGTCGGACAAGTGAGTTGTACAAAAACAGTACTATCTCCTTGTTCTGATATCTAAACTGGCGCTTTATGTAGCCTAGTATCCTTTGGGCCTTTTTCTCCGCCTCAATGCACTGTTTCAAGAACTTCAGGTCACTAGTGATTGTTACACGCAAGTCCTTCTCAGTGTCGGTGGATTTAATAGCAGTGCCCTTAATGATATACTGAAATTGGGGCTTTCGGTGGCCGATATGCATTACTTTGCATTTGTTCACGTTAAATGTCATTTGCCACGTGTCCGACCACTCCCTAATCTTCCCAAGATCATCTTGAAGGCGAGCAGTATTTCCTTCGTTTGCGACGTTCATACCAAGCTTGGTATCATCGGCAAATTTAAAAGTCTTCGCAACCATGTCACCGTCCAAGTCGTTGACGTAGATAATGAATAGTAGTAGTCCCAGGACAGAACCTTGAGGAACACCGCTAGTAACGGGCACCCAATCAGAAGCCTGTCCATTCACCACCACCCGTTGCCATCGGCCGTTTAGCCAGTTTTATATCCAACTTGTTACATTTCCGTCTACGCCCAGCGCACGCACTTTCCAAAAGAGGCGGCGGTGTGGTACCTTATCGAAGGCTTTCTGAAAGTCTAAGTAGATAACATCCACCGCCTTATCCCGGTCGTGCTCAGTAAAAACGAAGTGGAAGAATTCTACAAGATTCGGTAGGCATGACCGGTGCCTTCGGAACCCATGCTGGGAACTCTTCATTCGCAAGTTGGACTCTAAATATGACGTCATTTTGTCCACCAAGATGCTTTTCATCATATAACTGACTATTGGGGTTAAGCTAATAGGTCGGTAGTTCGACGGCTGGCTAGGGTTTCCTTTTTCAAATATAGGAGTCATCTCCGCTTCACGCCACTCTCTAGGAACGCATCCGGTCCCGATTGACATGTTGAAGACTGTGCTCAGATGTCGTGACACTTAATCGCGCACTTCTTTCAACACTTTAGGTAGAAACCTGTCCGGACCAGATGACTTATTCGTCGTTAGATCAGTGATCTTTTTTCTATTTCTCCTTGGGTGAAGTCCATATCTGCCAGCTTTTCCCCCAAGTAAGAATCCGTGGGCTGGGGAATGGGACCACATTCTTCAGTGGACACTGAAGAGAAGCAGTCGTTGAGGGGGGTTAGCATTTTCTGCATCTGAGTGCTTTAATGCCTCCTCCTCATTCACTAAAAGGCCAATCGTGCGATGGATTGGTTTACGGCTATTTACATAACCAAAGAACTCCTTGGAATTCTCTTTGCAGAGTCTCGCCACTCGGAGCTCCTCGGCACGCTTTGCTACCCTTATGCTGGACTTCACCCTCCTGGCTAGACTACGGTACTCCTCAAAATCTTCAGAAATCTTTAACTGCCGGTACACCGTTCTCTTCTCCCTCAGCAGTTGACTGATTTCTCGTTTAAACCACTTTGGTTGAACGGAAGACCGACTTAGGCTTTTCAAATGGATAAAACGTGATTGAAGACTCATAAATGTAGTTTTAAATCTATTCCACGAATCTTCAACATTTTCGCATACTTCTAGCCTCGCATCAGTGAAGCCAGCACGAAGACCTCCAAAGTCTGCTCTTCTCAAATCAAGTTTTCTCGATTTACTAGTCGCAGAGTCTACCTTGGGGACCTTGACTATAAATCTGACTAGTCGGTGATCACTGCCACCGAGCTCTTCGCCTACCGAGAGATCTTCAACGATGAAAACCTCAGAGGTGAAAACCAAGTCAAAGGTATTATTCCCTCTCGTCGGCTCTTTCACCCATTGAGTCAGGAACTCGTTCACGAACTCCAGGAGTAGTGCGTTCTCGCCACAGGTTTCCCTCGTTTCCCAGTCAACTTGGTTGTTGAAATCAACCATGGCAATACACACTCTGTCTTGTACATGTTTACCCAGCAGCCGGTACAAATCCCTGTCCTTTTCAACGAGTTGCGTAGGGGGCCTGTAAAGCACCATGGTCCTGTATCTAGCATGATCTATATCTAGGTCAACTCCTAGAAGCTCGTGGTCGGATACAATGTTGAAGTTCGTTGATTTGAGCCTATCCTTGACATACATCACAGCGCCACCATCTCTGTCTGGCCTATCTTTTTGAAAGAGTTGGTAACCGGGAATCGTGAATTAACCTTCAAAATCTCGGTTTGAGGTTTTTACCCTCGACTCGGTTATGGCCACCATTTCAGGTTCTTCCTTCGCTACGAGGCCACGAAGTTCAAGAGACTTGTTCCTGATCGACCTCGCATTAAACAGAAGAACTTTCAGAGAGTCCCCGAATGTAGGACTCCTTACTCTCTTCCATTTCCCGGCTTATTTATTGGTTTGGTGGCTTCCCTCATTGTGACCTCCGAGAAGGTCGTTCCAGGAGTGACATGGGCGTACTGGCGTACGTCCGCCTTCACTTTAGGCCTGACACTAATTATGGTCCGTTCCACGACATCTTGTATTATGTTGCAGAGTACGGCCTTTCCTTTAGATGAAAGATGTACTCCATCTCTTTGGTAGAGATCATTTCTACCATATAAGGTGCGCTCATGATGCACAAAAAAGACCCCTTCCGCCGTACACAAATCTCGGAGGCGTCGATTAAGAGAGACGTTCCTCGAGTCAGCGGTCCGGGTTGGACCTCTTCTCGGGAGCATCCCAACCACTACACGTCTGCGTATTTTTAGCCCACAGTCATCGACAGCACCCATTACTGTGTTGAGATTCCTTTCTGTGGGGCCTATCCTTCCTCCTTTGAGGTAGAGGTCGTTGCCACTTACCATTAGGGCAACGACTGAGTTCTCAGAATCTGAGATTTCTCCACCTCTACTCTACTCTGCTAATTTCCCCAAATCCTAGTAGGCAACTTACCTTCACACTCGTGCGAAGGTGTGCTGCTAGCAGGGGTTGCAGGGCCCGTGCTTGAGAGGACCCAATAAGGTTGACCATCGCACATTTGCCTGCACTTTTTTCTTTCGCGAGATACTTATCTCTTTTCTCTTTCGTCTACGCATTTCCCTTTTTTTTCTTCTTCTTCTTCCCTTTTTTCGATCTTCATTTGTCTTTTCTTCTGTTTCTCTTTTCTCTTCTTCTCTTTCCACTTTCCCTTGCCCACCAGTAACGCTGGAATCCTCTACACTAGGGTGAGCTGCATTAAGGTCGTTGTTTTTCGGAGAGAGAGAGAGAGAGAGAGGGAGTGAAAAGAGAAAGAGGGAGCGAGGGAGAGTGCGAATGGTAGAACGAAATAGAGAGGTGAGAGAATGTGAGCAAAAAGGATAAATACAGAGAGCAGAGATTCTGAGGGAGAGTTAGAGTGGGGGAGCTTGAGAGAAATAGAGAGATGGAAAAGGATAGGGAGAGAGACATAGAGATAGTGAGAGAGACAGAGACAGATAAAGGGAGAATGGGATATAAATATATATATATATATATATATATATATATATATATATATATATATATATGAGGAATTAAACCACATTCTCCGAAGACAATTGAATTCAGAACAGTTTCAGTGTATCTCACACCCTTTTTCAACTGACACTGGGTAGAAAATATAAGAGAAGTGCATATAAGCATAACACAGGATCCCCTCTTTTTTCTCCCAATCCCCTACTTGTGGCTAATCTGGGGGGGGGGGGTTAGGCCTAAACATATTGAAGGGCTGACATTTTACTATTTTGTTTATTTGCTTTCTTATTACAGGATTAAAAGAAAATTGACACTCAGATAGATTTAAATTAGGAACTGACGATATCAAGCTCGATTCTACAATTCTTCTTTTAACATAGTTGGCCGATTTAAATAACATTTTACTTCCATTGAAATCGATCGTATGATTCTTGTCTCTAACATGGCAAAAAATTCCACTACTTTCGCTGCCCACTCTAATATCTCTTTTGTGTTCGTACAATCTCTTGTCTAGATTTCTCCCCGTTTCCCCTATATAAACTTTATGGCAATCGTTGCATGGTATTGCATATACTCCTATGTTATGATGTTCTTTGGGTTTCCTGGCCATCATCAATTGGTTTAAGAAATTATTATATTTAAAGGCTAGATTAATACCCGCTTTTCCAAATATGTCCTTTAAACTATTTAATTTATTATTAAATGGCAATGTTATACATTTGTTGAAGTCGTTAGTGCGGGAAGGCTTATTACCATAGAATGTTTTCCTAGCTGCAAAATGGGCAGACGATATGAACCAATCGGGGTAATACAAATTAGAAAAAATGGTCCTGATAATGACATCAGTTATTCATTTTGGACAAACATAGTTATAATGATAAACTAAATGAACTTCTTAATGATGCCAACACATATGAAAGGCTACAAAGTGATCCGCTCAATAACAAAACAAGCAATTTCAACAACAAATTGGAGAGAATATTGAAAAGCGCAGATTTAATTAAACAATTCAGGAGTACGAACCCTTCACTTCCCTATATGTATGGGCTCCCAAAGACCCACAAAGAGGGATGTCCCTTACGCCCAATCATTTCCAATATTAATTCTCCCACTTATAAGCTCTCCAAATGGCTCGCCAAGCATTTTTCTCCAGCATTAGGAAGAATATCATCTGCACACATTATGAACACTCAAAATTTCGTTGACCGCCTCAACCACTTGCAATTACCGGATGGAAAACTTGTGAGCTTTGATGTAAACTCTTTGTTTACCAAAGTTCCGGTTGACCAAACCATGGGCCTTCTGCGGGAAATCATGCCTAGACTTAATTTGGATCTTCCCATTTCTACGAGTAAATTTATCGAATTAGTTTAATTATGTCTCTCTGACAATGTGTTTCGAGTAAATAATGAGTTTTATAGACAAATATTTGGCCTTAGCATGGGAAATTGTTTATCTCCGATATTGGCATGTCTCTTCATGGAATATTTTGAGACTGAACTCCTTCCCACAATTTCTCCACCTAACTTTATATGGTTAAGGTACATTGACGATGTATTTTCTGGATGGCCTAATGGCCATGATTTTGATACCTTTTATAATAATTTAAATAATTTGCGTGTCTCCATCAAATTTAAATATGAATAGGAATATGATAATAGATTACCCTTTTTAGATGTACTCATTAATAAAGATCACCATGAATTAAAACTTGACGTTTATAGGAAACCAACCCATTCAAATGCCTATATACATTATTTATCGCTTCACGATAATACTGTTAAAAAATTGGTAATTTCTAACCTTTTCCTTAGAGCATACAAAATATGTCATCCTTCCTATTTAGATGAAGAAATTGTAATTATCAGGACCATTTTTTCTAATTTGTATTACCCCGATTGGTTCATATCGTCTGCCCATTTTTCAGCTAGGAAAACATTTTATGGTAATAAGCCTTCCCGCACTAACGACTTCAACAAATGTATAACATTGCCATTTAATAATAAATTAAATAGTTTAAAGGACATATTTGGAAAAGCGGGTATTAATCTAGCCTTTAAATATAATAATTCCTTAAACCAATTGATGATGGCCAGGAAACCCAAAGAACATCATAACATAGGAGTATATGCAATACCATGCAACGATTGCCATAAAGTTTATATATGGAAAACGGGGAGAAATCTAGACAAGAGATTGTACGAACACAAAAGAGATATTAGAGTGGGCAGCGAAAGCAGTGGAATATTTTGCCATGTTAAAGCAAGAATCATACGATCGATTTCAATGAAAGTAAAATGGTATTTAAATCGGCTAACTATGTCAAGAGAAGAATCGTAGAATCGAGCTTGATATCGTCAGTTCCTAATTTAAATCTATCTGAGGGTCAATTTTCTTTTAATCCTGTAATAAGAAAGCATATAAACAAAATAGTAAAATGTCAGCCCTTCAATATGTTTAGGCCTACCCCCCCCCCGATTAGCCACAAGTAGGGGATTGGGGGAAAAAAGAGGGGATCTTGTGTTATGCTTATATGCACTTCTCTTAAATTTTCTACCCAGTGTCAGTTGAAAAAGGGTGTCAGATACACCGAAACTGTTCTGAATTAAATTGTCTTCGGAGAATGTGGTTTAATTTCTCATCTTTTCTTGCGATATTGCATTAATTTTCATCATATATATATATATATATATATATATATATATATATATATATATATATATATATATATATATATATTCGATTCTCTCTCTCTCTCTCTCTATATATATATATATATATATATATATATATATATATATATATATATATATATATATATATATATATATATATCTCAAAGTAGCACGAGAGAATGATGAAAATGAATCCATTAAACCACATTGAAAGAGAAAACGGAATAATTTTTCCTTGCAGTAATTTTTTTATTACCTTTTTTCGAAAAAATCCGTGCAGGGAAGTGATTCGAACCATGGACACTGAGGCAGAGAGTACCGCTTTGATCACAGTTAAAAGTATGCCGTTAGTACACTACGCTACGCAGAGAACCAAAAAATTCTCCGAATAGGATAGCTTTTAAGGAACACTTTCGCAAGCTCGAACGGAGACTATGACAGAAATAAAAAATTAATTGGGAATTCAAAGAATAAATGAGGAATAGGTAAACGCGTGGCAGATATACAAATGTATATACTATATATATATATATATATATATATATATATATATATATATATATATATATATATATATATATATATATATATATATATATATATGTATCTGTATGAAGCTCGGCCGTGAAGCCTGCATTTAATATTGAGGATAAATCCCAGAGCCACTAGAAACGGATTCAACATCTTTTAATTTCTTGCTACGTTTCGATAACTACAAGTTTTCATCTTCAGGCTTGAATAAGTTTACTAAAGTTAATAATACATTTGAAGAAACCATGAAAAGGCCAACAAGACATTGAATTATTTTAAAAGGTGACCAATTATAAAATCAATAAAATGTACTATAAGTTAAAATTTTAAATATGACTTGGCAATAGTTAATTTGCTTTAAAACTGATCATAAAATTATTTAATAAATTTAAAGTATATTTCAAAAATTAATTAAAAACTATAAGAGAAATTGACCTGGCAATAATTAAAGATAGTAAATTTGAACTTTTTTTTAATTTTGTAAACACTGTAAGAGTTAAAAACATTTAATATAAAAACAGTTAATTTTGGTACTTACTAAAGTGGATCCATCCTAGAGAGTGAATGGTGGGTTTAACAGGGGGCTAGTTTTTACAGATTACAGTGACGCTTGGGAGAGAGGAACATCAACTAACTAAACAGTAGTTAAAAAAACAAACCAGGTAACAAACCCTAGTTAAAATTAGTTGATTAATAAAGATATTGCACTTAAATCTTCATTGAGAGTAGGTTTGTAGTGTTTGATATATATAAAGATTCGAGGGTTCTTAGGCAATGTTGGTTGTTGTTAAAGGATAATACTTGAAAATTATCAATAGAAATGTCAGTTTTACAGCTTATGATGTGTTCCCTAATAGAAAACTTCTCCTTTCTATTTAAGATTTTGCTTGTGCGCCAACTAATTCGCTTTGCGAGATTCGAATGAAGTCAATGCATCAACTCTAAATTTCCATCAATTTGAGCACATTCATTTGCGTGTCTCGTATCTTTAATTTTCATTGAGGTCACATTCACCTTTAGTATTGATTGACAAGAATTTCTCTGCATTGATTATTTCCTATGTTGCTCCCTTACTTAATAAACTTTGGAATTATACCTTAATCGCTCTATTTTCTTTTGATACCTTTGGTTAAAATTTTGTAGATCGAAATTTTAAGGGAAGTTTAAACTCTTGGTCAAGTTTACTTTTAGATTTCAGGACGATGTTTATTTAATACTTTGTTTTAATAAGAGGTTAAGCAAACGCCTTTTATCCATGGCTCTAATTCCATCAACATGTCCCGTCGGAAGCCGAAAGGAACCACAAGGTCTTCTGGATTATCAACTATTTGGATTATTGCTAAAGACGAAAAAAAATCCTAATTTACTTTGATTTTATAGGCAGTTTAATGTTTCATATATGCAGATTCGAGTCTTTCCGGACGTAGTAAAAGATAGAAGTAAATTGTTGGGAAAGAAAAAAGAAGAAAATAAAAGGAAATAATGAGCCAGAATAATCTCTAGATAGAATCTTATCACGCGGAAAAGCTGGGGATGGGAGGGAGCATTGAAAGCATTCAAATGCTCACCAAGAGCACTGGCTCTTAATGGTTGGAATTTAAGTCCTCTTTCTCGTGGTCTTCGATATCGTCAGCAGTGAAGGTGACGACATGCCACCCCACTTCTGACGTTAGAGCCTCAGGTTGAACACCGACTTCTACGTCCGTATTTTAATCGAAGTGGTGAAGCTCTGTATCAATACAATAGCCTCAGGGAGGCCTTACGTTTTGCAGCGAGATTGCACCGTTTTCACGAGCCGGAAGACCCAGGCCTTGCTGTCGGAGATTTCTTTCGCCAAACAGCACCTGACATTTAGCCTCTCAAATCGCCTGACTGCGATTCTCCTCACCTTATTTGTGTGGGGTGCTTTGGAACGAGAGACCAACAAATCTAGCTGGGGCCAGGTTTACTAAAGTGTTCAGTGGCCTATAACTGGAGATAGTAACGAAAGACTGTGACCGGTTCCGAGGTCGTCTGAAGGCCTTCATCAAGCCAGAAGTAGGTTTATCGATTGAGATCGAAAGAACATGTCAGGAAGACAAACTGACCCAAATTAGATCAATATATCTCAGAAAATATAAAAAATCACTTTTATTTTTTTATAAAACATTCACCATGCAAACTAATGCCGTCAGCACTCTATACTTTGAGAGGAAATTTTTAGTTAACTAAATGAACAGCAAATTTGCCAGAGTTGAACCATCCACATGGGGCACATTGAAGCAACCTGAAAATAAATTAAGATTATATATGAATTTTGAGCCAAGTCATGTCAAGAGGCCCATTTCCGACATACGGTTTTTACAAGACGATATTGCAAACCGTTTTTGCTGTCTGTTTCCTTTAACTAAACCCGGCATCAGAAATCTGAGCTAACGTTTCTTCGTAATCAGCTAATACCTATTATTTTAGAATTATGACTGTTTGCAATAGGAAACCATCCATTTATAATGAAATGTTGGACAAAAAAAACACCTTTCATAAGCATTAAATTGTATTTGACTGAAAATGAGAATCTTTCACTTGCGAAAATATTTCCAGGGCTTCTTTCTTTACGGAAGATAAGTCAACTGAGGAGTGTTCAGTGGTCGTAAAATATTTTGATGAATATTGATTTTTCGTAATATCATACGATTATGTTAAGATGTTAAAAAATACCTCAAGAAAAATGATAATAATAATTAAATAAAATGCCAGTATTGAATTGGGTGACTAAATTATTTGCTAATATAACAATGGAATTAATAATGTAACAGTTTTCAAGACAACGCAATCTACTTCTGTGAGAGAATTCAGAAAAAAAGGTAAAATAATGAAATAATTATAATAAAATAGCACTATCATTAATGTATAAATTTTGTTTTCCAAAACGTTTAAATGTAATTATGGAGTTGCTTAATTAAGAGAATATCCCAAATACGAATAAAGCGATATTTAAAAGAATTTTGAAGAGAAACGGGTTGCGTAAGCATGTTTGGGGATGAGTGTAGTTAATTGCTATTTTTAAAAAAATAATTATTAGTATTAACATTGGGTGGACAGTTAAATCCTTGACATTTCTCGATAATTTAAAGAAAGTTATATATTTTCGAGGATTTGATATTATTTATAGAACACCAGGTGGCGATACCATCGGTGATTTTATCGGGAATGTATAAGTTGTCATTGTGAGTTTTGTCTTCAAAAGCAAAAGTTGGGAAAATTGGTTTAAAGTACATGAAAGTATTGGGCACGTTAGTGAGGAGTATTTGTGAGTGGATGTGGAACTTTTATCTATCATCAATGTGAAAATCAAAGAATTTAGTAGAGTGATCGATGATAAGTTACTAGTCTATTAGTATGTGATGCAAAATGCTAGGTTTTTAAAGGGAAATATCATAGAGGTTTTTTTTTATGTTTACTGATAGTGTGTAGCAAAAAAGTTAGTTCACTATTATGTGTGATGGATACAGAGATATCATGGGCAAATTGCATTAAATTTAGTAAACTAGATGAACAAGACATACTTAATGTTAATTAGAAAAAGAATGAGGTCCTTGAAAGACCCCTGCAGAACTCAAGAGGAGAATGTGAAAAAGATATTGATTATAATGTCACGGACAGCGTTTCGATCTAACTTAGGGGAAGAGAATTGTTATTTATCGCATCAAAAGCTTTATAAAATCAAGAAAAACTGTAATAAGTGAATAAGGAAATTTAAGGTATCCTATGTTTTGATAAAAAAGTCATGAATGGCGTCAGAATTACTAAGGTGCGGACGGAATCCGTATTGAGTAGGAGATAAGCATTTATTTTCAGTAAAAACGAATAGGATTCTTAAATATATTTACTATATGAATATATTGCGTAAAGTGGTAAGTGCAGAATTGAGGCCTTCTATTTAGTGATGGCTTATAATCACCTGATTTATAGATTGGGGTAATAACGCGAGCAAATTTAGGGCAGGAAGAAAAAATAAATTAACGAGGATTCATTAAAAAGAAGATGATATTGGACTAGTGATATCAAAGTTAAGGCTGTAAATATAAGTTTGGGCAGAATTAAGAGAAAACTATGTATTTTAATGTTTATAACTAAAATACATTAATTCATTGTTAGTAGAGGAAAAAGCGCAGAATGAATTAGCGTTTCTCTCGGGAATTTTTACGTCAGTAATCTGAATGCTAACAACACATGAAATGAACCTGAAAACTTTTGTATGGCGATTTTGGGAAAAAAAAATAAAATAACGATAGCACCGGTTCTAAATGGGTCGCACAATAAACAAAATTCTCAATATTTACCAAATAAGTATCAACCTCCAGATTAAAACTGCACATCCTTCGGTTCCAAAATCTTGTGTAAATGGTTAGCTCCTCTTACGCTCTTTCAACCCGGCACATTTCTAATCTGAAATTACTAGTGAGGCCCCACATTTCAACGTGCAAATATAGGCGAAATCGTTCACAATGCTATTCATTTTAACCAAAGGGCGACTTTTCAAGTAGAAGACCCGAGGCCAGAATTTAGGAAAGGCAAATTTTGAAACCTACTGTGTAGGTTGCTATAAGAAAAATAAACTGCTACAACCACTTGCTAAAATAAAGTAGCACCATGATAAACAACCAAAATTAAGTTCATTATTGGCGTCGAGCAAAGAAGCAAAGTGAAAAAAAAGAAGCAAAATGGCAGTACAAATTGATCTTTCTAAAATGTGTAAAGAAAACTCAAACAGTTATGTGCGCATGTAAATAATAGAAAATCAATTAAAAATTCGATAAGACTAATTAAAAATGACGATGGAACGCTAGTTAGCGACACAAGAGGTGTTGCTCAAATCAGAATTCAGAAATATTCTGACTGTTTTACACTGGAAGACAACTCATATCTCTGTTTCTGTATAGAGAAAAAATACAACACGCTCTAAATGAGATATTTTATTGATCGGTTACATGGTAGGTGAATTTTAATCTCACTAATTGCAAAGTTATGCAATTCGGTTCTCGAAATGAAAATTTGATTATAAATAGGTTTGGCGATGATTGATTAGAAAATATATCAGAAGAACATAATCCCGTTGTATTAAGTTCGAGCAACTTATGTTTTCAATGCTCTGTGTCCAGATAACTAAAAATGTAAATATAACACTCGGTTTTATGCGAGAAATTTCAAACATAAGAGTAGAGAAAAATAACCAATATTATTCAAATCACTTCTGCGTCCACAGCTGAAATATGTAGCTCAGTTCTGTCTTGATTATGTATCTAAAAAAAGGACCAATTCTTTGGTAGAAAGTAGAGCGAAAGGCAAAAAAGCTCATTCTAGAGCTGCGAAGCAGAACTTATGAAATGAGACTTAAGGAATTTTAATTGTTCTCGCTTGAAGATAGTTCCCGTCACAGCCAAATGATAGAAGTCCTTAAAAGTATGAATAGTTTCGATAATACATATATAAAAAAAATCATTTTTGAACTCACTGAAAACACTGCATGCACAACCAAATGGACATAAATTGAAGCATTATCAAACTCATATCTTAGGAAACTTTTTTATATATAAAAATCTCTCAACTAAGAATTGTCTGCGAGCATTCGTATTTAAAAGCACATCGATAAACATGTGTAAAATTAAATTGAATAAACACATATTTGCGTATTAACTCTAAAGTCCGCGCGAGACCTACCTATCTATCCTTCCCCACTCTATTGCGACTAGCTATACAGCGAATCCTATGGCCTTTGTTAGTCTTGATTCTATAATTCTATAAGATATAGCAAAAAATACAATTGAAGGCCGCGAAGATCGTTTGCAAATCATTACACTAATTAAGCTGGTAATAAGCCTTACAAAATGATCGTTAATTCAGTAGCAAAACACTAATGGCTCATTATTTGAGCGAAAATATCACTCGGGTCTCATTGATTGAGCGAAACCACAACTCAGGTTAAGCGAAATTTATCATCATTGCACGTTATGAAGGCAATGAAAAGAAAGAATCGTTTGCCTCATCCCACTCATGAAATAAGCAAAAAAAGGCACCATTCCAAATCCTTTTTGTTAGTTAGTGATAATTATAAGGTTAACTAAAATTAATAACATTAATCAGAAATTAAATTAAAGCAATAAAATATTGGTAAAAACGGTTATTAGAGCTTTAAATATTCGTTTATGATAGGGGCAAATATTAAACAAATATTAAAATATTTTAATACCTTAATATACGAAAATAAATCAATGACTGCTAGCTGAAACCTGAAATATTTTCGCCATATTCCTGCAGAAAGAACAAAACAAAAGTTAAATTAATTAATAATATTTTAATTTTAAGGTTCTGATTTTAAGATTGAGCGTCTCTTTGGGCGGCGACTATTCTCGGTTGAACCTTTAATATTCTCAAATGCATTGTTTGAGTAATTATGTAATTCTTCTCGCTCGAGGAATGAGTACTTATTCCGAAATTATATAATTTGACAATTAATCTAGCAACATGCCCGTCTGTTGTTTGTTCTTTTCATCAATAATATCAACTTGATATTGGAACAGAGCTTCATATCCGCTCTTGCAAATACAAAAGATACTCACGTTGTTACCTCGTCCAAAAAAAGCCTCTTTGATATATTCGAGGCATATTATCGTTTTTTTTATTGCCACTCTTACTCTCCGTAAAGGGATGCGGATCGTCTTTCATTTTGCCAGGGTAAGGAGTTGACCTTGTGCATTCAGCGCTGCCTGAGAAATCATAGGCCTCAATTTTACAAAAGCTCTCTCTATTCCTGGTCCATCCAGGCCTACGAGCACAGTTGTTTCCGCGCCTATTCGTGAACTTTGTGCAGGTTCTACTCAACTTGTGTGCTCCTCTGGTATCGCTGGCGGCACAAAAGGTTTACACCCAGCCTCAGCTAAAACCTGGACTCCACCCTCTCCTAGCGTGACCGTTTCCTGTAAGGCGAAACAGGAGGGAGCACCCCTGAAAGTGTTCGTGAGTCGGTCTTCAGGGGCTCCTAAAGATGACCCCTGAAAGAAGGACAGCAACAAAGGAGCTTCGGCTCTTACGCTTTACTAGATGGTTGAGAGTCTGTGGATTCTCCAAAGGAGGGACTCCCGTGCCGAAACTGCTAGTGGTTATTTTCGTGATAAACATGAAATCGTTGATTAATAGTTAACAGAAAATAAGGATAGAACATAACAATCAGAGTGTATGTACGTTTGCGTGTATAACACAAACACCATCACTTTTTAGCATCTAAATTACTATATCATTTACTCTATCTACTCCACATATTTTACACCACTCACCCAGCTAACAAAATCTTGCCTCATGTTTCTCCCATACCCCGATACAAGACCCGATTTACACCCAGGAATTTAATTATATTTACATTATCATTATTTTCCATGCCCACAATATACAACTGATCCGAGTACTCTCGCAATCTACTTTTGACCACTTCATTGCTCATAAGTGCCTTGCCATTCTTGTCCTTGAAGGTCACATATATATTCTTCTCCTGGCTCCTCACACTTCCTACCTCTTTTCAGAATAGTTTCTTGTTCCTAACATGATTTTCATTTATCTCTCACCCAAATGCTTCATTTGCTGCTTTTCTAATCTGTTCAATCACCTGTTTCGCTCTCCTCTTCATCTTTTTCGATGTATTCACACAAATCTACCTAACATCTTCATCTGTGCCTTCTAGCACTTGGTTCCAATCACCTTTTCACCATTCAGCATTTTTTCCTCTTTCCACTTTTGGCGCACCCACACACATCTCTTGCATTGCCTACTGCTACTTAAATCAATTTGTTCCACATTTTTTTCTAACCCCATGATTGCACTTATTTTCTTTCTTCTCACAAACATAATTACATTTCGTCCACTTCTCCCTAACTAAATAACCTTTCAGTTATGATTCTCTCCTCCTTTTTACATTCCTTACGTCTTTTCATGCATGCACCAACCAATTTAACTTTACACAACACAATAATGTGATCAGATTATCGCATACTCATCATGCCTATTACTGGAATAAGATAAAATACGTCCCACATCATATCTTTCTTACTGGGCACAGATCAATCAAACTCTTAATTTCTCTCCATCTCTTTTATCAAACCCATGTGTATTTATACATGCCCTTGTGGGATAAAATGTGTTGCTACACATAGTTTCTTTCAGGAAAGAAACATACCACCCTCTCATTTTCATTCTCTCTAGGTATACCAGAAGTTCAAGTTATTCCCTTTCTCATTATGTTACCTATTCATCCACTTATATCTCCTACAACCATCAATCGATACCTACTCCCAGTTTCATCCATGAGTTGCTCCAGGTCATTCCAAAACTCTCTTTCTCATCTTCCCTATTATAATTACAGGGCTCATACACTTGCTTTGCTTGCTTGCTTGCTTTGGGAAGTTCATCGAGTTCGATGATGACGGATGCCTTCATATTGAGGGCATCAAACCTGCACTAGGTTTAAACGGGTAGGAGTGTGTGCAGTCTTCGGACCCGTATCTTGACCGAGGGGAGAAGGACCCTCGTGGCAGGAGAAGCTTGAGACAACCAGGCTTCATCCTCGGCTGGTGCTCGCCTATAGGCACTCCCGATCCTGGTTTGTGTTGGAGGTATCCTTCCTCTAGCCTTTGCCTAAAGAGGCAGAACCCACAAGGCAGTGGGGTAGGTGGGGGGATGATGCAGTGATTGATATCTCCGGGGCGTGTCTACACACCAGTGAAAATGCACTTTAGTGTTAAATGCCTGCTTTGCTTGCCTTCTCGCTTGCAGCTTCCGCCGCTGGCTAGCCCTTGTAATCAAAAGGGGAGCCGAGTGCGTAAGCCTTTCCCTGTCAGTCCTTAGCCTTTTCCTAACAATATATATATATGGGAAGATGGGAAATACTAATCAGAAGCTTCGCTTAATTTCAGCTTTGCACCTTTCCGTTGACCATGGGTTTAGATGCCGACAATGTTCTTATTGGAGGAAAAAACTTCATCGGGACAAGCTATTATATAATGTGCAACCCTTTAGACAGAGCTTCACCTTTTCCAATTTGATATTCATTCCCATATTTCTCAAGCTCACATTTTCATACTCAAACATTGGACCATGTTACACATCACTCTAAAACAATTATACACCCTCTTTACACCTACCACCATGATTTGAATCTTTCGCACTCAAATCACTCTATTCCACACAAACTCTTCTTTCCTTTTCATGTAAATCTCACAAAAAACAGGCATCTGCACTCCCCCTGTGTTAAAGACATTAGCTACCATTTTCTTTATTCTCAAATCACATATACATCAACTAACCGGCCTGACTGAACACCCATTACCGCCATCGCATTACCGTCTAAAGCGACCAACTTCCTATCCAGGCTTTCTCGCCTTTTACGAGCCACACCGGAGGACGGCGTGTAAACTTTTCATGCCACATGTACAGGCAAATAGACTCAATTTAATGAAATACAAGGTATCCTTACAAATTAAACAATATAAAATGACTCTAAAAGTGTAGAAGTTCTTACAAAATAAATTTAAAAAATATATAATAATTTACATTTTAAAAAGAATTTATAGATATTTTGTATTATCGTTTATGCGAAAGAAAAAAGTTGGTAAAAACTCCCTTGAATTAGATCCGTAAAAATTTTGAATTCTTTCCAAAGAAACATTACCAAAGTCACAACTTATTTTGCATTGTTTTGCTTCAAAAAGGTTAGAAATATTTTAATAAAAGTATCAATATAAAAGTTGTTCCAGAAATATTTTTCGTCAATTTCATTAATACATGAAGGTTACGAAAGTGTGTGTATTGAAGTAAAAGTGACTAAGAAAATATATATAAATTAAGAAGAGCAAAGATGAAAATGATTGCATAAGTTAAATCATCACAAGCTTGTAAAAAAGAGCACTTCTTCTAAAGTAAGAATTCGATCCCATGGTATGGTTGAGTTTACGTGACTGCTTGACTGTCTTCAAAGTGACTTTGACGATAGGTATTAAAATGAATAGCTCCAAAACGAGGTGTCTTGTATTCACGACTAAAAATGACCTCTAATCCAATTTAGGTAGAAGTTATCGGAAGCAATTTTTTCCCCGTTCTAGATGCATTTAGTTCTACAATTAGAGTTGGTGACAAACAATGGGGGCAAAATCATCATCATCACTAATTCTATAATTGAAGAAGATGATTTTTTTTAGTATTTGAATAATAATTTCCTCTTAGTTTGGTTATGACTTATGTTTTTTATCAAAGTTATTTCTAATAATTCTTTTATAATATCAAAAAAAAAATGGTTAGGTTCAGAAATAAATATAAGTATCGAAATTTTGTGAAATTTTTAAAACCCAAAGAATTACAAATGGTGAGTGAAGTTCAGAAAATTTATTTTATATATCTTCTTCTATAACTATATTTTAGCAACACGATATTTGGAAAGGGGGGAAATTTAGTTTAGGGTTCCTTTTTAAAATTATTATAATTGACGAAGTTCAGAAAATTCGCTACTAAGATTAAAATTTAAAATCTAAATAAAAGCAGCCATGGTTAAATTTTTATAAATTTTTTGAACTTCGCCATTTGTATTAGGTTGAGGAATAAGTTCTTGCGTTTTTTTTAATGTTGTGTTGATTTAAGTTTTGTTGACGTAATTTGTGCACATATTAAGAAACAATAATAAATAATGAGAACAAAATTTGGAAAGTTCAGGATATGTCTCTTAACAGCATAGATTATTAGGCTTTTGCTTAGGCTACGTCTTGAAGTTGAGTAATAAGTCATTGCGGTTTTATTTAAAAGTTGTGTTAATTTAATTTTTGTTATATATCCTCAAAATGGAATGTCAAGTTGAAAGAAAGGCGCATTTTCGACACTTCATTTTCAATCGAGACAGGAACAATACAAACGCAGCCAAAGCTTGTCGCGATATTTGTGCTGTGTACAAAAAAAATGCTTTATCAGAAAGGACAGCTCAATGGTGGTTTTAACGTTTCAAAAACGGGCATTTTAATCTTAATGACGAAGAACGTTCTGGTCGCCCCATCAAGTTGGATGGAGATCGATTGAACGACCTTCTTCATGAAAATCCTCCTCAATCGACTAGAGAATTTGCTGTACAATTGACGTGTGATCAGAAAACTGAAGTGAATCACTTTCATTCAATGGGGAAAGTTAAAAAACTCAGGGCATGGGTTCCGCACACTTTGGGCGAAAGTAACAAACTTTAACGCTCCACGATTGCCGCCGGTTTGCTTGCTCGTCACAAGGCTGCTAGTGGATATAAGGAAAGATTTATTCGCCGCATCATCACTGGCGACGAAAAGTGGTGTGTTTATGTCAACATGAACCATCAAAAACAATGGCTTTAGCCTCAATAAAAAAACACTTCCGCGATTAAAGCAAGGACTTCATCCATGAAAGACGATGTTGTGTGTGTAGTGGGATTGTGAAGGCATCATTCTTTAGGAGCGCCTTGCGAACAACGAGATTTTCAATGCAGAACTCTACGTTCAACAAATGTATCGACTCGCCGAAGCTATTCGTGAAAAGCGACCTCATCGACGTTATGGAGTCCTTCTGCAACACGACAATGCTCGTCCTCACCTTGCCAATATGACAAAAGACACCATCCAAACGCTTAATTGGGAAATCGTGCCGCATCCTCCATATTCGCCAGACTTGGCTCCATCGGATTTCCATCTGTTCCGATCGCTCTCCAACAATTTGCGCGGCGTTTCGTTTAATACTGATGTGGAATTAAGAACTTGGTTAGAACAATTCTTTGAGTCAAAATCCAGAGATTTTTATTGCAGAGGCATCGAAAACTAGTTGAACGTTGGGAAGAAGTCGTAAATAACAACGGAGAATACATAATTGATTAAATTGCATATTGTTATCAATAAAAAATAAAGTTTTTCTAAAATTGTTAATGGTAATGAATAAATTTGATAAAACCGCAAGAACTTATTCCTCAACCCACTAATTCTTCGGGTTTTAAAAAATTCACAAAATTTGGATACTTATATTTATTTTTGAACTTCACCATTTTGCTTTTTGATATTATAAAAGGATTATTAGAAATAACTTTGATAAAAAAACATGTCTTACCCAAACTAAGATGAAATTATTATTCAAATACTAAAAAAAAACAGCCTTCTTAAATTATAGAGTTAGTGATGATGATGATGATGATATGTATTTTAAATCCTTGTTTCCCAAGAAATTTCCAGCAAAATTTTCGATTCAGTCACGATGATAGACTATTGAATAATACAGTGTGCAGCAATAAGACATCGAAGCTCTCACAGTTGACACATTTTATGGCCCTGTTGCAGTCATAGGTAAGCCAAGACCTTTTCTTTCGTAACCCAACGATGAATTGTTTTTCCACCCGGAACGGGATTATGACGTCCAAGTTCAAAACGTATCCCGATGTCAGGCTGCGTCTTTATCACGGACTCACCATTCTTGACATATTCTTCGACAAAAAAAACACGATACTTTCCACTCCACGTCATGTTAGTAACTAAAACTACATGATCCCACATACCTAAAGCGACCACGGCCATTGCTGTAGCTCCCCAACAAGCCAAGCAATGCTTTTCCCAAATTGGGGAGCTCATATTGTCCCACTCTCTATATGCTGAACTTTTAAAAAAGTTTTCCATGCATATAATAACTAAATATATTCCACATACTTTGCCGAGATCAAATTTTTCCTATTAATGAACATTTTAATCACGTGATTTTGGAAGATGATAAACTGTCCTTATGAATACCATCATTTTCATGACCGACAAAATCATGCCCATGGCACGTGATTTGGTATGAGGCAGTGCGATAGGATATAAAACAAGAATAAAAAAGAGGAAGAGAGGTAGAATGGTAAATCCACTCCTGCCTTCTGGAAACGCCCGTTTAACGCAGGTCTTTAATCATAATCTCTATCCATTCGAAAGCTTCAATTATCATGGCAACCGGGACCTAGATGTTATCGCCATATCAAAGGCTCATCATCAGGGCATATGGCTGGCTTATCCTACGCTCATTGCCCATCGTCTCCATGTGTGCCTCTCATTCACAACCTTTCACACTCGTTATAATTCCCTCTCCCTATATACACACGTTCTCTCATGAGTAAATACAACTTTGCACGGCTCATCCTTTCTTTTACATTTCAAATACTGACACGCATTATTCACTAATTACTTTAGGCATATGTAACCGACATACATCGCATGCATACAACTGTCGCCAAGCAAATAACTGATCAACACAAGCTGTCCCTTTTCTAAAATTTCTGCTATTCTCTAAATAGCCCATCTGCACTTCACACATTATCACTATGATGCAGTAAAGAAGCTATAATTCGTGCACTAGCCCCTTGCTCACACTCCGTGATGATTCTGCTCTCAGGACGCCTTCAGTCGAATGTAAGAGGACGGATGTCTCAATCCGATTCAAAATACCTGGGAGCATGCATGGGAATATTAAACGAGAGAGTGGGTGTCAGCCCCAGGTCTCTGCCCATTTCATGCATGGCTACGTTCACTCCGATGATAGCAATCTTACTCTTCTATCACAAGGAGACTTTAGGAATACCAACAGACGGAGGGCTTTAAGTTCTGTTGTTGTGTACCTCCTTGGGTTAGTAATAGCAGTCGTGATGGCTATGCCAACATCGACCGCCACCACGCCAGACACCTGCAATTAAAAAAAATAAAAATGACAAATGTCTTTGAACTTTTTCCTAACATATTTACTACGTGTGGCAGAAAATTTGGTATGTATTATATACATATGTATTTAGATTTCAAAAGGCAATTCACGAAATTCTTGTCTCGGAGATGTACTGGCAGAAGCTTACCACGCGGTCGTTCTCCTTGTTGATGACTGGATCGAGCGTGAATGCTTTTTCATCAGAGAAAAATGAGAATTCAATTGTCGTGCCTCCTCAAGTCATTGAGAAGCCGACGACAACGCTCCCGACGTTGTGTCGAATACGGTCGGTGGACAGAGGCTTTTCCACGCACCCCAAGCTCTTGTCGCCTCCTCTTTGACGGTCCTGGACACCCTGACCATCTAGATGTTCTTCTTCTTCTCGAGCGAAGTTTTTTTGAGCTTTGGAACACTTTCGAATGCTTTTCTAACAGCCAAACGGCTCAGAATTCGAGGTCTGCCTGAACGAGGTCGATCGTTAAGGTCTTCCACGTTTTTGTGCCTCTCTGCAACTCTGTGGACGGTTATCCGACTGGCGTTGAGCTACTTGGCGATGTCGGACTTGTTCTGTCCCGCTCGCAGGAGAGCAGAGATCTCGATTCTTTTCACTTCGATCTCGACACAACTGGACACAATGGAAAATATGATTTAATGAAATGGGCTGGAAAAGTAGAACTTTATGTATGTTTGACAGAACTTTTTTCTATCACACATGTAAACCTATGGAAAGATAAAAATAACTCCGACTGTAACAGAACTTTTTAAAAAGCCGGTATTCTCTCAAATTTGCCTCTAATAGTGCCCAAGTTTCATTTAAAAGAAATATGAGGAAAGTAATATTTATTTTAGAAAGGATGCGCCCAAAAGGCTGATAACTATAAGCATAAATGGAGTCATAACAAGAACGCAACATAATTATCTCATAGACAATTAAATATTATATTAATAAGAAGGTTGTTGTTCTGAACGACATTAGCACGTCTTCAGCCACAGGACTTCACCTCCTTATTCCACTCTTCTTCCAATCTTTGAATGATATCTTCAACATTCGTCTGTTTCTGTATCAGCTTTAAATCAGGGCTCAGCGTAGCAAGTTCATTAAGTCGGTATTTTTAGCATTAAAATACTGCTTCACTTTATCTGCTGATGATAAAGAACATTGTCCTAAATGAAAACAAACTCACGTATTGACATGTACGGAGAGAGGGAATCACATGTTCCTGATGCAGATTTTTATATACCGCAACGTTCACTGTATAGCTTAAACAGACGATCGCCACACCCCAGCGCCTGAAAACATGCTTCACACCATAACTCTGCCAAATAAAATTTAATTCTTGTTCATGGATATGGGATTCAATCTTTAACCTGTACGGCACATCTCATGCTGCTTTCCATCCGATCCGAGGAAATTAAATATACTTTCGTCGCTGACAAACGCTTCCAGTTTTCAGCACTCCAAAGAACATGCTCAGTAGCGAAGGCTAGCCTAACCACTCTATTTTTTTTTTACTAAATCGTGGTTCCTTAGCAGAAGAACATATTATGAATAATACTTCTCTCTAGTGACGTGAGGTCGTCTGTCGAGCCATATTTAGGTTCATATTTTTGCCGACCTGACCTAAAATAACGGATAATCTCTTAATTCCGTCCTAAATCTGTAACTATCACATCGTGCGAGCTTCCTTGGGAGTGATATTTCGAAGGCGATACGTTCCCTTAGTCAACAGAAATCACTCTTTGAATAATTACAATGCCTTGGAATGTCAGACAGTGTCGTTCTTTCATGCTTCACTTAAGCAACTTGATTTATGAAAGCCTTCTCGACCTTAACTTGTTTCCACAGTAGCATTCTACAATACGGGTGGACAGTTTTGCCCTACATTCGGTTGAGTTTTATGTGTACTTCAAAATTATGTTATCATTCTCTAGTTTTGAACTTGTCCTCTCTTAAAATACACATAACTTTTTTATCTCCTGTTATATAAATGAAATTTTAACGCTATCAGATGCAAACTTCACAGAATATTTGGTGCAATTTAATCGAAATTAAACGAGTATTTTCAAGTAAATTTAGATTTTTGTAGTTTATTATCTATTTAAATTAGTATAGTAGAGGTTATATGTGTTATAGCTAATGTCAGTGATTCCGACAACCCATTTTAATTGTAAGATTATTGCGGTAACTCATCACCTGTGTAAATTCATTTAACCTAAAAGTGCTTTTGTGGATATCCCATATGAAGATGAAGTCTTCCATACATTTTATAAATATGAACAAAATGATAAACAATAGGAAATTAATTCCATCACCATTTGTTATGCACCTTCAAGTGTTTCAGCAGTAATTCTAAATTAGATATTGAAAAATTTTACTCCAATGGATCATCATTTTTTAATCCTTATATTTCCAAAAATAGTGTAACAAATCTAGGTGAATCATTTGGAAAACTCTTTCAATTATGAACTAGAGTTCTGAAACTCTAGATTATTATAGATTATTGCAGATTATTATAGGTGCAGATAAAGATTTCCTTTCTTAATAATCTTAATACAGATCTTGACTTACCGATGAGCATCTTGATGATTGCTCACGGAGAAGATTATCTTCATAATGAGGTTTTAGTCGATGAAAATCAATGCATATAAAGAGAAATAAGTACTGGAAAAGAAAGACCTGGAAAACCAAATGATACTCGGTGACAAAACCAATAGCAAAACCAAACAATGAAAACCATCTTTTCTCTTTCGCAATACCAATCATAGAGCAGGAAAACATTTTATTTCAATTTTAAAATACATAATTTGCCATCATAATACACACCCACAAAAGGATTTCGTTGGTTAAGAATATAAAAAAAATAGTTAAACCTATTTCACATTGTATTTTGTGGGTGTGTTTATGACGGCAAATAATTTAAAATAGAAATAAAATGGTTTTGTGGTCTATGATTGGTATTGCGAAAGAAAGAGGATGGTTTTCATTGTTCAGTTTTGGTACAGAGTTTCACTTTATTTTAAAAGTATTTTCCAGTAGGAGCCTCGATTTTATTATTGGGTTCAAACCATGGATCGCTACAACGTAGGGCAGTACCCTCAAACTCGACTAACCACACTAACCACACTTGATGTGATTTATCCTCCTTTAACTCGAAAATGGTGTTTCTTTTTTTTGCTTAAGGACTAAAAACTCTAGATTATTATTTGAACTTGTTTAGCATATTTTTTTTATAATATTTTACGTACAAATAACATTTTGGGTGTCGTGCCTTATGGTCATTTTTTTACATAGAAATTATGTTATAGCATGTAGTGTACCTATTTTTAGGATGAACTATAAATTTGTCTTAAATTTTACAAAAGCGTTTAAATATAATTAGCAAAAAGGTGTTTCCCATGAATTGGATCTTTAGCCTTTTTTTACAATAAAATTAAGTGTTTTGTATATGGTGTTCACTAATAATGATGCCCACCGCACTACTCGTAGTTGTTCATGAAAAAAAGCTTGGCAACACCTGAAATAAATAAAATACATGTGTAAGGTTTTACCACTGATCTGTGATTTTTTAAATTATTTTTTTTCATTTCTCAGTGTGGTTCTAGAGTTTAATGTGGGATCCAAACTACGAGTATCTATGTACTGAAATTCTACTAACCTGATAGTTGTTATTGCTTTCCAAATGAGTCTCAGAGATGCAGAGAGAGAGAGAGAGAGAGAGAGAGAGAGAGAGAGAGAGAGAGAGAGAGAGAGAGAGAGAGAGAGAGAGAGAGAGAGAGAGAGAGAGAGAGAGAGAGAGAGAGAGAGAGAGAGAGAGAGAGAGAGAGAGAGAGAGAGAGAGAGAGAGAGAGAGAGAGAGAGAGAGAGAGAGAGAGAGAGAGAGAGAGAGAGAGAGAGAGAGAGAGAGAGAGAGAGAGAGAGAGAGAGAGAGAGAGAGAGAGAGAGAGAGAGAGAGTTGCGTAGTCTTACAGCTCTTAAGCTCCACTACTATATTCAGCGTCGTTAGTTGATTTAGTGATGCCTGGAGTCACTATAACTTGAGTCATAGACGCCCAGCCGAGATAAAAATGGAGTCAGATTAAAATAACTATATACACAATGAACACAGACGTGAACGTGTCAATTAAGCGTGCGCATCAAATAACAGTTGCTTACCGAACGTTGGCAAGCGTTCTAAATTCATCGGGAAGAGACCAGACATCATTAAAAGTATAAAAGGTTTAAGATATTTGCACGGAGCAACCATAAAGAACTTGGGCTTGAGATGTTGAATTATGAGACTTAGTTTGTGAGAGGTTGGCAAGTATTACCAAGGGTTACTTATGTTACTATTGTTCCGGAGTAGAACCGGCAAACAAGCTCATTTTGCCCAATCGTAGCAATAACTTTACATTTCATTCCCCATCCATTAAAGGGGGTAAATAAAGTTATTTTGAATGTCAAGATATTTTGTGAAGTCGGATAAAAGACTACAGGCAAAGTTGTTACCATTGCCGGGAATGGTAATTTTAGCCATGAAATTGTTAGATGGACCTGAAATATCTATGTGGATGATAGAAAACGATGCACCTGGTACTAAGAATTGCTTGTAAGGTGGGCTTTGTTAATTTGTTGGTGCGTGTTTGCTTGCAAGATGTGGAAGTGCAAACAAGTGAGGATGTCGCTCTGACATCTGAGAAGGTTAAACCCATTTAACAAAATAAAACTAGTTCTTTAAACTATAGGGTGGTCCAAGTCTTATCATTCCCTACCAAAAAGAAACAGTTTATGTTCCCAACGCAGTAACGTCCTCTTCAGAGGGGCTAGTCTGCCTAGTCTTTAAGGGAAGTCATGTCGCACATCCTCCATGCTCTTGCCACAAAGCACACGATCATGTGCCCATACACTTGCATTCAGCCTCTCTTCTATACTGTAGGAGCTCGTTTCAGCCATCTGAAATGGAAAATCAAAACAATATTAACAGTTGTGACAAGACTTTCGGTCCTCTGAAATATATAAAGATAAAACAATATTTGAAATAGAAGATTAAAACAATATTTGACGGGGTGACAAGACTTTCGGACCACCCTGTACTGAGATGCAAAGACTCTAACTCTGGCGAAGGAAGAATTAGCAAGAATAATCTCTTTAGTATTAGAGAGAGAGAAATATTAAGGCTTTAAATTTGTGAGCTCCTGACATAAAGTATTTTGACCGTGAGGCATTTTTTTTTTGGCAATTGCGAAGTAATTAATATCTTTGAACAGCAGGATTAGGTGGTGAATGAAGCGATCTGAGTTGGTTGTAAGAGCGTTCTGTGGTCATAGGCATAATATTCAGATAGCCGAAGTGATTTTGTAGTGAGGGGCTCAAAATAAAATTTCTAGACGCATTTATGAGAAAAATCATACTTATCGGAATTCATGGCGCGCGACAGTGTCCGCAGACGCGATTCCTGCTATTTTTTACTTCATTACTCTATTTACAAAATGAGTGATAAAGTCCAACTTACTAGTGACAAGTAGAAGCAAGTTTGCCCTGTAGAATGAAATACGAGCCTGTGTCTTGCGGTTAGTGACGAGGGTTTATATCTCACCCTTGAATTAGAGGAAACAACTATTTCAAACTTAAAATAAATAGCTGCGCAGATCCTTCGACAAAATGTGGCCGTATTTTTCCTATGTAGAGCCTAACTGCTTCGCGATAAAAGTCAATTAGGCTGATGTATTTTCTTTTAGTTGTTCAAGGACTGTTTCAGCCCGTTCGGCGCATTCATCTATGAGATTTCCTCAGTTTGTGTCAACCGTCGATCAATTCGTTTATAGGCTCTCAGATATTAGCATCATCTTTGGCATTTTTAGAAGAAAAAGTTAAGTGGTATAAAAGTTCTGTGGAGAATTTATAGCTCGTCGAAGTGGAAATAAAGTTTCCTTTGTGAGGGAGAGGTAAGATGCTTTAATTGGTAAAGGAATACCCTAGAAATTGAACCTCTCCACCCCAATCAGCATATATGGGAGGGTTAGCTTTAGGCCATAATAAAGTAAAAGCTCCAAAACATACTTTAGGTGGGAAATATGCGTTACATGGTCATGTTAATAAAGCCCAATGTCGTCTTTTGAAAGCGTTGCTGCACAAATGTTAAGGATAACGATCTCAGACCGACAAAATGACATGAAAAGAAATTTGTAGGAAGCGAAGTAGATGCAGAGCGCCATATTCTCTACGCTCCATTCTTCCACAGGTATTTGATGGAACGCCTTTAGAAGATCAATGTAGAAAAAGGTTTTGCACATCCAATAAGGCCTGTAAAATAAGAGATGAAAGAAACAAGTCATCTATGAGCTTCACCGACCAGTGTTAAAACACAAAAGTCACAAACCGGCCTTTATGAAATTCAGCACATTAAAAACCTTTCGCAAATTGGATAATGAATATTTCCTCTTTTACTAAATTCGCCTTCTTTCTAAGATTTTCTTTACAGTTCGAAAAACATCCTGCAAGGATGGTTTTTCCTATATTTGAAGTTTTTATCAGTTCTTTCTAAGAGTTCTGAAAAAAATATATAAGATTATCGAATGTTTTTGAATTATTTAAAATAATTATAAATCGCGAAGTTCAGAAAATGTAGATAAATTAAGGCATGGCTTTGTTTGTTTTATCATTTTTTCGTATATAGTAGACAAATTGATGGCAAAAAAAAGAGCTCTGTGAATACTTTTTCACTTCACTAACTTTATAATTTAAGAAGGGGATTTTTTTGAGTATTTGAATAATAATAATTTCATCTTAGTTTGGTTATAACTTATGTTTTTTATCAAAGTTATTTCTAATAATTCTTTTATAATATCAAAAATAAAATGGTAAAGTTCAGGAAATAAATATAAGTATCGAATTTTTTTAAATTTTTAAAAACCCAAATAATTACAAATGGTGAAGTTCACAAAATTTATTTTTATCTATCTTCTATAATTCTTATTATATTTTAGCAACGTGATACTTTGAAAGGGGTGAAATTTAGTTTAAAGTTCCTTTTTAAAATTATTATAATTGGCCAAGTTCAGAAAACTTATAAAAATTTAACATGGCTGCTTTTTTTTAGGTTTTAAATTTTAATCTTATTAATAAGGGTAAAAAACATTTAATATAAAAATGGGTTAATTTTGGTACTTACTAAAGTGGATCTATCATAGAGAGTGAATGGTTGGTTTAACCTAGTACTTATAGGTTACAGTGAAGCTTGGGAGAGGAACACCAACTAACAAAACCGTAGTTAAAAAAACAAACCAACAAACAAACTGTAGTTAAAATTAGTTAACTAATAAAGATATTGCACTTAAATCTTCATTAAAAACAAAGTTTAAATTTATTATTATAGTTGATTATCTTTAACTATTGCCTGGTCAATTTCCCTTATCGTTTTTAATTAATTTCTAAAAATATACTTTAAATTTATTAACTACTTTTTCAGTCAGTTTTAAAGCAAATTAACTGTTGCCAAGTCATATTTAAAATTTCAACTTATTGTACATTTTATTGATATTTTATAATTGGTCACCTTTTAAAATAATTCAATGTCTTGTTGGCCTTTTCATGGTTTCTTCAAATGTATTATTAACTTTAGTAAACTTATTCAAGCCTGAAGATGAAAACTTGTAGTTATCGAAACGTAGCAAGAAATTAAAAGATGTTGCATCCGTTTCTTGTGGCTCTGGGATTTATTATCAATATTAAATGCAGGCTTCACGGCCGAGCTCCATACAGATATATATATATATATATATATATATATATATATATATATATATATATATATATATATATCCTGACTATAGATATGTAAAAATAATACATTATTTTCACATATTTATAGTCAGGATAATACTATTAATTGGAATAGTGCTAAACCTATTACTAAATGTACAAACTACATTTCAAGAAATATTTTGGAGTGTATCTCTATTAATACTTTCCCAAATTTTAATATTAGTCCTGGATTGTTTAGCCTAGATCTTATCATATCTAATTATATTAAATCACAAATTAAAGTGTTTAAAGAATTTGTACCCCCTAGTTAGGGGTTTGATGCAGGTAGCTGTTTTACCCCCCCCCCCCTTCCTTACTATTTAAGACATTGTCTGTCCTGACCTACTCCACTCCTTCCTCGCTCCCTACTGCTTCCCCCTCCACTCTTTCTCAATCCTCCCCTTCTCAACACACTCCTTCTCACTCTACTCCTTCTCACTCCCCTCCTCCTCCGCCTTCCGCCCCTTCACCTAAGACTCCTTCCCCTTCAACCCCCCTTCCTTCAACTCCTTCTCCTCCGACTCCTTCTCCTTCTCCCTCAACCACCCCTCCGCCGTCCCTACCTCCTCTCTCCCCCGACATCCCTCCTCTCATAATCTGTACCTCCCCAACCACTTCCAGCCCTTCATCCTCCAGCTCTACACCACCCACCTCCGTCACGAACTCCCCCCACCAAGACACCACCCCACCCAAAGCCACCACCTCTACAGAACACACTCCTCCACCCACTACGGCTCCCCCACCCAATAACACGGCCGTGCCTCACAAACACACATCAACACGAGTCAAGGTACTCGCCCCTCACGCCTCCTGGGCAATAACCAAGGAGAAGGGGACGATTCCTGGCAAATCAGCCTCCCGCGCACTAAGACCATGACAATAGGTTGTATTAGTGTAATACAATTAAACGTACGCAGTTGGCACGGTATTCGCCATACGGTCGCCAACTGGGTTCTCAACACACAAAGACCCGACATCATACTTCTGAACTCCACCAGCTTACACCCCCCTAACAACAGACTCCGCATTGCAGGCTATCACACATACTTATCCCCACAGGCGCGGCACCTAGGATCTGCGATCCTAGTAAAGCGCAACATACACAACTCCCTCGTCAACACACGCAACACCTCCTTTCTAGCCTGCAAAATCGACACAAGCTCTGGTCCCATAAAAGTGGCCACACATTACAGACCACCACGAATACAGCTAAACTTAGAAGTCCCACTCCAGGCCCTTTCAAACTACAACCTACCTATCTTCTTTGCGGGGGACCTCAACGCTTTTCACCCGACACTCCTTTCCGACAATACGAACGATGCGGGTAGTTACTTGGCCGGTGCCTTGCGGCGTTACCGCTGCGAACACATCGGCCCTGCCTTCCCCACGTTCTTCGGCCCGCGTGGGGGCACCACATCCCCGGATGTGGTCTTCCGTAACGACCACGCCACACGATTCTACACTCACATTGCACCCGGTCCCCACGTACTATCAGACCACATACCAATATGCCTTCTCATATCCACATCCCCCATACTCATCCCCACATCACCTATATACGATTACAAAAACACAAACTGGGCTGAATTCAGGAGCCACATATCCACAAACACACCACATAACCTCGACCTGGAGCACACCAATCCAGGACAAATAGACCACCACTGGTGCTCACTCTTAGACACCATCACCACCGCACGTAATCTACACTCACCACGCAAAAACTACACCTGCTTAAAACACTTCACATTTTCAACACACACACAGAGACTTATCACACAGTACAACAACCACTACACCAGAGGCCCACGACAACAGAACATCAACCAACTACGTGCCCGCATCCTTCAATGCGTGCAGCTAGATAGGAACCAGCAGTGGCGTGAGGTCATCCGTAACGCGGACGACACCCGTTGCATGGACCCTTCCTTCTTCTGGCGGCACGTAAAAAGGATGCTGGGTACGGAACCATCCAAACTAATAACACTGAAAATAACGAACCACACACTCACAGACACCAATGACATCCTCGACGCATTCAGGTCCCACTGGGACACAGTACACACCCACAACCCACCAAAACCACATGCGAGGAGCACTTCCAAGACATTCAGGAATGGTGCCGATTTCATGCTGATGAGCTGAGGCTTGCCCCCCTGATACGTATGGAGGTGCTCGACTATACGTCCACACTTACCACTCCAATCACCGTCGAGGAAAAAAAACACTACATAAAATCGACACCAAAACGCACCCCCGGCCCCTCCGGCCTACCAGCCACACTAATACATAACCTCCCCGCAGACATATACCCCACACTCACACATTTATTCAATGCCTCTCTAGCCTCAGGCCACTTCCCTAAAATATTCAAAGTCTCTCACAATATACTCCTTCATAAACAACACAAAGACCCAAAACACCCAAACAATTACAGGCCTATTGCTCTATTAGAGCACCTAGGCAAAATACTCGAACGAATGGTCAACTGCCGCCTACGGGAGTTCCTGGAAGAGAGGGACTGGTTCTCCCCCCATCAATACGGGTTCAGGAGAGGCAGGTCCACTCAGGCGGCCGTGACCATCGTACACCAAAAGACTCTCTCCGTCAGTAAGGACGTGGAGAAAGCCTTTGACAAGGTGTAGCACGAGGGACTCCGTTGGAAACTCGCCAACAACACGGAGTTACCTCTCTGCACCAGAAGGCTCCTCTCACACTACCTCACTGGACGGCGCTGCCACATCAGATACAACAACACCCTTTCAAGACCCTTCACACCACGCTCAGGCGTTCCCCAAGGAAGCGTTCTGGCACCCACACTCTACATTATGTTCACAAATGACACCCCACGCCCACCAGAAAACTGCGTTCACACATACATAGTGGCCTACGCCGACGACGAGACCATTCTCGTCAGCGGCCGGGCCCCCGAAAAAATCGCGCTCCACGCACAAAGAATACTTGACGAGAAGACAGACTACGAGGACAAATGGCTGATTGCCACGAATCCTCAGAAGACACAGATGACACTCTACGGCGCTAGAGATCACTTCAGGCACAACCTACAAATCTACTCACACACACCAAACATGATCCACCAAAACCAAACAAGGCTCGCATACACACAGTGCACCAAAATCCTGGGGGTAACATTCGACAAATCCCTCAGGTTCAACTTACACCAGAACATAATACAAGCAAGAGCCTCACGTACAAACGCATGGCTGGGTAGGTTCTACCCAGCGAGTAAAAAACTAAAACTACACTTATACAAAGCACTCGTGCGTCCCATTCTCACGTACGCCCCACTGTCACTCGTAGCCTCGAGCGACACCTGGAAGCGAAAGGCTCAGCGCATTCAGAACTCTGCTCTGAAGCGCGCTTGCCGTTCGCCGCTGTACTCGAGAATGGACGCACTACACAACAACAACAAACTAACTCCTCTCAACACCTACGCTCACACCAGACTTACAAAACAACTCGGAAAACTCACCACAGACCCACTTTACACCTCGCTACACGTAAGAAGGTACGCGATGGTGCCGCGATATCCCGCGGCCCACGAACACCTGCCACCCGTACCATTCTTCGCATAAAAAACAATAAGGCATCGTGAATAACGCGTTTCCGGATGGACTGTCAGCCTCCCCCCCCCCCTCCCCTGACTTGCCCCCAACCCTCGCCCAGTCAATTACCACATAACCTACACTCTCATAACAACACCTCGCTTCGGTGTATAGCCACCGACCTATCAACTCTCGCTGTCCCTTTCTTAATTATTTTCCGCAACGCTCCTCTCTGACTACCTGACTGCCGTGTTACAGCAGTCCCTCTCTGTTCTTTCTATACACAAATTGAATTGATTGACCTAGGTTATTCCATGAAGAGGTCTTTTAGAATAAAGATGAAAGCGCTCGGAATCGTTTTTCCATTTTCCCTATGGGTGTTATTTATCATAATTTTGACTCACGTGCAAGTTGAGTTTCTTTACACACACACACATATATATATATATATATATATATATATATATATATATATATATATATATATATATATATATATATATATATATATATATAAAGAGCAAATAAAAGTTCTGCGGGCGATAACAACCACCACAGGGCTTTCGCAATAACTATTTTCTGTCTTTCAAAACAATTTTGAAGACAGAAAGAAAGGTAACGACCATGTGTTTTTTTGGCTACAGAAGCAAGTTTCTTATCTTCAGATACTTGGAAACTTTGCTAGTACTCTAAGTTCTTTAGGGGAGCAGTAGATGCAGTTGAAGATATAAACCAGTTGGGAACTTAGTACTGTTCAACAAACTGTGTAAATCGCTCGACTAATGTCTGCTCTTTCTTAGCAATTTAAATTGTGACTTGAAGAGTACAATTTTAATTGAATAAATAACCTTTGCCATCCAACGTGCTCGATGCACCGCTCCAGGTTGTTTGAAAGAAAAGCTTTCTGTGTCACCCCCTAAATATGCAACTGATAGTTGCAAAAGTTATTTGTAATCTGCTCGAGGTTGATGACATTTGAACTGTTCTTGACAAAAGATAAACACAGATTCTTTCTAAAAAACACTTGTATTGCGTGCTTCATACGATGAAGTATTGATTGTCTTCCAGGAATCACGGAAACGCTTGAATAATTGAATTTCTGGTCCGGATGAAGCACCAAAACACTTTTGAAATACGTTAGATACAATTATTTCATGAACATGATGCCTGCAAGGAAAAACAAGAAGACCTCTACTTAGTTTTGTTTCTTTTGTCACCTATGCCTTTTTCTTAGGACCAGTGTTACTAGTAGTGTAGTAGTGTTGTCAAAACATATGGCTTTAGGACTTTCCTCGATATTCCAATCTTGAAGACATTACACAACTGCTTTTGCTGTTTCAGCACCTGTATCTGACGTTAGTTATGGTATTCCCAAAAGCTTAGAGTTACCACCTCCAAACACTAACACAGGCAATCTATCTATATTTTCAGTGCCAATTAAATCAGGCATTAATTTGCATCCCAGTGAACTGTAACAGGTGCACCTGTAGTGAATGTTGTTTCATACTATCTGCTATTTGCTTACGCAGCTCTTTTCGTTTTAGTTGCAGTGTATTTCTACTTATGGTTATATCATGAATATCTCTTCGAAGGGCTAATGCTGTTACTGAGATCACCATGATCACATGACGATCACGCATTATTGTTATGTCTAATGTAGCCACTAAGTCAGGTGAGATAAATGTCTCGCCTCTTAATATTCTCTTTCTTGGAGGATTAGATGGACCGAGCTCTGCTTCATCACTGCTGTTTTTTCGGTGCTTGAACTACTTGTTTGCTGATCAACTGACAAATTTACTTTTATACGTAATTATATTTCAATTAGCTGCGATTCTTCTTCCTTCACTTCTTTTGCGTTTTTTCTCTTCATCCTTAACTGTTTTCTTGTCAACACTACCTATATAGCCTTGTCTACCTTTCTCTCTCTGAGCCAAGTAGAAATGAACGATCTTCTTCATTGGTTATCATTTCTATTGCGTTAGTAGCATGAGCTATATCAAACAAATCATTTAGAGATTCGTGGAATGAAGCTTTCTTTGATATTTGAGTTTAATCTCGCCTTGATTTTGTTTTTATTCTCTCTCTCTCTCTCTTTTCTCTCTCTCTCTCTCTCTCTCTCTCTCTCTCTCTCTCTCTCTATATATATATATATATATATATATATATATATATATATATATATATATATATATATATATATATATATATATATATATATATATATATGTTAAAACACGATCATTGTTTAGAGCCAGGTCTTTCACAAAGTGTAAATTACACTGATCTGCATGATTTTATTTATTGACTGTATGAAATCTTTTTCAAAATATATATGAAAAATGGTGCTTTACTTTGTTTTTAATTAATCTCTATCACATCACGCTGTCGAGTTATACGGAGTCTAAAAGACTCCTGTTTCTTGTCTCATTGCTTATTCGCGTCTAATTTTCTCTTTCTCTTGTAATATATATATATATATATATATATATATATATATATATATATATATATATATATATATATATATATATATATATATATATATATATATATATATATTCTATTTCTGTCCGTTTGGGCATCAATTTGCAATTCTTTGCTTGTTTTGATTTACCCCCTTCTTCAGCTTGTAGTGTAACTATAAATCGTGCTTTATTTTACACTCTTTCTAGCTCTATTTTTTATATATAATGTTACTCCAGGACGATCCAGGGTCGGTGGGTAACTGATCTTCAATTGTACCATTGTGTTATTAACATTCCTTTTGTACTTTTCGCTTAGATTTATGAGCATGTATGGAGGGCGAATTCCTGGTTGTGCCTTCTGCTTTGTATCTCTGACTTGCTGATGATTAACTCCGGTGGATATTTTATGTCCGAAGACCTTATCCTCATCCACATGTATATATATTGCATGCCGTCGAACCTAAAAATTTCTTTCTTCCTTCACTCCAAGTGAATGATTGTAGATTTCTTAGATGTTTGTTTTAATCTTCCTGGGTTTCAGAATGGAGAGATGATAAACTGACTTATGTCACATGTGAGATGTATATTCTCGCACCCCTGTCTTAATGGACGTTGGCCATTGGCCTTGTTAAAGGAAGAAAATAGAGATAGAATAGCAGAATAAATAGTGAGAGAGGGTATAGTAATGAAAATTTTGAAAAGAAAGAGTCAAAATATTGTTCCCTGGTGAAAGGGTATGTCCAGCACATGTTTTGAGAAAAACAGCATTAATAGTATAATTATAGTAGTTGGTAGGTCCATGGTGAATGGGTAGATCTGACATTGTAACTATTTGTATTATTTCATGTTTGGTCGGTCGTGAATTGATTGGCATTCGAGCCTTTGTAGTGACTGGGTAACCACGTCACTATGGTTAGTCAGATTTGGGTTTGTTTTTACTCATTTCGGTCAGTATAGTCGGGATCTTTTGTGTAAAATTAGCTAAGTGTTTTCTTTTAATAAGGTCACAAGAATTGAAAATCTTTATTCACAGAGGTATGTGGTGGGAAATGGAATAAGAGCTTTTTCGCCCTCATGAATCAGAATAGATTTATCTTTCAGTTGAGCCCAAAATTCAGAGTATGAGAGATTTTCAAAACATTGCTTTTGCACCTGAATGTGTTCACACCGAACACATTCCTGACCCAATTGTGTTGACATACATCAACATTTCCTTTCAAATGTTTGTCTATTTTCTCCTGAAGCTAATGCAAATTATCTTGGAAACACAATTTAATGTAAGGAAGCACTATTTCTGATGAATCCTCCATCACAGCGCTCAGCTGTGGAAAAGCAGATGTTCTTCTCTCCAAAGTGCAAGTTTCTTCTATAATGATGCAATTTATTCACTAATTTCTACCATAGTTTGGTTTCGGTCTTGCATATCTGAGTTAAATTCATTAAAATGCCTGAAGATGTCGCCTAAATATGCTAGCTTTGTTACCCAAACAGAATCTTTGAAAGAGTAGGCTAGATTATGATTCTTCTCTTGGAGATAAACTTCTATTTCAGGTTTAAGTTCAATAATCCGTCCAAGAATGAGGCCTTGAGACAGCCATGGATATCAGACTAGAAAAGTAAGTCTTGATGATGTGATCCCATCTTTTCACACATTTTACAAAAAGAAAATGGGAGAGTTCAAAGCTCTGAACTTTTAAAATTCACAATTTAGATAACATCATTCAGAACAACATGGAGTTCTGGCTGGCGACGTTGAGAGACCAAGTTTTCCCAATGTAAGAAACAGTGAATTATTATTATGACATCAGGATTTTCTCCTTTAACCCGAGTGGCAAAACCTAGTCGACTTCCCATCGTCGATGGCGATCCATCATTACACACAGCCAAAGAGTTCAACCAGTCCATATTATGTGTCTGGAAAAAAATGTACACCATAACAAAGATATCTACTCCTATCGCGGTTGTTAACAGGGCACTACAGAAGAGAAATTCTTCAAGAATTCTGTTATCTCCTCTGTACCTCACAGAAATGAAAATATACCTGTTTTCTTCATTGCCACAATTAATTGATACAAACATCTTATTACACGAGATCAGACTAAATTTTATTAGCTACATCTGCTGTACAAGTAATTTTCACCATTGCAAGTGCTGCTGGGTTCACCAGCTCCTCTCTAATGTTGTGAAACCTTTTGGATCATGCACTATACCATGCAACTGCAAAAGATGCCAGGGAAGGTTTCTCCAAAGAAATAGCTGTTCTTCCTTATCCTTGCAGTAAGTTAGTCGCTTTCCAATAATGGTTGGATGAACTAAACTAAACACAAGTGAGGTTTCAGTTTATTTTTCTTCAATGAACACAAGTGACGCGTAAGTTTGTTTTCCCTAATTGATGCGAGGGCGTCGATTCAGTGTACGCGCGGGGAGAGCCCTCTCCGGACAGAGAGAAGTCGCCTCAGTGTCACACTATTTGCCCTGAGTTTCAACTCAATCACTTCTGTGCTGTCAGGAAATGTTCTCGCTACGCTCTACGTGGACGACCTTTCGATCTCTTTTGGCGCGGCCCAGATGCCAAAGCGCACAGGCTTCGGTTTTTCTTGGCCAAAACTAAGGTGGTGCACAAATGCCGCCATCCATGGCTCCACCCTGACCCAGATTTGTTTCTAAATAGGGTTCGCCTGGAAGCTGTGTCCTCGCACAGTTTCCTTGGCCTTGAATTTGACCGACACCTCACCTAGGAGGCTCATATTCGCAGCCTTAGGGACCTTTATTTATGTCTGTGCCATTGATATTCTTCGTTTCATGACGGTCAACACATTGGGGCGCTGATAGGCAACTGCCTTACTTTTGTAGTCGATCCTTTGTTTCTTTCGAAGCTCGACTACGGATGCAAGTTTTATGCATCCACAGCCAACCGTTTATTGCAGAAGGTGGACGCGATCCAACACAACAGCATCCCCCTGGCGACCGGTGCCTTCCGCAAGTAACCCACTGAGAGCTTACTTGTTGATTCTGGCGAGATGTTACTCACTCTGCGCGTGCACGATACATTATTCACCTGTACCCGCAAGTCAAGCGCCTCCCTCAGTTGCCAACAGTCCTAACTTCATCCGGAGATAATCTCGACGGTGGCTATGCCGCCGAGAAACGCCAGTCAGACCGTAAGCCCTTTAAGTTTAGGGCTAGGGAACTCCTTCGAGAGCTCGGTATAGCACTCAGGCCGGTGGCTTTGCTGGTTCTGCCCATGACGCCACTCTGGAAGGTACTCTCTTTGACTATATATCGCCACGCCTCTGCTCACAAAGCTTATACAGCGCCGGGAGTATTGCGTTCGGTCATTTTGGAACACACTTCGTCTCACGCTGGAACCGTGCCAGTGTATACGGATGGCTCCAAGTCCCAAGAAGGGGTCAGTTTCCACGCCGTATCCCCTCTGTTTGAAGTCAGCGGGTCTCTGCCAAGTGCTGCGTCTGTCTTCACAACCGAGCTGGTTGCAATGCACCCCTCAGTACGTAAGATTACGCGACTTGCCCGGTTTGGAGACCGGATTGTGATTTATAGCGACTCACAAAGCGCCCTGAGTGCTCTCGGGGATTGAAGTCTCTGCATCCTCTGGTTTGCGATATCCATGACGCCCTGGTTTTGGCGTGCTGGGCAAATATCGAATAATCGTTTGCTGGGTTCCTGGACATGTAGAAATTGCGGAGAATGAGCGCGCCAATGAGTACGTGACGACTGTGCAACCAAACCAGCGTTTCACTCTTTCTCACGACGATTACATGACAGGAATACGGGCAGTTATCCGGGATGCTTGGCAAAGAAGTTAGTAGACGGTCGAGGAGAACTTAAAGTTGCATGCCATTGCGCCGCGACTGTTCCCATGGGAGATAACCCTAATGCTGCGACGGCTTCAAGTTTATTTCTGTCGCTTCCAAGTTGGACACACTCGCGTTGTCTCTCAGACTGTTTGGCACATTCATGTTGAATGTCCCAATATGGGTAATCTTCGCGCATGTTACCTGTCCCGGTACCGGGAGGAGCGGGGTCGCTACTGCTTGTTCCTTGTATTCAAGACTGGTCCGTGCAGATAGACTTTCGGACTATAAGACCCTGTGAAGCAAGCTGACCTTCTTCACTTGATTTGACTGTTTGTTGTAGGTCGCATGTTCCTGCGCCGGGGAAAGGCAAGCCTACCCCTGACGCGAGAGCCCGCTTCCTTCTTCATGCCTTTTTGCTTTTTCTTTCTTTTGTTGTTGGTATTTTTTTAACCCCTGTCCTTTTTATCGTTGTTATTTGTTATTTACATATTATTATTTGTTTATTAATATAGCCTAGTAGTAGGCTGTGGTGATTACGGCCAGATGGGCTTCTAAAACTAATAAAAAAATTCCTTCATTGAGAGCGAACATTTCTTGACCTCTCTCTCAGATGTGTGAAGCCGTTTTTCGGAAAATCATGGTTTTACCACAATTATTGTTAGCACTGTGTCATCCTTCACTCTGGAATTCATACCTGAAATGAGTATATATATATATATATATATATATATATATATATATATATATATATATATATCTCGAATAAGGTTGCCAATCTTATTTATGAACCGCTACCGGAACCATCTTTTCGCGGGAATTAGTAACTTACCCCCAGATCCACGCAAAATATTTGTTTTAAAGTTTGTTTTCTCCGTTTTCATTTTGTTTAGTCTTTTTTTTGCCTTTATATACGCGAGTCGCTGCCTCGCATTTCATTACACAGTTGAAAATGGCAGTAATATGCCGAAACTAGTTCTGTTGTTATTAATAAATTAGATTCAAATTTTGTTATTTATCATTATCTTTTCACTGGATATATATCGCCATAATGCGATATCTTCTAATCTAATATATATATATATATATATATATATATATATATATATATATATATATATATATATATATATATATACTTGTAATTGATTTGTTCCTTGGGAATCTGATATGTAGTAGGAATATGAAGACCCAGGAGATTACACTAGTCATTTATTGGCCGGACGTTTCGGACCTGCACAAGGACCATCTTCGGCGATTGTATCGACTAATGAGAAGGGGAAGGAATATTAACGATAACAGTTAAAAGCAAGCATTAAATAATGGCTAAAAGAGCGAATGAAGACAAGTTAAAATAATAAAATTGACAATTATTGAGATTAAAGTAAAAACACAAATAACAATATATAAAATTAATTAATACTATCCAGTGTAATTTTGAAAAATAAAGAAAGAACTGAAACTATAACATAAACTGACTTGAAGATAAAAAATTAAAGGGTAACTGGAGTAAACAATAAAATAACCTATTATATTAAATTATAAAAAAGCCCAAAACCGAAAACAAATTAAAATTAATTAAACAGAGTGACTAACCCTAATCGTGGGAGTTGAGAAATCAACTAACTAAAGGTATAAAAACTACTAACGAGATTTGTTCGGTTGGTCGGTTGGCTAGTTAATCTATTGAAGTGTTAGTTGGTTATATATTGAAGAGTTTAATTGAGGAGGTCTAATTATTTAGGTTTGGATTTATTTTATTGATGTACAGTGACTCTAAGATTTTCAAATCGAGAAAGTTAAGGCTGAAGATAATATGGTAAATGAATTAGAATTAAGAGGATGATGGTGATACTCAGAGTGTTGCCTGATGGAAGAGGCTTCAGGTTTAGAAATGGGAATATCAGTCATATATATATATATATATATATATATATATATATATATATATATATATATATATATATATATATATATGCACCATACACTGTTCTAAATTACTTATTCATAAAGGCTCATCATCACATACTCAAAGTAAATTACTTCAGACCTAAAACACACAAGTATAAATTGCCAACCTTATCGCACCAGTCATAACAATAACCTTATCTTTAGCAAGTTTTCTTTATGAGTGAAAATTCCCAAGCTCTTGCTGTTCCTCTATATTTAACTATTAAATATTTATTCTACTCTTGAATTAGCTTGACAACCCCAGTAAATAAAATAGTACCATGCAAATAAATCACGTGTTAATCACATCTCTTCACCAACACAGCTACGTCGGAACTTAAGATTATGAATAAACAGATCGAGTCAAGCTCCAGCCGCCTTGGCGTACAGTACATGTATTGGACCTCTCATATATGTTTTATTCTACCTTCATTTGTCGTACTTAATTATTCACAGCTATTTTCTTGCTCATTTTGAATGACGATATATATTCTACAATTATGATGTTAATAATTTTGTTTGAAATATATTTACCTATAATAACTCTCTCTCTTTTATTTATTTATTTATTTTTGTTTATTTGTTGTAGCCATCCCGCTATCCTCAGAAACCTCCTTGCGACAGTGGGTTTGGGAACCAATGGTTTAAAGGATTGTTGGTTCGATTTAAACCCTTCAACTCAGTTAGAAGAGATGAATCTCCTGAGCGGAAAGTGTTAAAGCTCTTGTAAATGAACTATGGTACTATGGGAGCGCGGTTAGTAAGGTATTTCATGCCTTTCATGCAGTACCAAGAAGGTCGGATTGTCAATATTTTTACTGACGACGTTAAAAGGAAATTGTTTAGATGAATTGTAGTTATTCATATAATTTGATTGGAATATTTAATTATAGTTAAGCTTTATATAGATCTTATGGAGTTCATACGTTATGTGTTTTTCCTGGTAAACCCTAATTTACAGTGTACAAGCCGATTTTGTTGCGGCAAAGTAAGTGAAATATACTTTTTAAATAGCGTAAATAATTTACGGTAACATATTTTGAAAGTGCATTTTCACACACCTCGATAAATTTCGTAGCAACTATGAGGTATAACTATCAGGAAAGAAGTATCAGAGTTAGAAAAAATTGAATGAGTCATACTATGATTACGAGGGTACGGCGGCTGTCAAACCTCAATCTAAGCGTTATGACACGAAAAGAACCTCCGAATTTATCGCAGAGATCGAGGCCTCATTGGCAACGATCCCATTAAGTCAATGAACCAGGGCAATAAGAGTTTCAGTCTCTCTCATCAGGCAGTTAGTGCATAAGGACATCCGCTATTACTCATACAAGATGAAAGTGGGTCAGCTTCTTTCGTTAAGATGAAGGTAAAGCAGAAGGAACGTGCTGCGAAGCTTATGAATAAACTGAATGATCCTCTTAAGCTTGGCATGATTTAGTTCTTCTCAATCGAGATTAACTTTTAGGAGGAAGAGGCGCGGTGAACTCCGAAACTAACCGCTGGCCTATTGTGCGCTCCCAAGATGTAGTGAGAGTCAAGGAGAGTGCATATTATGGTAATTGTAGTGTCAGTAGCGAGGGCTACGTTATGCCCCTGTTTATCTCCCCAGAGGTCTACATCAAGTGCCTAGAGGATTGATGTTGACTTGGATCCAGGAAGTGGCATTGGAAGGACGTACTGGTAGTAGCAGGACTCTGCACCATGTCAAAAAAGCAGCATGACCTAATCTTTGCTGTCAGACTATTTCTCTGACTACATCCCACCCGAACATCTGGCATCCTAAATCCACAAACTGCATACCCCTGTACTACTACGTTTGAGGTGTGGTTGAGTCAGAGATCAACAGGTCCCTGCCCATCACCAAGGTGGAGGTTAGGTCCAGGATCACCAAAGTTTTCGCCCAGTTAAACAGGGAGACCGTCGAGATGGCAAGCAGCAGGTGTTGACGCCGCTTGAAGGCCGTGGTTGAGACTGACGGCGATTTCATTTAATAAAATGAATACTAAAATATTTCGTTTTTAACATTTAACTTTGGTCAATTCTAGTAAAGGTTCTCGGCGTTGCGCGGCATAAAAAGTCAGGTCGCGTATAAATACAGATTCATATTGATTGAAATTATTATATTGTGGCACAAAAATATCTTTACTTGCTAATTATTATTAATATTTGTGGGGTAAAGGAATATTCAGGAGAGTTGCGAACGCTCCCTATTATATAATATATTCACAATGAGTAAACGTTTCCCCGCGCGCCTGGCAGTTTACGCACACCCGTGAATGACCGTTAGTTATAAGTGAACAACGTTGGGGGCTGTAGAAACAGATAGATCGTCTTTCGATATAGATTCCTGAGCGACTGTTTTAAACATAAACGATATTTCGTCTTACTTTATCTACAACTCCCTTGAACCTCATTCGTGCTTACATCACCTAGAATTTCAATCCCATTCGTGATTACCTTCGCCTACATTTGAATCTCATTCGTGCTTACATCACCCACACTTTCAATCCCATTCGTGATTACCTTCGCTTATATTTGAATCTCATTCGTGCTGGCTTCCTCATCAATTTGAATCTTATTGGTGATGAAATCAAACGCAATTTAAATTTCGCTCGTGAATACACCACAATTTAAAACTCGTTAGTGTTCGCACTTCCAGCTCCACAACTCTAATCTAATTCCTCCTAACACTCCTGTAATTTCAATCCCATTTGAATTTAAATTTGAATTTCCTTTGTGTTCCATCCTCCTCCTGTAATTTGAATAAAATTTACGTAGACATTGCATGCAATTTGAACAATCTCAGTCTCGATTACAATCCCTGTAATTTGAATCCCATACCCTTGTATAATTAGAATCTCATAGGTATTTACATACATACCTGCCAATTTAAATCTCTCTCATGCTAACAATCCTGTTATTTGAATCTCTCTCGTCTTATAGCCTCCACAATTTGAAACTTATGCGTATTTGTAATCTCCTAATTGGAATCCCGTTTGTGCTGATATCATTCTCAATTTGAATCTCATTTGTGAATACACACTAAAACTTTAATCTCATTCAGGTTCACCCCTAACTCTTCTTCAATTTGAATGCCCACACCCTCCCCAATTTAAATCACATTCATGCCATCATCATTTTCAATTCCACCTATTTTTTTCCGCTTTCTCGATTGGTGCTAGTTTCTACTCGATCAGACCTATAGTTAATTGTTTAAATGGCTATAGAAGATTACCTCGCTGACGTTTCCTGTCTGCGCACAACCCCCCCTCTCCCCCACGCAGGGAGAAATATATAATAAATGACTGTGAAAATGAACTTTATGAATTATTTTATTTTATATTAAAGTTAGGTGACAAATTACCCACCGCACCCTGTAAAGTACTGTTTTAGTGGAGTACGACTGCTGCTGCTGCTGCTGTTGCTGCTGACAACAATTCTATTTCATTCAGCGTTTTGGGTTGTTTCATTTTTAATTTCTCTATCGCCTATCAAATTAATAAAATCTGACTAGTCGTTTTCTTTCAGACATTGATCTGAATGATCCAGAGGTGCAAAAAGCGGCAACGAAGATCCAGGCTAGTTTTCGTGGCCACAAGCTCAGAAGGGAACTTGACCCCAAGAAGGAAGAAACGAAGCCAATCGATGACGAGATAGCCGACATCGATCTCACTGACCCAGGTATTCCGCCATTTTTTTACTTTTCGTAGTGGATCTCCATAATCCGTTTCATATTAAATAACTTTTGTACAGCTATTGTGAACTTGCCAACTCGTCTAAGGAGACATCTATTTGAAATAGTAATCAAAATCTGCAATGTGACCATTATCGGATACGGAGTGATTTCTTTTTCTTCATTTGAATCGATCTTTCAAGCTCTCTTGGTCTAATAAGGTTATTTACTATCTCATTGGCTTTGCAAAGCGAGGCTTCTCATGTTTCGTTTCATATCACATGTACTGCCTTTGTAACAAGAAAAATGAGTTTCAAAGGGAGCAATGTAAACGACATCAAGTTACATCCACCCCATGAAGATCTTGCAATTACGTAGGTAAATGAAAGGACATACGAGGGGTAAGAATTTTTGCCTTATTTCCTAGATATTCTAACTAAGAAAGTAAGGTGTTACATATGGTATATATTTATGAAACCCTGTGAACAAGGTCTGTCGTGGTATCGGGAGGACCCCACACCTAACAACAAATATTTATGTCGTGGTATCGAGAGGACCGAGTGATGGAAGGAGTAGGTACGTATGGGTTGTTTACGTACTACACAAAAAACCCCCTCTGTAATTAACGTTATATCTATCTAAGAGTGCTATATATGATTTATTATTATTATTTTCTTGATTATTGACTTATTTAAACTTTGAGGGTTCCTTGTGCCATACTTAGCGATTCGAGGATAAAATAAAAAAATTGTTAAAACAAACTAAAACTAATAAAACAAAAAAAATAAACAGGAACCAAAGAAATAATACACGCTAAATACACAGAAGTGACTACAATCAATTTTAAGTAAGGTTTTCTAAATTGACCTCTCAAAATTATAGTGACAGTTGACCCACTGCTCCCTACAATATAAAAAAAAATGCTAACTGTCTCTGCTGGAGTTTAAATACCTTTGACACTACTGCGTCGGGTTTGAGTCTGACCTTGAACTCAATGAGCTACGTAACCTCAGGAATCTTGTTGTTTTTTTGACGCGTGCCGCCCGTTCATATGACTGGTGGCGGACGAAATAGAGTTAAAGCCACAGAGGACTTTGGCGAGCGTGGCAGATGGGGAAAGCCACACGCCTCCTGCAGGAAATGATATCACCACCGGATTGTGAACGACTGTTCATTTCTCCTCTTCGGATTACTCTGGAGAATAATTCGCATTGGCTAGCGGTGAGCCAGGTGGGAATCCTTTTACTCAGGGAAGTGCTGGAGGAAGTTCACTCGGAGGTCTTTCTCAAGGGGTAGGACTATCTCTGTGCTTTGGGTTACACCAGGATAAGAGGAGGAAAGGGGAGGGTCTCTGAAGAGAATAAGTTGAACTTTGACAAGTTAACTTAAATTTCGATTTGATAACCAGGAACTAACTCGAGGATGAGCTGTTTCTTCTTAGTTCTGGTATTCCTCAAGGGCGAGGACTATCTCGGTTCTTTGTGCTACACCAAGATAGGGAGGGGGGGTCTCTGAGGAGAATAACTTGAACTTGGACAAGAGAACTTAAAGTTCGGTTTGATAACCAGGAACTAGCTGGAGGATGAGCTGCTTCTTAGTCCCTTCTCTTGGTAGCCCGGCCTCTTGCCGGGGACTTCGTAGCTTTGCTGACTCACGTATTCTACCACGATTTTTCCAAGTTTTTAGTATATATACATCGTCACCCCACTGGGGTAGAAGTAGGAGGGGAGGGGGACGGGCCGCATGAAGGTTCCTCCTCCAACGGTTTTTCTCAGTTCGTCTTACCTCTAGTCCTGATAAACCTTCGGGCTTGAGGGAGACGCGTCTCCAATTTCGCACTTGTGATGAAATTGAATACCCACTCTTAGGGAAGATCTTGCAGTTTTAACCGTTCTGCTTTTCATCGGGCCAAGGGGCGAAGTCACTGTGGTTACGAGTTTGAACCGTGGCATCAACACGGCCAGCCTGTTTGTGGTCAACGTCCTGTGTCTCAACTGAGAGAAGAGGGAAGGGGCAATTCCTCTACAAACCTCCCTTCGAAGAACTTAATGGGAGGTGAACTCCAGTGAACTACAAAACTAACTCACCCTAGTCGACAAAGGCAAAGTTGCATGTCTTTGAACCTTTGCTCGATTATCACGACTAACTGGGGTCAACTCAACTCTTACCTTACGTTTCTTTAAAATTGGGAGCACACGCGCGCGCGTACAACGGCAATGGTTCAAAATAGGCCTCGCAAGCCTACTGTGCGTATGTTTCACAATACAATGTAACATACTCACAACACAATTTAACCTTCAAACAAAACTAAAACCTAATTCATTGATTACAAACAACAAAAAAAACAAAAAAACCTAGCTACTTCGATAGGGGTGCGAAGAAGTATAAGATAAAAACTTCCTTTCAAAGCGAGAATATAAATAGCCCGTTAAATTACCAAGTCAATACGGACTAAGCCGTGTCGTAACGGTAGAGTGCTTGCCTTGGGATACAAAGACCCAAGATCAATCCCATACAGTCCACAAATTTTTACGAAGAAAATTCTCGAAGAAAACGGAGAATGCGTCAAGGACAAACTAATCCAGAAGGACCAAGAAATCGACGCAAGAGAAAACCGCGCTCAAAGAAAACGGAACTCAAGGAAATACGACTTTCAAGGGCTAACTCGTCTCAACTCATCAAATCGTCAAGGAGCATCAAGAAGTCATCACGTCCTCAGAATTGGAAGGAATCATCACATCGTCGTTAAAAGGAAGATACATCAAGAAAAGTAGATCAAGAATTAACCCAGCCAATCTAACTTAAAGAAGAAAGAATCTCAGCCTACAAGAATACGAGAGTCAGATAAATGTAGTCAATGTTTGAAGGGGCATCTTCAGTCTAGAAATAATACATAAATACGAATACAGAAAATCAACAAGATGAATGATATTGATAAATAAATAAAGTTATAAGAAAGAGCCCCCCCCCATACTGCCTTACATTTGTAAACTTTTAAGAATTTAATCTAAACGATAACTATTAACACGAAAAACAAATGAAAACATAGTTTCACGCTTACTAGGTCTTGAAATAACCCTCAATGGGGTTTTGACTCGGGTTATAGAGTGGCTTTACTTTATCGACCCCTTTTATATAGACTATATTAAAATGGTGCTCTATCACCATTACCTTACCGCGCCTGAGTCGGCCGTTCGATTTATTGAGCCTGCCCAGGTAAGTCACAAAATGGTAGTTGTACTCCAACCTACGCGAACTAACCGTATTATGGTACTTGTCTAATTTTAAACTAACTCTCATGGCTAGAACGGCCTGTTGCACTGTGGCATAAATGATAGGAGCGTGGGTCCCATAGTCGTCCTTTTAACAAGGTACACCAGGAGATCGAGTCTGGGTTCGATCTAATGGGTTTGGAAACAATTTTCGTTACCGGATCGTTAATGGGTGTGGAGTTCCCTACGACCTGGAGTTTTAAAGGTAACTCCTTGGATGTTCCGTTCTGGGGAAATACTACTGGGGGTACGGGATACTCATTATCCGCGTCCACCATCTGCCTCGGTTTATCTGGATTTACCGCCTTTACACTTCCATCTTCCTTAATTGTCACTTCATTCGGCTGGGTTTTCCTCGTAGGTACTTTCTTAGGTACCCATGTTTGTACCTCTTCCCTACTTAGAACTTCCTTCGTTACCACCATTTGGCTGGGATTTTATCGATGGTACTTTCCTAAGTCCAGACCAGGCTAAAACTGCCTCGACCTCCATCTGATTCTCGATAGACGCCCTTTCAAGTGCGAGCATTCTTTCTTTTTCTTCTCTCTCTTCTCTTTTTGCTTTCGCTATTTCTCTTTCCATCTGTATCTTCTTTCTTCTACTTCCCTTTTTATCTTTATTTTCTTTCTACTGATTCTCTTTCCCTCTTTATTCTTCTTTCCTCTGCTTCTCTTGCCGCTTCCGCTAGTTCTCTTTCCCGTTGTATTCTTCATTCTTCGTCTTCTGTTTCTATCCTAGTTCTTAATTCTTCTGCTTCTCTTATCAACTGTATTATTCTTTCGTTTGTTTTACTTCCTCCTCGGTATTCTTCTTTCTTCTGTTTCTATTTTCCACAGTATTCTTTCCTCTTTTATTTATAAATCCCACTGTATTCTGCTTTCTTCCATTTTTCTAACAAACTGTATTTTTTCTTCTTCTTCTTCTATATCCCACTGTATTCTTTCTTCTTCTAATTCTATTCTCTGTTCTTAAGGGACGTAGTCAGCCATATCTTTTCATTCAAATCCCAGAATCGGCCTTCTTGGAAATTTTTTTGGAAGGAATCCATTTGGCGTTTGTTTTTCAACTTTCCCCGCTGTACGCTCAGGTACTTATGCAAACACTAACCACGTAGCGCGCTGCCTAACTTACCATTAATTCCACTACTATGCTGATTGGAATAGCAGTTCACAAAGGAATTAATTAATACCCTTGACAAGCTAATGACCACAAATTTATACCGACCTTGTTATGTCTAATCTTTCCCCGAATGCTTGGCACACCTCTACTCTTCCTGAAGGGAATACAAGACAACTTATTGTGAGTTCTTCCAATACCCATAAAACCTGACACCAAATATTTATGTCCTGGTATAGGAAGCACCTCACACCTGACACCAAGTATTTATATCATGGTATCAGGAGGACCCCACACCTAACACCAAATATTTATGTCGTGGTATTAGGAGGACCGAGTGATGGAAGGAGTTGGTACGTATGGGTTGTTTACGTATTACACACAAAAAAACTCCGTGATTAACGTTATCTCTCTCTAAGAGTGCTATATATGATTTATTATTATTATTATCTTGATTATTGACTCATTTAAACTTTGAGGGTTATTTGTGCCATACTTATCGATTCGAGGATAAAATAAAAAAATGTTTAAACAAACTAAAACTGATAAAAAAAAATTAAGCATGAACCAAAGAAATAATACACACTAAATACAAAGAAATGACTACAATCAATTTTAAGCAAGGTTTTCTAAATTGACTTCTCGAAATTATAGTGACGGTTGACCCATTGCTCCCTACAATATAAAAAAATGCTAACTGTCTCTACTGGAGTTTAAATAACTTTGTCCCTCTTGCGTCGGGTTTGAGTCTGACCTTGAATTCAATGAGCTACGTAACCTCAGGAATCTTGTTGTTTTGTTGACGCGTGCCGCCCGTTCATATGGCTGGTGGCGGACGAAATAGAGTTAAAGCTACAGACGACTTTGGCAAGCGTGGCAGATGGGGGAAGCTAAACGCCTTCGGCAGGAAATGATATCCCCACCGCATTGTGAATGACTGATCCTTTCTCCTCTTCGGATTACTCTGCGGAATAATTCGCATTGCCTAGCGGTAAGCCAGACGGGAATCTTTTGACTCAGGGAAGTGCTGGGGAGAGTTCACTCAGGGGTCTTCCTCAAGGGTGAGGACTATCTCATTGCTTTGGGCTGCACCAGTAAGTTGAACTTGATTCTTGAAATTAAGTTAACTTAAAGTTCGGGGTGACCACCGGGAACTGGCTCGAGGATAAGCTTCTTCCTCTTATTTCTGGTATTCCTTAAGGGCAAGGACTATCCCAGTTCGCCTTACCTCTGATCCTGATAGACCTTCGGGCTTGAGGAAGACGCGTCTCCAATTTCGCACTTGAGGTGAAATTGAATCCCCACTCTTAGGGAATATCTTGCAGTTTTAACCGTTCTGCTTTTCTTCGGGCCGATGGGCGAAGTCGCTGTTGTTACGAGTTTGAACCGTGGCGTCAACACGGCTAGCCTGTTTGGGGTAAACGTCCCGTGTCTAAACTCAGAAAGGAGGGAGAGGGTCGATTCCCCTACAAGGTCTGATGGCTAAAAAGTCGCGTGCTGTAACTTATTCTGATTTATGACCTTACGACATTGAAAACTTTTAATAATTCCCGGGGTAACATTGTAAAGACTTTGGCAATTATATCACTAGAAAGAGAATGTAAAACAACATAAAGGTTTAAATTTCGTTAGAATCGGCCGAATAGTTATGATGCTATTGCCCCCCAAAAATAATTGCTGGGCTAACCTTCAGAGGACTTTGGCAATTTTATCATTCGAAAGAGAATGTAAAATAACATAATGGTTTAAAATTTATTTAGAATCGCTGAATAGTTATGAAGTTATTGCTAAAACAAAATATTTCCCGGGCTAACTTTAATAGAACTTTGGCAATTATATAATTAGAAAGGGAATGCAAAATAACATAAGAGTTTCAAATTTCGTTAGAATCGGCTTAATAGTTACAATGTTATTACAAAAAAGAAAAAAAAGAAAAACGGCGACGGACCGACCGACCGAGATAGTGAGATGTAAGGTCGCCGGCGACTAGAATCAAACGCGACAAATAATTTAGACCCTGCTATTTTAAAGATTTTTTGCCTTTAGAATGCAAATGGTAGGAGCTGTGAACTAAAGATCAACCAAAGGAACGTTTGTTTTGACGGGGCTGACGAAGTAGAGTTATAATGACTGGATTAATTTAGTTGTATGGAACATCCGCTTGATGAAAAGAGCCATACTGAAAAATACTGAACCATTTTTAGGATTGTATAAGCCTCTAGCAAGATTCAAAATACGAAAATAACATGAGAACGTCAGTTATTATCTGTTCCTGTTGGTACCGATGTTTTTAAAGCAAATGTTTATTTTCGCGTATTTTTTATAGCATTTGAGGGTAATTTGATAATTAATTATCGATAAATTTCATCAACTAAATATATATTAAGGGGTCATCAAATAAAGTGTTTTTGGTATGGTGTGTCTTGGGTATGGTGTAGCCAATTAATGCTTTTGCGAAGGTGAAATGGTGAGGTAGAAAAAAATAATTTTAGTTTGTAAAATAGAACTGTTTTCTTGTAAATATTTTTCTCGTTGAGATTTTTCGCTCTGACATTTTCCTAAGTTATTACAAGGGCAAGGGAACACTGAATCTATGATTGACTATCAAATGAGAGCGATTACTTATATGCAACAAAAACTCTGAAAACTTTTCCTTTTTTCCCCGATGGTTAGTTTTACCACTTTCATTCAAATTTTCTTGCTTATGAAAATGATTAATCATATGACTTTGAGTTAAATTTAAATTGTGATAATCACATTAAATTATATAAAGCACGCACCTCGGCTGACTAATTAAAAAAGATAAAATAGCGTTGAAAAATTTCCACAGCAAATTCCAACGTAGACAGCTATTGAATGGCAGTCAGCTATTGAATGGCAGTCAGGAGTCATTGAGAGTAATAGAAAATTTTCGAAATATTGCGTGGATCAAAAGGGGCCTTAATTCTCCGCCTCTTTTCGGGAAGAAAACCAGTGAACTTCAAAACCCAAAGATGAAAGCAAAATCTGCAAATCTGGAAACACAAAATTCTTTTAACTTCCTCTGATATGGAAAGGATGGGTATTCCTCCTTTGAAAAATATATGGGATTCTGTGGGAGAATCCTTACGAAAATTTAATTTGGCTCTTCAAAAACTTTCCTCTTTTCCTTTCACTTTTCAACAATCACTGTCGCAGGTTATGATTTTATTAAACTTTCGAACTTCCGTCACTGTTCTGATTCTCTTTGAACTGGGAATTATCAAAAGTTATCTCGAAAATGAAACATATTATGAACGACTCACCAATGATTAAGTTTGCTGCTACTTGAGTCTTGAAGTATATTAGTTGATGGTTCTCAAAGAGTGATTCATTAGGTGGGTTCACGCAGATTAAACAGAAAGACAAACAAACAAACATTCGGTTCTCCCATTCATCACCACTGATTTCACATCCACGCCCCTCTGATCTATTCACTCTAAATGTGCAATTCTTTCACGTACAAATGATGATAAAGCTTAATTTGCGATTATCTTCTTGGTCCGAATTTAAAATAAGCTAAAATAGACGCATAATCCTTCACAGCAGTTAATACTATTGTCGTAGAATGGTCCTCTGTTTTTGTCACTATACTCTTTGACACCCTTGTTGTAGCGGTATGCTTTGTGGTGCGTGAGTTACTTCTACGATGAAGTAGGCTTTGTTCTAAGAGTGCTAATTCAGTAGTTTTGTTCTTAAGGAAGAGCTATTTTAAACACATAAGGATAAGAGGAAACACCAGATATCTACCAAAATAAACATGTATTTTAAATAAAACACTTAACTATAACAAACCAACATTTAACACATTTCTATCTTTGGCATCTAAGATCTTTCGCACCGATACAATGACAAAAATAAACAAATAGGCTTCCCGTAAACATACCAATTGCCGATTAGTATTTTTATCGCGACTCTATTTGATTAGCGTTAAACATTAAATTAACGTACTCTCGTCTACAAGCACATATGATCTAGGTTCAAGAACAATGGTTTCTACTCCCCTTTAAAACGCGAGACGTACTAAACTTCTACTATCGCAATATGAATATAAATGTTCTTTTTAACTTACATGACAGAAGGTATTGCCTGATTTCGCTTGTAGACTTATCTCTCGCTTTGAAGTGTTGTAGCCGATAGTTGAATTTTCGTCGAGGAGGGATAGCTTGTCGCCTGTGACGGGGGCTGATTCTTCAACGTAATTAAATAACGGGAGCTCGTTGGGGCTGGGTTCTTCTCCTCTCACTCTTACGGAGCTTGAGATGTGAGTCACTCGAGTGTGAGCGGCTTTGCTTTTCTTCAGTCAGACTTCTTCGCAGTCTGTAAAAGATTCTTCAGTATGGCACCGATATAAAGCTTGACTATTTAGGTTAATACGGCCCAAAAAGGGGTGGATCGATTTTCTCAATCTGATCCTATTGTTTCTCACGGAAATAGTCTTGTATGGCGGAAGGATCGATCTTCACGAACTAACCCTTCTTCTGGCGTACCGACTTCTAATCTTCTTGTCTGGCTGAAGGATCGATCTTCACGAACTAATCCTTCTCTGGCGTATCGACTTCTGATAATCTTGTCTGGCTGAAGGATCGATCTTCACGAATTAATCCTTCTCTGGCGTATCGACTTCTAATAATCTTTTCTCTTTCTTTGCCGGGCTTATTTATAGGCGGATTGCTGCCATATCTAAAGGGGGAAGTGACCAGGCCACAGAGGCAGAGGGAGGGGGGACGCGAATGGTGAGTTAGCATCTGGAGAGAGCGAGAATTGCTGAGATGGGTGGCACTGGGGTGCCCAAGTCAGCTCGCTAATTAGAGGCTCGCAACCGCACGGCTACTTGGCGTGCCTTTTGACTCGCACCGCTTTTTTTTTCATAACCACGGGTTTATGGGTCTCGTAGGTAATTAGATCGTTAGATCGTCGTTTAAGGACCTCATGTGGTCGCCTTAAAACAGATGTTAGCTCCAACTGCCCACATCGGCAGGGAGATCAAACAGGGTAAGCAGTTATGGTTATTCGTCGGCTACCTTTCCCACGCCTCTCCTTATGAGGGGGGGGGGGCTTTAATGTGCCTATACTCCTCCAGGATGCTTAATGTAGCCATTTCTCTACAATTATAATTTATACTTAATCTTATCAGTATATTAAATCAATGGAAGTTTTAATGCTACTCAAATTGCCAACTGGACAAGAGTTCCAATCTAATTTTCACCTAAATTTAAAAAAAACACCGAAAAGATACTTTCAAATGTTCAAGGTATAATAAGTTTTTTCTCGTGGTTACATAAGAAACCTCGAATCCCTTCTAAACATAAATTGTAATGCCAACAAAATCTTACCTTTACTTATTTGGATTGTCAAAAGCTACAACATCATTCATAAAAGCGTTAAATAAGTCCTTATTCTAGTGGTGGTGTCTTCATATATATATTCTCAGAGATGCGCGTGTTAGTCTGGTTAGGTTAAGTTAGATAATATTGATATTACTGCAAATGTAAAACTCGGTTGTGGAAGATTTGCTGGCAAAGGCGTGGCAACAAGTAATCAGAAATAATACCCTCCAGGGTAGCCTCATGGGCAGAATCAGAAGAGACATCGGCCCAAGAGCTAGGTTGCACTCCCTGAAGGAGTTTACCGACCCTATAAGCATTGCAAACAACGGCGGCGAATGCAACACAGTTTAGGAAAAAACCGGGTTAGTGTTTACAAGCACAGAGCGAGTGGCATCTCCGCAGCAAAAGCAACGATCTCGTAAGAACTCAGATATAAAGTTTCGGAGTTTTTCCTTGGCTACCATGGTTTGGGTGGTCAACACGATACCGTATTGACATGCGATTTTATAGGCCTTCCTGTCTACGGTGGAAAGACTCGCACATAGCATTTTCCAGCCAAAACAGAGAATCCGATTTGAAGCGGAACTTACGGAAGCCGCATTGTTCAGAAGAAAAATGTTCTAGCTGTCCAGAAAAGGGGATAATCTAACATTTACCAATTTCTCCATTAATTTGCACGCGCAAGAATTTAGAGAAATTGGTTGAAAAGCAGATGGGGTAGAGTGATCCCTCCCCGGTTTGCGAAAGGCGAACACAGGAGACATTTGCCAGGAATCTGGGAGATACCCTTACTCTAGATTCTTTTGAACACATCTAACATAAAGGCCAACACTCGCTTACCTAGGCGTCGAAGCATGGCATATGGAATATCCTTCTGACTAGGGACGGTGTCTGGTCATGAAGCGATGGCGGAACGCAACTCAGCGTAAAGATGTTGAAGCATTCTCCGCCTCTAGAGGTAAAGTCCACACCAAGGCCTTCACAGGGTTCATAAAAGACAATGAACGCAGGTGGAGCAGAATCCCGACTAGAGAGTATTGAGCAGAGGTGGGCGCGATTAAAAAAAATTGAAGTCCAATTTGAGATTTTCCGATTCGGGTGCCAAAAATCTAAATCAGATTAGCGATTATCCAATTCGATTAAATATTTTAAATGCGATTCGATATTTTTAAAAGCGATTCAATGTTTTTAAAGTGATTTTCAATGTTTCTAAAAGGAAATTTAATGCTCTTTTTACCCTAAATAAGCCATTTCTAACAAATCCAAAAAGAAACCAAGCTTTTAATTAAAATATAATATAACAAAATTTAAACTATACAATACATATTACACAAAATACACACAGTAATACTGATATATTCTCTCAGAAAAATAGGTAGGGTCAACTAACAACTTTGTTCCATATATACCTCATAATATTTAAAGTTTCCACTCTACTCTACTCTAAGCCCGCCAGCTTAGTCCTCGCCTTCCTCCTCCACCTCGTGGGCCTTCTTGAGGAGGTGGAGGTTGCCCTTCATAAAGACGAGGGCCTCGAAGGTCGGTCCAGCGAGGGCCGCCCTCTTAGGCCTGAGGATGTCCGACCCATAGCTGGACACCCACTCGACCGAGGCGGAGCTCCGGAGCGCAGTGTTATACTTGAGGAAGAGTGCGCACAAGTAAGAAGCCGGTGCGCACGAATACATGATGAAACTTGTATAAAATGGTTAATTCATGAACTTTAGGCTTGATTTATCGTTACTTTATGAAACTAATAGTCTAGATATGATCATATGAATACCATTAGAACGAAATAGAAATACTAAATGCAAATATTAATGGTGCAACTTACTACCGGTGGGGTCCGCAATAGCAGGAAAATGAAAACAGAAGGATTACTTCGAGTTCACAAGTAGTGGCAAGGGAGCAGCGAAGCAGCAGATTGCTTTCACGACGACTGGCTCTAAACTGGTGCAGCGCGTCACTTAACCGATATGAGACGCTTATGAAAAACCAAAACTAAACACGTATTATACCTAATTTATACTTGTAAAATATAACCTTTTTATTAAATATGATTTAATAATTAATCATGATATTTACGCATTATATTATAGAGAAAATACGAAAGTGTGAATAGAATAGAATAAAACGAAAAAATATTTACTTGAGAAAAATATAGAAATTTTCTGGAATCCGATTGCGATTATCCGATTCGTTTGGCGGGGGTTAGTCCGAATCAAACCGCCCACCTCTAGCATTGAGGAAGTGATCGCGAAGAGCTTCGCTACTGACGCGGCATCTGAGATCGCGGTCCTGTTCTCATTGAGAAAGGGAGGGGGTCCTGCGAGAATTTACCCCAACTTATTCTGACTCGCTTCCACAGCTTTGCAAGAGTGTCATTGATTGAAAACACGTATTTTCGGCAAGGAGAGCGGTGGGTGTGCGTCGAAATTCAGACCACCTCGCCCGCTCGAAGCAGCGCCGAGGCGGGTTCTCAGTCGGCAGCGGAGCATGTGGGTCATTGATCACGTCCCAACTCAAATCAGGATCTGCATCCAAAATCGCAGGGACACATCGAGACAGGAAAATGAAGTGGTTCTTAGAGAGTGATGAGCGAAATCATACACATTAAGACGCCTATCATCATCTTTTCGATCAGTTCGGCTAGGACCTGATGTCAGGGATTGATGGTGGAGTCACCTCAGAGTGAGTGCCTACTTTTCAAGTCCACGCGGAGGATAACGGTCCTCTGCAACCATGCCATGAAGCGATGGATTCCCCTCGCGGCGGGAGAGGCTGACGCTGAAATATACGCTGAAATAAAAGTATACCTTCTATCAGGTGTAGCTGAAAGGAGATATTCAAAACGAATAGAAGAACGGAGACATCGTACCTGGTGTAAATCACGCATAGTCCTCCCTGGCACCCTTTATGTGGTGGTGGTGTCGCAAAATCCATATACCCATGGAGGGTGTGCAGGAGCCACAAGCATAAAATTGTATTGGAGACATAGTTCACGGGCTTAATTTTGAAAAGATAGCTTTGGACAGTAATAAAGGGCACACTTTTACTATTGTTTTATTATTCATTATGTGAGCTAACGTTTCGTTTTTATACTGCTAACATCTTCAAACCTCAACCTAGGACCATGTTCAGTGCCGAAAACAAACCAGAACATTCTAAGTAAAAATAACTAATTAACAGAAAATTTAAAATCTAAATAACATAGTAAAAGAAATGGAAAGACGTAGCAAAAAAACCTTAAAAATTCTACAATAAAGTGGAGTTAGATATGATTAAATTGTTATTGTCAATAAACTTATTAAGAAGTCAGAAATTCTGTTAAAAGTAGAAGTTGAAATAATGGAATTTCATTAAACTAGAAAAATGGAGACGTGTAAAAATATAAAACTCTAAAATTATGAACAAAACTAACATTATAAAAAGACAATTAAGATGTTATTAAGAATATAATATGCTAAAGTAAAAGATCCATATGGTAAAAAAATGACGATATAAAATACAAAAAGTTAAGAAAACTGGAACAAATTTAAACTTGAAATATTAAAAATAATCAAGTTAAGACCATGTAGATAAATCAAAAATTAAAAAATAACTCAGGGATTTAAAAGGCAATAGTATCAAAGTATCAATCTAATGTAACCACTAATGAAACGAAAAAATCCAAAAAACAACAAAAGTAAATAATTAAAGTATAATATTCCTTACCGATGAAGTTCACGTGAAATCACAAAGTGAAGAAATTATAATGGGAGTGGCTTGAAGAAGAATAGGATTTTGAATGGTTGGTTGTTGAGAGGTAATTATAATTAAGAAATAAGAAGGAGAGCAGCGGTATTATCTATGTTGAGTGTAGGAGATTTTCTCTGTATCAGTAGGGATTCCAAAATTCTTAGATTATATTCATTGTTATTTGCGTCCAATAATTAATTTAAAATTATCGATGTAACATTCTGTCTTGCATTGTAATTAGAAATCCCCTTTAGCCCTAATTCGTACCGTGTAAGGCGTTTGTAGTTGAATTTTATTTCACTCTTTTTCAGCAAACTTTTCCAATACAGCAATATTGTGAGGTTGTGTGGTGTTAGATATTTATGAGCTTATGTCTTGTTGAAAGGTGAAATGCCTTCCAAGTCCCAATTTCATTGTCAATATAATCAAGTATGCACTGATAGTTTTCAGACTTTATGGTCCCATCTATCTACAGCAGGGCTTCTCAACCGGGGTACATGGAAGTCTAAATGTTAACAATAAAAAATTAGTAAAGAAATATTGTTACCTTAAGCCCCCCCCCCCCCTCCCAAATTCTGGAAGGCCTGGATTAGGATAGGCTTGAAGAAGGCATCGTGAGAGAGGGTGTGTCTTGTCTGAACAGTAAAACCTTGTTGATTTTCTAATGAATGTGTGATTCTATAATTACATAACGAGAAGAAAATACATAAATAGTGCTGAAAAACATTTGCAACAAAATATTGTGTTTTATCTATTGTGTTTTGTACCTGAGATAATTATAGCCCAATTTGAACACTCAATATAAGTAAAACTAGTAAGAAACGTAAATATGCGGACTCATACTTGCAGTTAGGCTTCACATCCAACTAGGCAACGGTATTGAAATTCCGCAGTGTGTTCTTTGTCACAAAACATTGAGCAGAGAATCTATGAAGCCAAGACTCCTACATAGACATTTTGAGAAAAATCACCAGACTTTCATCGATAGAGATCTTTCTTTTTTCAAGCATAAATAAGTACTTGATTAGAGTGGTTTCATTTATCAGCGAACTAACGGGATCGTGAAAGCATCTTATGAAGTGTCTCTTATGAATGCCAAACAGAAAAAGGCGCATACTATTGGGGAAAATTTGATACTTATAGCGCCAAAGGAAATGGTAAGGGTAAATGGTATTGGGAAAGAAACGGCAAAAAAATTTAATTATGTGTCTTTATCAAATGATACAAATAAAAGACAAATTGTAGACATGTCAAAAGACATTTTGCGAGATATAATTAGTGGAATTAAAAGCTCTAAAAGTGTCGTAATCATAATTTGTATAACATTCTAAAAAGGATGGGACTAAATGTAAAAGAGATTGTATATAAGTGTATTAAATCTTATTATTGTATTTTTTGTCAGAATATGGCATAATGAATAGGCCTGCTTTGAGCACAGTTGTATGTACTTATGTGAATATCGATGCCATGTGGTTATATTAAGATTATGTCAGACATTAGATGTGCCGGAAATATGTATTTCATATGTATCTACCTATGTAATGTTATACGCTATTTTCTCACCCCCTCCATTACTAGCGGGAGAGTACTGTGGCGATGGTTTTATGTAATAGGTAGGCTACTGGCACCAAGTTGCAGGATTCAATAGGCCCAACAAGAAACTCCACAAAATGGACGCGTGGTAGTCTCATTAAATCCTAACGCGTGAGGTATTTAAAAAAGGCGAACACAAGAAAAGTGATAAAAGGTCAGGATAACTAAGGCAACAAGAGGAAATGAATAAACAAGCAAATCATGTCTCGGGATAAAATTATCAGAAGAGGGAAGTCTCCGGAACACCTGAGTAAACAAAAAGTCCAATCAAAGGAAATTATAACACAGTTCTGTAAGATCGGGTCATTGAATAACTGGAGGGTGTAAGCAAATTGTGATGCACAGCCATGCAAAACTCCGGCCTTAGGGGGTGGAACTAATGAGCCCCGAGGACAGATTTGTCCCGGAGTCGAATCTAGGCTACGCCCCCATGGAAATGAAACTGTATATTTAGGCGAGCAATGAGAGGAATAAAGAGTTAAGAATTAAGCATTATAATTGTCATTAAGTATTGTCATACCTGTATTAGCGTTTACGGAACCTCTTTTAAATTCACCAACTCCTGTCGCTCCAGAATTTAATACATCGTGTTGAATATATATAGAGTGCTAGTCGCCCGCTAAGTAACTTCGTGAATGCCTCTTGTCCTGTTATAGGCCAGTGTTGGAATAAAAAATATATTTTTGAAACGTCCTTCTTTACCTCGATTACCCTAAACCTTTGATAAGCCCAGCCTAAAATAAGAACAGTGTTATGAATTCATCTTTGGAGTCAGATAATTCACCTTCACTATAAATTGGTCATCCCCATAACTGGTTACCGCTTCATTTTAAGCCACAAACTCTGATTTTACCTCTTCATATTCATTTATTGTCAAATAATTTGCGTTGCAGGAACTTAGGTTGTATTGGGCGTACTATCAATTCATTCAAAATCATTTCGTCTTCTCGAACTTTAACATTTTTTTTTTCAAATATTTAAAGAGTCAGCTTTTATTGGTTTCTACAATACCTACCAACTAACGAAAGACTGACTCAAAGCATCTCTAGAGAAGATATTTAACTTTTCCAAAACTATCAATCCGAATAGTTGCCTACTCTAAAGGACTTTCAAAACCAGTAGAGGTTTGATACTAAACTTTTAAAAACTCATAGACACAAGAATGGGTTCAAATAAACACCTTGCATAAACGCAGCACAGATTCGGAAAAGTTCACTTCACTACAACTTTCTTAATCTTACTCACGCATCACCGTCTTGATCAGTGATTCTCAAAGTAGACAGTAGCGATCCACAGGAGCCTTTAGGCCCATTTGAAGGAGTCTTTAGGTCTAAAGGAAGTGAAGGGGTGAGTAAGTTTGTTTTACGGGCCTGTAAAGTAAATATCTGTACTATAATTCTTTAAGAAAGAAACGAAACAATTTGTTTACTGATAAAATATTTAGAACTTAATGTAAGTGGTCACTTCCCCAAACCTTTCTCTGTACAAGTTTACATTAATCATTCAAGCTACTCAAATATTTATTATTCAGAACACTCAATGAAAACGTTTTCAAACGAAATAGTTACACATCAATTCTACTGACCTTTGGCATCTTTTCGCTTAGTTTGAAATATTAAGCATTTAGTGACCGACCAAATAGTAAATTAATTGAGTTATTTTTTATAATATAGTCAAGGAGAATTTAATGTTATCAATAATTATTTCAATATAATATGCAGAGAAAATTCGAGTTGGTTATAATTAATTATTGAAAAACCCTGGTAACTATATCTGACACTAAAAGAAGTGTCGTCAATATTCGGTAGATATTTAAAATACGAGTTTGTGCCTTCTGTGTGTGAAAAAAATGTGAATGATAATATGAAGCCTTCAAAAATGAAAGAAGAGTTAACAAAACAACATTATGACAAAAGAGACGAAGCCATTGAATATTTAAAACACTGAAGGAATTTCATAAAATCGTCTCACGCTTAAAGCAGATGTAAAACATTTTAGGTACCATCTGCACGTGATGGATTACAAGCATCGCATGATATTTCTCTCCTTATTGCAAATAAAGGAAAGCCACACATTCTTGTTGAAGAAGAATGTGACTATCTCAACAAAACATTATTCACTCCTCCATCTCCACGATGAACGAAATGTTAATCAATCAAAGGGACCAGAATAATTTAGTCGAAATGACGAATATAGTTAGTAATTATGACCAATTTCTTATTCATATTCAAAATGAAAGAGAAAAAAGTTATAGCTGCTTCAGTTCTCCATCATTAAAAAGTATAATTGCACATGATGATTCCAGGGCTATCTTTGGATCGACGCAGCGAAGATTGCATGATCGTAGCTGCACACAAAGAGCTAGGTCGGTCGATTTGGTTCCTAATCTATCAATACACTTATCCTTTCATTTCCCCTCATTTTATCTTCCAAGAATGAGAATAACCTGTGGCAAGGAAAGTAGGCCTGTGACACCCAAATTGCAGGATAGGAGGGTCGAGTGAGGAACCCCCACAAATGGGTGCTCAGTGGATCTATGAAATACTGAAATTAAGCACACACATTAATTAATTGGGTAATATACCATGCAATAAGTAGTAAACCAATGTAAAATGGAAAAATACTTATATCACAACTGTACATTTATTAGGAAAAGCATAGGAAAGGCAAACGAATAACTGGTTTCCCACGCGGCCACACACATACATATGCACAAAGGAGCAGATGCAGGACGAAAGGATACCGATGCTTGATAACAATGGGAGCCGAGCAAATACAGTGATATATGCTTTAACCGGTTGAGTTCTCGTGAGTGTCAAACGAAAAATAAACTGTCGTATCTTGAGAGAATTTGCCAGGCTGGTTTAAAAATATGTACAGCTACTGTAGGAACGCACTTCTTGTATTTCCGCCCCACTGTCAACGGAGATACTAACAAATGCGTTTCCGATTATTAGCTCCGCCTCGCCCCTTGAGAAGAACAAAAAGAGGTTACGCCCCTTGAACAAGGGAACTATAAATAAATGAACGTAAACATGATAAAAGGAGAGCTAAGCCATTTGGACGTTACAGGCATCACGAGTTCGTTCCTCGTCCTTAAGTCCTGCCATTTTTGCCTCAGCTACCCCTAACATTATTAAACTTACATACGGCCGCATAAGACTCGCTTAACTTTGCTTAAGCCTAATAAGGTAGACCCTTTTCAAGAATAAAAGCCTACTTATCGTCGCTTTCCTTTCGAGTCCTTTCCTTTAACCTCGAGCTAACCAAAGCACTTTCTGGGACCAAGCCTAGAAGCAGAATCTACGTGAAACCTTTGGAGTCAGAGCAATCTCTCATCCCTAGACCGGTAACCTTAAGACGCGCACTAACACCGATGAACTTTTCCCACCACATACGGGTAACATTCAAAAGCCGCTTAAAACTGGTTTTTAGAGATCCCGCAATGAGATGGTGACCCCTTTTCCCGGACAGCGAAGGTATCAAGAAAAATGGACGCATCAGACCATCAACGCCCGGGCAGGTAAGGAGACGGAGACAGTGAACGCCATCACCAACAAGTGACCAATCTTTAATGAGGCAGCAATTACAGGTTGGTTTAAGATTGTGAAAGCCCAGTTTCACGTTTCAGGAGTAATTAGGGAGGAAACTAAATTCTTTCGTGTATGGCTGCACTACCTCCAGAAAACGTCCACCGACTTCCGGCTGCAATCTTATCTACTCAGAATTACCAGTTTTTAAGGACCGAGATGATTGGGCTCTTCGAGAGGACTAAACCCGAGCACATGCACCTCTTTATTATTGCAATAAATGATAACTAATTATGTATTAACAAATTTGAGAAGTCATCCTAAAGTTAATTATATAAACATTAGTTAACAGGAGCACAGTGAGAAAGCGAGTCCCAATCAGCATTTTTTTTTAATTTTGTGTATAGAAAGGACAGTAAGGAATCACTGTGTAACACAGGCGAACAGGCAGTCATAGAGGAAAGGTTGCGGATCCTTTCCTGGCGGAATCGGGAGTGGTATAATTCGCAATTCATATGAACAGTGGCTAGCAATTCGCACTTTAACGTGGAATAGTCCAAAGTTGCTTCCGGGGGATGGGATACGAAGATATCCCTTAACTTGCTATTTGAGGGGGGAATTAAGCGAGTGACGCCATCATTTTCGAGATCCCATCTATTGATCTGAAAGATTCTCTCAAAATGGGTCAAAAATGACCTAAAGTCCTCTCCATCATTAAAAGCGGGAAGGTAGACTGAAGGAGTTTGGGGAATTTCAGCCCGGGAACCGATGGACTGTGTATCTATTTGATTTCGGCTCATTTCCAACTCATGCTGCCTAATTTGTTCACGTTCTTCCATCTCCATCTTCGGTTTGTTCTCATCCATCTCCATCTTCAGTTTGTTCTCCTCCATCTCCATCTTTAGTTTGTTCTTCTCCATCTCCATTTTTCTTAGTTCCTCTTCCCTTCGCTCTGCCCGTTCGTTTCTCTCTTCTTCCTCTACGTAATTTAGCAGGTCTTTGCCCGAAAGACCTAATATTTCACCCTAACTCTTGAATTTTTCGAAGGATGACATTTTTACGCAGTTAACTGAGGGAACACTGATACGCGAACGAGCTAGGACATTACCCACGCGAAACGAATACTTGAATATACGTGAAGGCCTTGAACCCCCCAAAAATTAAGATACAGCTACCTACCTCTGCTGTTTCTAAGCTAAAAATAAAAATTAAAATGGTCCTACTGGAATAAGTACACCAAAGACCTTAACTCTTTTGAATTAATAACCAGGAGAGTCTCCAAAATTCAAACACAATAAAAAATTAATTACTTGGTGTCCAACACAAAATCTAAATAGATTACGTTCCACTGCTCTTTAATTAACTTGAACTTTCCTTCTGCCAGTACAATACAAAAATTAAAATAAAAGGGATATACGTGAATAACAAGGGAACTTCTAATGTCGAAATTAAAATGACACGGGTTCGTAAAAACTCCAAACACACTTGACACCAAAATTATATAATATGTATATTAATAAATATATATGTCGTGGTATGACATTATATTACATCAATACCATATTATATCTGTGGGGGAGGGTCGGATAACTTACAGGCGAACTGACGAAGGGACGGAACACCACTAGTTTAGACGGGCTGAGTAGCGATAAAGAGTGCAACGAGGTCAGGTAAATTATGAACCATGGCAAAGTTCAAGGTTATTTAAAGAGGCATCTGCAAAAATATAATTTTATTTACATAAACGAAGGACGGGATTGTAATTATAAATCAGACTATGAAGTTAAAATTAATGTGTTACGGGAGGAGACTATTCAAAAGTGGGGAATTAACGCAAATGGGTTACTGAAGGGGGAGAGGGGTTGGCTTACGGAGGATTCCGGGTGAGACGTCAGGGTAAGGCTTCAGGATGTCTTCTGCACTTGAGGCGAGGCCGCTCGAAGCTTCTGAGTGGGATGTTAACGTGATGACGGTTCTCAAAAAAAAAGGGGGGATGGGCGGTAACGTCCGGTCCAGGGACGAGTATTTCAGCCACCCGAAAACCAGGGGCGAACGAGGAGGGCTTCGACAGGAGTTGACGAGAGAAGTCGGAAAAATCACTCGGTAGCGATCGTTAAATGGAATTACCTCACTGGCTGGGGCTAATTCCAATACACAAAAATAGTTCGGTTGTCACTTTGTTTTGTTGTTAGCACCGGACTTGGAACTAGGGGAATTTTCTTGGGGTCCGGGCGAGACTTCTCAACTCTGTCTCTTCATGGAAGTCGAGGACTATTTATGTCCGAGGCTCTCCCCGCGGGGGGGTTAGAGGGAAACAGCTCTACTCTCGAATGGCCTCGAATCTTTTTTGTAAAGGCTATTCTAGCCCGTGTAAAGGTGAATCGTGGTGGACGCGGTTCGAGGCTACCGCTTGTGGAAGGAGGGGGGGGGGGGGGTAGGCTTACCAATTTAAGCCTAACCGAGCCTTCTACAGCGCATGGAAGTTTCGTTCTGAACAAGAGATTCCACGTGGAATTCCCTCACATACATCTATTCTAAACATACTGAGCTACAAAACTTCCTAACGAACATAACAAACACATAACACTCACCCAAGAAACAAACCCAGCACCACCACAACAACAACCCCTTTTATAGCACTATACCCTCACTTAGACAAGACACCAAGAAAACACGAAGTCCTAAATATAGTCCAAAACTCTATACTACCATCAACATCACCTCACACACTGAGAGTGTCCTATACAACAATGTATAAGCAAAATTATAATCCACCAATATTATCATCAAGTCTCCGAATATAACCTTATAAATCGATAAAGATCCCTTCCCCCTCCTCAGAATTACCCCGAAACTACATATCAAGTGTCGAATGCACATCACTTATCCTGGCCCAGCTCCCAAAACCAGAACCACGTGAAACAAAATAGCAGACTTTCCCTCAATCTACCTTCCCATCATCATAACAATTTACGCCATTACGCGAATATTGAACCACTTATGGCTTAACAAAACAATTCTATTAATCTGAAAAAAAATACAATACCGACACTCAAGCAATCAAACCAAACCACAATCCAACTCATAACGCCCATTTTTCTACAGTCCTCACCATCAAAAACATTTGAAAAAAATAATAATTAAAAAGAATAAGTCCGAATAGTCCCCTATCGCAAACATAACATGGTTTCCTAAAAGACCACTAAATTATGACCTTCCTCAATGACTTCACACAACACATACTCGATTACATCAACAAGCACACACACCCTTACGCACTATCATTGATGCTATAAAGATAAAAAACATATGAGATTGTACCAAAACACATACTCGCAAAGTAAAATCCTGAACCCAACCCTCCCTCACCAACAATGTGAAATAAATAGCTAAAAACTGACAAATTATAGCAACATGCAAAACACACAAATCGCGTAATTTAGGGGTTTAACAATGACATCCTCCAAGCAAAAATACTCTCAACTATACTATTCAACTTATTAAAACACAACATACCACGACTCGAACCCTCAAATATCAAAACCAACATCTTCAGGTGACATCTCAATCACTGCACAAAACCCGCCATTCCGTATAGAATGCAGAGCCCACCAACAATACACAAAAAGACTCGAACACCGGCTTTCACAAAACCAAATGACAGCCTCTGCTCCCAAATCAACCATCACAATATTCACAAGAGACTACCAAGAATCAACCAAATACCATGTGATCAAAATAAACTGAAAACGCTTCCCTAGACAAAACTGGCACTCTCCTGGATATCAATCTAGGCACCTAAATCATAATTAAAACTCACGTCACCAACATCACAAGGCGATAAAGAAAACCGACACCATCAATGCAATATCAACATCCCAGACGGAGACCCTCACCACATTAGAGGAGCAATTCATCCTTTCTTTGCTCAACTAGGCAGCGCCAGCATGACGCACAACTCTTTCCAAATCACACAGAAACAAGTTCCAAATGGATCCGTCATCACGGGATGCTCTCAAACTACACTAATCCCGTCTTTTCGCCGAATAAAAATAATCCAACTCAAAATTCATTTGGACATGATCAGAACCCATCACCTCAGCAGAGTACGGAACCTATCCGACCTTAGCCATCACCTAACAACGAAACACGCACCACTTAGAGATAAACGAGAAGCCCCATCACATAACTTCCAGCAACCTGTTCCGCAACCTTTCCCACCAACACCAAACCAAAACCTAACAAAAACATCCCTGCCACCCTCACCCAAAGACACTTCAATATTCTAGTATCAAAAATATCCTAAATGAACACTCGTTCTCTCTCTCAAAATGAACCAATTAGAGAAATCACTACACTTGACACCCAGAATCATCCTGTCTCAACTAAGTTAGGTCATTCTACATTACTCCAAACAGTACAAACCCCGAATAAACCTCACCTCATCACCAACATGCACCATATGTAACAACACACTGACAGCTCCCAACACCTTCTCTTTGATTTCCCGAACCTCAGATACGCATGCAACACGCCCAACATCTCCCACTTCTACTACTTGTGAACCCGTCATGGAGACGTGGTGGCCTTACTGGGGGTCGCTCATGAAGGAAGATGGGTAGCTAGAAAGCAAAGTCTACAAAGGCAATCCACCTTTTACCAGCCACACAAAAATAGGTTTTAATTTTAAGTTTAATCACAAAACCTTTCATCTTTTCTCTCATATTTAGACTAAACCTTTAATAAGAAAAGAAGAAAATGAACTATACCATTATAAAACATAAAAATTACATTCCTAACCCCGTCTCTTCCTAAATATTCACACACGCGCGCACACACACATTAGCGCAGCGCGTACTCCTCTGCAACCAAATCTAATAATAATATAAATCTAATTAGTCTTTGTTCATTTATTTTTAGATACTCAAACTGAACCAATTTATTATTTTGATGATATCGAGTATTCATATCGCTCATTTTTATTGTCTGATCCACTCTGATTAGAGTAGGTGGTTGTAGGCGTTGGGCCCAATCGGCGAAATGTTCCTCTCTTCTCGCCCACCTCTGCAAAAGCCTCTCGGGACTAATTCGACCTCATTCTCGTGCCGTTAATTTCTCGTTAATGGAAACAAAGTCCACTGATTTTTACTGCGCCATTTGAGCATCAATGAAGAGAGTTGAATGAATAAGGAAGAAGTGAATTTTCAGCGAGGAAGGGAAAAAGAGATTCGGGAACCATTTTATTGTTACCTTTTATTTATTTTTACAAAGGTGCAATAAAAAAGAGGGGTTTTAGAAAGGAAGTTATAGAGTAAAAGGAAAATGACCCGCAATCTTTTACGAAGCCTTTTACAGTGAAAATAGAAACAAATGAATTGACGCTGGACGACAGATATGAAAATGCCAAGTCTTAAAATAGAATTGCTTTGAATTCAAATCGAAAACTAACGAGTGAAGATTGCACATAATGTTTTCAGGGGCGATCTGTAAATAATGTAGTGGAGATAGAGGAGGGAAAATGCGTGGAATTATAGGGCAGGAACGCCCCCCAACTGCGGTCGTTTGGTACGGCATGGTATGCAAGCCTCCAGATGGCAGCTGCAGCATGGTTAACCTTGCTACAGCACATCGCCAACATAATCACCCAAGCAAGCAAAGAATCCATTACCCAAGGCCAAAGAAGGTCTTAAAACATTAAGTTGTAAGAATCCCTTCAAAACTCCTCAGGTTTAGACCTAAGGATAAGCCACGGTTTAATGCTGAATGTAAGCTTGCCTATCGAGCAAAGAAAGAAGCTTACCATTTATGGAGGAACAATAAATGTGACTTCTTGTGGCATAATTTCACTGATCTTAGAAGACAAGCTCAGGTTATCTATGTGAGAACTGAGAGAGCTTATAATGATGTTGTAAAGGAGGTCCTGCTCTCCAGTAGAAGTGATCATAAGTGGTGGTCTACCCTTAAGTCATCACTTTTTGGAGTTGATTTTAGTATGGCCATACTCTCAAATGCTGATGGAAGTGCAAAGTAAAGTAAAGTAAAGGCTGAACTTTTGGTTGACCCCTTTGATAGTAAGCAGTGTGGTGAGTCGCTGTTGTTGCCTCAGTCATTCTTTCCAGAACCTAAGTTGTGTTCAATGTCCTTCAGATCTAGGGAGGTTAAGACCTTGCTTTGGAATCTTGACACTCATGGTGGTATCGACACTAATGGGATTTTCCCCATTTTCTTGAAAAGGTCTGCGGATTTTATTGCTCCAAAAATTGCTACAATTTCCGTAAGTTAGTTAGACTTGCTAGTTCTCCATCAGTCTGGAGGATAGGAAATATTGCATCATTACCTACAGGACTAAGTCCAATCTCATCTCCTTAAGAATAAAGGTCAATATCAATTACCGCGGTTTTATCTAAAGTATTTGAGAAACTGCTCTCTAAGCGCCTTTGTCGGTTTACTGAAGATAATAATCTGCTACCAATATTTGAGTTTGGGTTTCGTAAGTTCTATTGATGAAGGTGCAGAGGCACGCATGGTAGGTTTAGATCTCAGTGAAGCCTTTGATCGTGTGAATCCTAGAGCACTTATGTAGAAGTTAAGTTTTCAGGGATTGGTGGCTCTTTTCTTAATATTTTCAGGGAATTCTGGCTTGGCAGAACCCAGAGGGTCTGTCTTGATGGCAAATATAGTAGTGTTAGAAATGTAATCTCAGGTATCTCTCAGGGTAGCGTTCTTGGTCCCAAGTTATTTGTTATTTAGTGACTTGTGTCATAGTTTGGAAAACAAACGGATTGAATATGCTGATGATGCAACTCCTTTGGCTGTTGTTTCCTCTCTCCGCCTGAGGAATACAGTTGCAGATTCCATGAATAGAGATCTAGCACGTATCTATGAGTGGTGTAAGCTTTGGGGCATGAAGCGTAACCCTTCTAAAACTCAGAATATGATAGTTAGTCAGACCAGAACACTTTTGCCTATGCATCCTGATCTAGATATTGATGGAACAGTATTAAATACCAGTGACTATTTTAAGGTTTAGGGCGTTACTTTTGAAAAGGAATTGACTTTTGAGAGGCACATACGTAATATTGCGTCCTCTGTTTCCCAGAAAGTTGGTATCGTGATGAGATGTATTAGAATGTTGGGAGACGAAGCTATTATAAATAAGTGTTTTAATTCCTTTCTTTTTCCCTGTTTGGAGTACTGCCCTCTTGTGTAGTCCCCAGGTACAGATTCTAATCTTAAGCTCCTGGATAGAGTTATGTCAGCGGCCAAGTTTATTTTACCAAGTATTAATGTTGACCTGTGGCATAGGAATAAAGTGAGTTCTTTATGTTTGTTGCGTAAAATGTACTACAGTGATAAACATCCTTTGCATTTGTCATTACCTGATATAGCTGTTTTTGCTCGTTATACAAGGCAGGAAGCCACTGCTAATAGTATAACATTTTCTAGTATCAGGTATAGTACTAACCAGTTTGCCAGGAGTTTTATTGTGGCTGCAACCGTGATGTAGAAGGTTTGCCTAGTGCTGTTGTGGAGTCCACTGACCTCCTAACATTTAAGAGGGGAGCTAACTCATTCTTATTATCTGCTAACATCACCTGATTTCCGGTGTTTTGGGTTTTGTTTTTGTTTTTTCCCCTCATATTTAATTTTTATTCTTCTTTTGTCTCTATCGTATTTTTATTTGCAGGCTGATCTACCTCTGAAGCCCCTTGGGTTTATAGTCTTTGAATTTTTCCATGGGTGAAGGGTTAGCTCAAGATTTAAAGAAATAAAAGAAAGAAAGAAATATCACACTAGAAATACAAGACTTTACAAAGCAGACACTTTAAAACAAAACATCTCCCACATAACAAGAATTATAACACATTCACCAACTCAACGCTCACATCACTAAACTAATCTCGAAACAATAATCTGAAACATAAGAAAAATTCAGCCAAAAGGCAAATTTGACACAATTCTGGATAACCCTAAGGAAAACCCACACATCACTTACAATTCTGGCTCCCACACACGTCACTAATGAACTCCACTTCCGAAAGCATATTACAATACCTAACAATACTGCAAAATCATCATCATACACTATTCCAGCATTAGTTTCCTCGCTACAGACAGACTAGACAGGTAAATCTACAAAAAAAATACATAACAACAGAACACCCATCCCCATTCACCACAGATACCTTACTACAATCCATTAAACGACTGAAAAAGCTTCAAATCTACCGGCCCGGGCAAACTTTCCAACATACACCTCAAACACTTTGACAACTCTGCAATTTCCTCCATCACGCAAATATTGAGCCACTTATTGCTTAACAACCCAATTCTATCAATCTGGAAAAAAACACATCATACCGATACTCAAGCAGACAAACGAAACCCCAAAATAACACAACTCATAAGTCCGAATATCCCTCTATCGCAAACGCAACATGGTTTCCTAAAAGAACACTAAACCACCACCCTGTCCAATAACCTCACGCAACACATACTCGATTACTTTAACAAGTCAAAAATTCGACAGTCCACAAAAACAGATACTCGAGTAAATAATCCTGAACCCCACCCTCACCACCACCAACAAAAAATGGCTAACAAAACACTTCCCTACCACCACCCAAAGACACCCCAATATTCTACTATCAAACAACATCCTAAATGAACCCCTATGAACCCCTGCCCCCTCCTCAAATGAACCAATCAGAGAAATCACTACACCAGATACTACCCCTGTCCCAACTAAGCCTAAGCCCTTCCACATTACTCTTACAGTACAAAAACAGAATGAACCTCACACCATCACCAACATGCACCATTAGCCGTGCTCAAAAATCAACCTGTTCTTATTTTCAATCGGTTTCTGTCTATTTTGACCTGGGATTTGAGGAAGTTTTGCTGATTGCAGCTTTTAATTTTTGTGCCTTGAAATCAGCCAAAATCACTAGTTTCAAGGTCACTAGAATCATGTTTTGCACTATAACTTTTAAAATAAAAAAGATAGAGCAAAAAATTAGCTACCAAATTAAGAGCCTAGAATTACTAAATAATAATAGAAATAAATGATAATTAAAAATAAATAATAATATCAAATTCATAGTAATAATAATGAATATTAATAATTAATAATAATAATTATATCCGGTTAAAACGAAAGTACTGTGCGATTTTAAGGTATACATCAAAACTGAAGCAACTTATGACTATGAAAATATTTAATCACTAGCACAGGCACCGGGCGTTGCCTGGGATAAAAAGTCCTGTCGCAAATAAATACAGATGCAAATGGTTTGGGATTCTTATATTGTGGCACGTAAATATCTTTACTTGCTGACTACTATTTTTATTATTTGTGGGGTAATCGCAGATCCAGGAGAGTTTCGTATAATATTATATAATGTATTTATAATGAGTAAACGTTTCACCGAGCGAGTCCAGCAGTTTACGCGCACACGTGAAAGGCCGTAAGTTATGAGCGAACAACGTTGGGGGCGCAGGCACAGATCGAGCCTCTTATAGATACAGATAAACATAACTTTCACTGTTTTTTAAAACTTGTTCCATTTGTAAACAAACATATAAATGCCACGCTTGTAAAATTCTTTAGATTCTGTTGCAAAATAAAAATCCAGCTCTTCTCTTGATGTCAACCTAAGACCATCCAAATGGTTATGTAATCTACTAAACAAATGGCCATCAGGAGCGAGGTCGGGAGAATATGAAGGATGAAGCAATATTTCCCAACAGAGTTTCTTTAAGAGATATTTGGTGATTCGAGCTTTGTGAGGAGGGGCATTATCGTGATGGAGGATGACATCCCTTTGTTGACTAAGGAGGGTCAGCTTTGACCGAAAGTTGCTTCTAAACGATTAAGTTTATTTCAGTAGAGATTAGCATTAATTCTTTGTTTGTTGTCTAACAATTCGGAATGGACAATTATTTAATATTCCACCATATACTCAAAATGATCTATTTCCTCTCGGTTGTTGAGAAATTCTGCTTCCTCGACTGATCACGAACGGCGGCTTTTACCTTTATGTTAAAGGATTTACTTCTCAGCACCAGTAACAAACATGCCTAAAAATGGTACCTGAAGGTACAAGCAAGCAGCACGTTGTAGATTTACCGTGGACAGCTCGTGCGGGACCCATTTTCCAATCCTTTTCATTTTAGCGTAGAACAGTCGTATGGGTTACGTTAAATTGTTTCGCGAGCTTCCTAGAAGTTGTAGGAGGATTTGATGTGACAACAGCTCTCAACTCTTTGGAATCAAGTTCTTTTGGAATACCATCATTTGGTCCGTTTTTTAGACAAAACCCCCACTTCATAAAGGAGAAAACAACCGCCCGAAACTTCTTCCATTTACTGCATCATCCCCATAAGTGCTCTGAATGGATTTCGCCGCTGTAATTGCATTAACACCTTTATAAAACTCAAAAAGTAAAACATTTCTTATGTGATCTTTAGATGGGAGGAAATAGAATTGAATAACAAAAAAGATTATGAATAATATTTTTATAATCTAAAAGAAATAGGTATAAATTACTCATTTTACCATTCCTAAGCGATAACAAGAGGCCCAACTTTAATATATACTATCTAAAGCTTTATTGTAGAAAATCGGACATTACTTTCATTCCAACCTGATATATCATTTTTCAGGAAGAGAAACTCAATCAGAATATAGAAATCTATCTACAAGTTACAAATTCACAATGGTTTAAAGCAAGGAGCTGAGGGAGCACCGTGAGCGCAAGGATGAAATCTCGAAACCTCCACGTATTATCGACAGACAGGTGTCAACTAGGCCATCTACCACATGTCTCACTGAAACCTTCCTGGTTTGATACCCTTCAGCTCTTATCAGTGGTTCCCAGCTTCACACCAACAGACAGGCGTTCCAGTATTTCCATACTCTTCAGAATTTACCGAAAAAGGCAGGCAAGCCCAAGGTTCAAGACCTTACATATGAAACGATTGAATCCATCATCCAATTCTAGAAAGTGGCTAGGATCAAGATAATTTTCAAGTATAATGCAATAAAACTCTTTAGAAAACTACAGGAGAAACATCGTGTTCTGATGAAAAGCAAAGGAAGAGCAAATAAATCTGGAGGAAAAAGATGAGCAATTTGTGCTGGAATTTGACAGCTTGTTCAATATAGGAGATCTAGATGCAATCCAGAAAATACAGAACAACATACTGTTATCCAGAAAGAAGAAAGACCAAAAGAGAAGAACAAAAGAGTGAGAGGAAAGTTTATATGTCTGGTTATGACAAGATTTTTGAGACAAGATCCCTGCAGCGATGAATGAAAGACTGCAGCATAGACAAGAACAAGGTAAAACTAATTACTTTGAAACTAACAAAAATTTTGTTTTACTTCATTGCGATACTAAGCATGCACTTAACAATTACTGTTAACATGTCCTAATATTTTAGAGCTGCATCAAAACAAGAGGAAGTTGTTTATGTGCATTTAATTGCCTGGGGGGACTCAACTGACAATGACGCTAACGCAGATGACATGTATTACCATCAGCCTCGTCCTGGATGTTCTCATCATCAAGACACTGTGAAGAGTGTGACTTTGACGTCTCCAAGGAAAGTCAGGGAATGTGATGTCATCTGCAATACAGCTGATCATCTTTGTTTATCAGAAATTCAAAGTACTGCCATGGTATCTACAACTTTAAAAGCTGGAGGGGCTTATCTGGATAATTTCGTCATCTCAACACAACAATACATCGCGACAGAATTTTGTCCAGGCATAATATCAACCAGAGTAAAAAGGCCAAGTTTTGTGAAAAACTTGGGATAGAAAGTTTCTCAAATAGGTTTTGAGCAGTGAATCTGGAAGTACACAGAGAAGTGGCTGTGCTAGTTTCTACCTTTATACACTGCTGAAAGTTATTGCGAGCACCTTTTATCGACAATTCTGGCACAGGTCAGGCTGTGGCTTCAATAGATTTACTGTAGACATGCGAACTTACAGATAATGTATTGGCCGTTGTTTTTGACACTATATCCAGTAACAGTGGAGTTGATAGAGTTGCCAAACCTCTAGAGAAAATGCCGAACAAATTGGTGTTTTTCCTAGCCTATGACATCGCATCCTGTAAATCCTAGTTATCAGTAGATAAGCAATTTACTATAAAAATAGATTTGTACAAATTGATCCAAACACTCAAGTTTCTTTGTAGAGAGATCCAGCATTGTTTGCATAGCAACTAACTTGGGGCCAATTTGTGCATGTAGTGTCCAGTTAAAATGCCAAGGAAATCTCTATCATCTCTCTCTGCCCAAGATCTGTTCGTAAATCTGCGCCACCAAGATAGTTTTTCAAATGAAGCGATCTCAGAGACTGTCAGGCGCTCCAAAAGGGTAGTTCATAAAATTCTGTCCACCTAGGACAAAACAGGTTTAAATAAGGCTGGTATATCAACCGGTAGGCCAAATGAGACCTCAAAAATGAAAGACCGACCCATTACTCAAATTTCAAAGAAGGCCTGTTAGGATACGGCTGTAGCAGCTTCTCAAGAGATTAGTGAGATTTTGACCCCCAATATTTTCAAATAGGCTGGGTCATGTCGACTGGAGGAAGACAATTTTCACGCTTGCACACCCGCGTTCAAGCTATTGATGATCAAGTTACATGGACAGATAAACAATGGAGTTATATCTAATTCAGTGATGATTCTTAGTTCAATTTGTTCGGATCTGATAGCAGGAGGTTCATTCTTCACAAAACATACAAAAATTGTCTGTCAATTATACCAAAGTGAGTGTGAAGTTTGGCGGAGGAAGAATCATGGTCTGGGGTAATTTCGGTAGAATACATCGGGATACCTGTGCGATTACGAGGCACAGTGAATGCATAAGTGTACAAGGAATTGCTGCGACAGCATGCCTTTTTTCCCCCCATCTAGCTGAAATTTTCATTCAGGATAACTCTCCCTGTCACACGGCCAGGTCAGTGAAAACCGTCCAGAGTCTAGACCTGGATCCCATTAAACTTCTTTCTTTAGAAGACACTCGAAGAGATGTCTAGAGCGAGGAATTCGAAAATTGTAAAAGAACACTGGGGAATTCTTCAAGATGAATGGAGCAAGATTATTGCGCAAGAGTGTCAACATTTGGTTCGTTCCTGTGGCAGGAGATGTCAAAGCAGCATCGAGAATAAAGGTCTCTGCCCTAAATACTAATCACTTATAACTTGCACAAATGTTTTTAACTTGTAATTTAATCCATTAGAAATTAGTTTCCACTGTCGTTCGGATAATTTTGGACACTTCAATTTTTCTAATAAATTGTTTTATTCTTAAAAATCTGCATGACCTTGACCCATAAGTAGTTTATACACCTAGGTTATCGTGGACCAGTTTTGGAACCCTTTGATTTTCTTTGGCAAAAGTTATATAAAAAGTTTTGATAGAAATACACGTGTTCTGAACTTTATGGACGGTACTATATGGCGGTTGCTGCAAATTTAACCGAAATGGGCGTCCTATGCCTTCCTCCTAGCAAATATTTGAATTTTACGAACCAAATCGTAATTAGTTCGCCTTAATTTATAAATAGAAACTATTGATAAAGGTCCCATGCACGCTGTTTCAGTAATTATTAAAAAATAAAGCAATTGTGTAACCAGCAATGTATTCTTTCTTCAGTACTCAGAGATGGGAGAGACAGACAGAGAAAAAAGATACAAATTGAAAAATGAAGAAACCTAGGTAACCAGCAATGTATTTTTTCTTCAGTAGCCAGAGATGGGAGAGACAAACACAGAGAAAAACATACAAATTGAAAATAAATAAACCTGTGTAACCTGCAATGTATTTTCTCTTCAGTACCAGGAAATAGGAGAGACAGACATAGAGAAACACATACAAATTGAAAATAAAGAAACCTGCGTAACCAGCCATGTATTTTTTGTTCAGTACCCAGATATGGGAGAGACAGACACGGAGAAAAAAAACATACAAATTGAAAATTAAGAAACAGGGGTTACCAGCCATGTATTTTTTCTTTATTATCCATAAATGGGAGAGACAGAAACAGGGAAAAACATACAAATTGAAAATAAAGAAACCTGTGTAACCAGCCAAGTATTTTCTCTTCAGTAACCAGAAATGGGAGAGACAGACATAGAGAAAAACATACAAATTGAAAATAAAGAAACCTGTGTAACCAGCAATCTATTTTTTGTTCACTACCCAGAAATGGGAGAGAGAGACACACAGAAAAACATACAAATTGAAAATAAAGAAACCTGTGTAACCAGCCATCAATTTTTTCTTCACTACCCGGAAATCGGAGAGAGAGACACACAGAAAAACATACAAATTGAAAATAAAGAAACTTGTGTAACCAGCCATGTATTTTTGGTTCAGTACTCAGAGATGGGAGAGACAGACACAGAGAAAACATCCAAATTGAAAATAAAGAAACAGGGGTTAACAGCCATGTATTTTTCTTTAGTATCCAGAGATGGCAGAGACAGACACTGAAAAAATATACAAATTGAAAGACCGAGCAAAGCGAAAAGGGTTAAGGATGACTTCTCGGAACAAATCATCACAAAAATAAATTGACTCGGAATTTCAAAGTTAAAACCCATTGCAATAAATACATGCTGTTACCACTAAGGACAAGGCAGGTCATTCAAGCTCTCTTTTTCTTCCTGAGACATCTCGCCCCAATGCTAAACTTACTTTCCCACTGGACGCATGCCATGGACCCTTTGATAAATGTAGAAATGGTTCTCGAAAGCAAACATCTTTTCCAAGATAAAATATATTGATTTAGTCGAAGTAAAATGACGTTGAACCATACTAGATTCCATTGTATAGCCAGGAATTCTCAACGCTTCCCTCTACTATAGAAATTCCCATTTTAGATAAAAAAAATGCAATTATAGGTATAAAAGACCACACCCCACTCCACCCACCCTAGTGGGTGGAGTGACATACTATAAATAGGTCCGAAGGGATTTAATCTTCAATTTCCGTCCAATATGCAATAAAAGCTGACTTGACATTCTCACTATTATTTCTAACTGATGAGATAGGCAGATTTTGGATTCCCATTCGAATGTAATTATTGTCATGGCTCTGGCCCTATGTTAAGCGGTCTCTCCATTTATCCGCGCTCGAACCATTAGAAAATCTTGTTTATATTTTTTGGGGGGTTAGGTCAATATAATGAGATTTACTTTTAAAGTTGCGATTTAAATCGTCTCCAAGAAAGCACGATGTACTATATTGATACTTATTAACATCAACTACATGTAAATAAGGGTTCTTGAGTTACCCCTAATAAAAAAAAACAAAAGTGCAAGAACTCAAAGCTGCAAATTTTTTGTTTAGTTAAATTAAAGCTCCAAGTTTAAGAATCATGCAAATACGAGTATATCGGGACTAATTCTTATCATCAAAGACATAAATTCCACTTTATGCCTTCTAAGAGGATTTTATTAGAATAATTCCTTACTCACTTTGACCCCTATATTTGTGCATAATTCAAAATTATAGCAATCACTTTCCTCGAAAACGAAATGAGACTTTTAAGAATAACTTGCCAGTTTTTAACACAATAGCTAGAGACCTGATTATGCTTGCTAGCAAAATAGGTAAAGATATGCAAAGAAAACATAGTTAAAGTCTATAAGGTAGTTGTAATTTCTTCAGATGTGGATATGAACAGTGAGACTATAGCATGTTTAACCAGGCACTCAACCTTAGTTCAGTTTAATAAATATTGCTTAATAAATATTAAGCAATGAAGAAAGAACGTCTTAATAAGTTATTCACTTAATAGCTAAAGGTTAAGAAACTTAATTAAGAATATAACTTGATGATGTTATATACATATAAGTCAAATGTTTCCAAATAAATTATTTCTCTTTTACTATCTCTATGGGTTGTTTTGTAAAAAAAAAAATTATTCCTTTGATTGTAAAATGAATGACATTTTCTTTGACTCGTTCGTCTCTTTCCTATGCCCTTCTACCTGTTTAATTAGAGATTTTTACTACGTAAATATCCGGGCTTTATTCAATATTCAAATTACTTCATTACGAGCAAAATGAATTCTGAATCATGTGGTGAACTTTCTTTCAGGCATTGCGATAAATTACAAAATCTAGAAAACAGTTGGATTTAGGAATCCAGTTGAACATTTTCTTTTGAAATCACGTTATTATAAAGAATTTATTACTTTTTTTACCAATGTACATATATGATGATTTGGAATTAATGACATTGCACTTATTGCCCTAACATAGATACAAAAGAACATGAGAGGAAGGTAAACAAACTATCACCACGTTTCTTAATGAAATGAAAGTTTATGGAAGCGAAATCAAAATTAACACAGAAACAAACTCAAAATTCCATGAGCGATTAAGCACCCATGAACAGTATAATGTTTGTTGGTCGTATTTGACAAACATTCATGTGGAGACCCAAAAGTTGGTTTCGTTTTCTAGTTTTAAGAATATAACAAAACCATCTATCTGTTTTATCTTCATTTTCTATCTTCTTCACAACAATGTATCACTTCTGAAACATCGCCACATTATCACACCTGAATAACTCTATTGTTTGAACGAAGTCCTTTTCCATACATCGCGTGATTGGCAATACGAATATAGGAGAAGATTCCTATTCCCTCATTTAACTTTAAAATACGAGTTCTAATTAATTTCGAAGCATTTATCCATGGCCTCAAACCATAAGTAAACGCAAATATACGACAAATTGAAAGATGTGAGCAGAAAATCACAAATGAGAAATTAGCCGTCGCTTTCAACAGAACTTGCTGCGATGAATATGTATATATATATATATATATATATATATATATATATATATATATATATATATATATATATATATATGAATGTAATGTCCCGCAGGAAAAAATGAAATGGTGTTTCCAAGTACTTTCGAACTTTAGAGTGTTCTGGTTGCCTAAGTAAATATTATGGACAAAAGGGTAAACAACTTTCTGTTCGCATAAACCAACATAAATATAATGTCCGAAGAGGGAAACATAACATTGCTTTCTTTGTCCATATGTCAGATAAGGACCATCTAATTAACTGGAACTCGGCAAAATTTATTTATCGTTCCAATGACCCTATAAAAAGGAATATCATTGAATGTGCTTTTATAAGCCAATGCGATAATTTTAACCTTTCCCCTGGCTTATATAGAATAGATGCTATAATTAAAAGATTAATACTTAAAGAAATTAGTTCTTACTTTTGTTCTTAGTTTTTTATATACAATCTTTAGTTATGTGGTCCCATTTTTTTTTTTTTTAATTGTCACTGCTCTGTTATGTACATTGTATTTTCCCCACTTTTTGCTCCTCGTGTATTATAATCTCCCTCGTTAGGCTTTCTCCATTTCTTTTAATCTGTTACCCTTTCCATCTTCTTAGTATGACCTTACTACCTGCTTCTTGTAATTCTTAATGTGAATCTTTAACTTTCCCCTTCCGTCTTCCTCATTGGTTATTTCTTGTTTTTGAGGCGGTCTTTCATACTTTTCTTTCCTATATATACCTCTAATATAACATTATTTCTTGTAGTTATCCTTAATAAGGAACTTCAAAAAAGTTCGAAAGTACTTGGAAACACCATTTCATTTTTTCCTGCGGGACATTGCATTAATTTTCTACCCTCACGTGATACTTTGTGAGTTTTATATACAAATAAACGACCACACGGAACCAGACGTCGAGCTAACTGCAGGCGTACCGCAAGGAGGGTGCCTAAGCCCCCTCCTATACAATATATACACCCGCGACCTACTCGATCTGGTCAGAGAAGACTCGCTGTACATCCAGTTCACAGACGATATCTCCCAGATCACACTGCCTCCTTCAGAAATCCTGAACTCATGGTACAAATAACAGGCAGAGAAATCGATCATGTCACCAGGTACGAAAGAAAGTGCAAAATCGCCACTAAAACCCAGAGATTTAAGGTGATAACATGTAGGGGTACGAAAATGTATCAGAGAAAAATTCCTTCCAAATCGATAATATAAATAGCCCATTAAATAACCAACTCAAAACGGACTCCGCCATAGCGTGATGGCTAGAGTATTGGCCTTTAGATCTAAAGATACCGCGTTCGAAACTCGAAAAAAGTCCACAATTTTTACGAAGAAAACGGAACTCAAGGAAAACGACTTCAAGGGCTAACTCATGAAGAATCCAAGAACTCATCCCATCATCAAACAGCAAGAAGAACTCATCCCATCTTCAAGAAGAAATCATCACGTCAGGTTAATTGGAAGATGCATCAAGAAAGGAAAGATACGAAGATCAAGAATTAACCCAGCCAACTTAAAGAAGAAGGAATCTCCGCCAACAAGAATACCAAGACAGACGACGCCCGCATTCCATACAACACAGAAAGGACAGTACTAGGACTAAAGATAGGTCCGGATACCACGTTTCTCAAACAGCAGCGCGAGCGAAGGTCGAGCTTAACAAGCTCTTCAGGTTCAAAAACCTGAACATGACCAACAAAAAGAAGATTTATAAGGCACTCATAAGATCAAAGCTACTGTATCCACCTATACCTATCAACACTAACTCCCCAAATAAATTGAGATTCCTCCAAAGGGTACAAAATAAAGTAGTACTCTCAAACACCAACGTTAGGAGGAGAGAAAGAGAAGGAGGTAGAGGGGCCTACATTAGATGATTCAGATGACACCGATTAAATTGGAACTTCAATCAAGAGTAAAAAAAATCTGGAAGAAAGTCACAGGATGCATGGCGGACGAAATCAGACAAAGACACATTGACATTCCGTTGGAGGACATATACAAAAGAACTAAAATCTTCACCAGCAGTAAAGCACAGACCTAAAGACAAGATGAACTAATCTACACATAAGACAATGCATATGAAACAACGACAAACAATAAACAGCACACAGAACTACAATAAGAAGAACACTAAAAATACAAATACAGACAACGAGAGAAATACAAAAAAAACACTTACCTAGGCTTGAACGCCACAAGAAACTACCACAATCTACATGGAAGAAAAATAAAACACACAAACATGCAATACCATCACAAACCAAGAACAACATAAGCAACAACAGAAAAATAATACGTAAAAAGCTTGAATATAAGATCAAAAACAATGAGAAGAACACCAATCTCAGAGAAACGCCTGCGATTCCCGTTAACCAGGGATTTTCTACCCTTCGATCCCCCTTTCACCATGGAAATCTATCCCTATCTATCCATCTCCTACTATTATATATATATATATATATATATATATATATATATATATATATATATATATATATATCTTCATATATGAGTGCAATTGTAATCATATATGTGTGTATATACTTTCCTTTCACAACTTATTATGTCCAATATCCTACATTGAAGACTGCTAAGATTGATTGTGTTAATTATTTCTCTCTCGTATGTTCTATTCTCAGTAAAGACCAAGCGAAAGAGAGGAAACGCAAAAGGTTTTTACGTTTCCACATTCAAATGTAAATAAAACCTTTTCAAGAGTAAACTCCTATGGAAAGTTAAATGCAAAACTAATCCAAAACTAAGTGACAGTGCGTAATCGGATTACGGCAAGTCAGAACAGAACTGAAGGAGCGTAATCACCTACAACGTAAAGTGGCATTAGATGTAAAAAAAAATTTTCTTCCTTTCGACTCTCCCACTATCACCACCACACTTACCAAATAGATAGGGACTAGAGGACTGTCTCACAATGACGATATGATGGGGAATACCCTTCGTATAAGTCTGAGGACCCTCCCAGAAATCTCAAAACCTGACCGCGGGTGGGTCTTCGTAAATGTTTACGGGGAACTAAACGTCGCTCTAGTTAGACTTATAGAAACTCCATTTGGCTTCACGGCAATATGCCAAAAAAGAATCAGAAGCGGAGCTCTTGGCCTCATCCAAAGCAGTCCAAGTATTCAATAAAATAAATTTGCCCCCCCCCCAAATACCCCCACAGATAGAACATGTGGCTATGGCGATGTCATGCCCTGTAAAAAAAAGAAGCTATAAAACAAAAACAGCAACAAAAGAAAGAAGAGGAGGAGGCCAGATCTAACCGAAACTACGCTAAGGTCGCAAAGGCTGCAATTAGCGAGAACGCAGCGCTACGGTCCTAGGTGTAGGTAAGATAATGTGTTGCATATATTATGCACACATTGCGAAACTTACCAACCCGGGTTCCTTCAGAAACGAAATAAACCACATGCTTGTAAAAAAAATAGCATGCAAGAAGTATTAAAGACTGTCAAGAGGATGCTCAGCCAAAACCAACCGAAGAGACCCCCAACCAATAGTTAAAAAGAAATTAAACAACTGCAGAAACTAATTAACCACCTCAACAAGGAGCCCGTAATAGGAGATCCCCCAACCGGCAAAGGATGAGATCAACCTCAGTATCCAGAGAGCATAAGCACACGTATCACGGAAGAAAAATCAACCTGAGAATCTTCGCCACAGAGCATAATCCGTTTCCCAATTTGAGGCGGACAGAAACATCAGGGAAGGCATCCAGAAAGGAATTTACAAGTGGAAATATGATGAGGACATTCCGGAGAGGTGGTTGAGGAAGCCCTCCTCCTTGGTATGGTCCTACTGACCTAAGACGTCTTCACATTGATCACGACCGATGAGTTCAACAAAAAGAGGTCAGGCAAAACCAGATCTCCACCCTGTAGCCCATCCACCACGAAGAACGACTGAAGGGACGAATATACAGAATTAAATATGGACACGCTGACTATGGACTTAACGATTCTACAAATGAAAGCTAACAGATGGGACAATAAATAAGCGACTTAGGGAAACATTATTAGACAGTGCGACCTTGACATTGTTCTGATATCCGAACACGGAGTAGACACGACACAAAAAAACATGAAGATCTTTAATTATAAGAAAATAGCCAAAAATCACAGCTCAGAATGTTACGATGGCGCCGCCATCGCAGTCAGAAGAGGAATTCGGTTCAAAACACTTCCATCTCTGGACGAATCTTATCTGGCTATTGAGGTCCAAACCACACAGGGGCCCCTGGTGGTGTCCACAGGATACTAACCCCCAAGACGAGACTACCTCCCGATGCACAACTTTCTCCAACTTTGTGCACACGCGAGAACAGTCTTATTTTGAGGAGGGGATCTCAACGGCAGATGCCTGGAATCCGGATACACCAGACGTCTAAACAGGAAAGAGATGAACCTAAAAAACCTTTTTGATAGGGGTATTGTTGCCCGTGTCGGGCCCGACTTCCCCACATATATCATTGGAATCTGTGCAACCAAGCCAGACATCAACCTAACCAGCTCGCAATTTCCATACAGCTACTATGCCCAACTCGACCCATTAATACCAAGCGAGCACGTCGCCATTATGATCAAAATATCATCAAGTACAATCTAGGTGCCCATCAGGAAGAGGAAATGCTTCTCCCGAGAAACTGGGAGGAGTATCGTACACTTAGTGAGTACATACCACAACACTTGAGGAAGCAACCCTGGAGAAGATCGACCAGGAACTGACAAGACTAACAGAGAAGATAGTGGAAGCGGACCGCGCAACAGTCCCCAGAACAGCCTACAAAATGTTACTAGCACCAAGATGGTCACAAGAACTATATGACCTAACAGAGGAATATAAAAGACTACATGAAGAAATTAGACTGACGGGCACAGACAGAACACAAAGCAGATGCCTAAGAACACTAAGGACGGAAATGAAGACGCATATAACAGGACAACAAACGGCAACATGCAACGACATCCTAAACAAACTTGACGAAGAAGTGGATCGTCGGAGGACCTTTTGGAAAACCGTTGCAAGACTAAAGGGTAAACCACCGGACAGAGACATTTTACTAAACAAAGAACCGGGACAAAGCTGGACGCAACAGAGACGGAAGAAGAGTTTAGGAACTACTGGAAGAATATATTCACCATCACCCCAGAAGAGAATGAGCACTGTGACCACGACTTTGAAAAACATATTCACGACCAACTAAGACAAGACCTTGACAGGACATACCCTTTCAAAAACAGATCAGCCGACAGAGAGATGACAGGTTATGGAATAAAAATAACCGAAGAACTCACAGCGACATTACGCACCTTCAAACAGAGAGCGCCAGGTAAAACAGAGTTGACAAAACTTAACTTCATGAATGCACTCCGTAACATCGAGGAGGGGCTCGTAAACATAATGAATGCATGCCTAAACGTTGGTTATTTTCCGGAAGAATGGAAGATTACTGAAATTATCTTCATTTCAAATCCCGGAAAACCGCCGGACACACCAACCAACTTCAGACCCACTTCCCTCCTCGAAGTAGCTGGCAAGCTCTTCGAAAAAGTGCTTGCAAATAGAGTCCAAGAGTTCATGGAGGACAGCAACCTCCATGACCAAAATCAACGTGGATTTAAAAGAGAGAGAGAAGCTGATACGGCGCTGGCAATCATCACAAAAAAACTGGCGAAGATTGCTAGCCAAAAAAACTATGCTGACCTAGTGCTCAGAGACGGTAAGAAGGCATTCGACAAAGTATGGAGGATTGGACTTCAGTACAAAATAGTAAGACTAGGACTAAACCCAAGACTAGAGAAAATACTATGCGACTATGTTACAGACAGAATAGCGTATATACAAATGAAAGACTACATGGGACCAAACTTCAAACTGTCTGTAGGCGTACCACAAGGAGGGCGCGTAAGCCCGATCATATACAACGCTTACACCCTTGACTTAACGAATCTGGTCAGGGAAGACTCATTCTACGTCCAGTTCGCAGACGACATCACCCAGATTATTACTGCCCCGTCCAGAAATCCTGAACTTCTGACACAAATCACAGCCAGCGAAATTCACCATGTCACTAGGTACGAGAGAAAGTGTAAAATCGTCACTAACACTCAGAAGTTTAAGGTAATATCGCTCTTCCGTTGGAAAGTTGACCATATTGAGATAGATGACGCCCGCATTCCCTACGGAATGGAGGGAACGTTGCTAGTGCTAAAGATAGGTAAAAGTGGGTATGGTTGCTACGCTGCTCAAGCAGCAGCGCGAGTGACGGCCGAGCTTAGCAAGTTTTACAGGTTCTTGAACCTAAACATGGCCAACAAGAAAAACATCTACAACGTGCTCATTAGATCTAAGCTGCGCTACCAACCTATATCTATCAACACATGTCCTAAAAAAAACTCTCGAAAGAGTACAAAATAAAGTTGTACTCTTAATTACCAATGTAAGGAGGAGAGAAAGGAGGCAAAGAGACCTACATCAGACGATCCAAATAACACCAATTAACATAGAACTTAAGTCAAGAGCCCGAAAAATCTGGGAAAAAGTCACAGAACACATGATAGACGTTATCAGACAAAGACACATTGACATTCCGTTGGAAGACAGGCACAGGAGGACAAGGAATTTTACTAGCAGTAAAAAAAAAAAGTGTAAGACAAGAAGAACTTATCTATACTGTAGCAGAATGGCCATTTTGATCACTCCACACCTGATACCACTTTTTTCGTGGTATTCTTTGTGGTCGTGATATACTTCTTTGATGAAGTAGGCTTTGATCTAAGAGTGCTAATTTTGTTGTTTTAAAGAAGAGCCGCTTTAAACACGTAAGGATATAGAGAAACGCTAAGGAATTCCCAAAATAAGCTTATATTTTAAATTTAAAAAAATACTACACAAAAACAAAACATGACCCACAGAAATACTACGAATTTTAAAATATACAATAATTACTTCAATTAACTTGACCCTCTAAAATTGGCTAATTAGCTACTTGCTTCAATATACAAGAAATAGGATAATTGTCTCTACTGGAGTTTAAATACCTTGGTTGCTCTGGCGGCTGGTTTGAGTTTGACCTTGAATTCAATGAGCCCCAGACACCACAGGAATCTGGTAGGTCCTTTGACGCGAGAGTAAGTTGAACTTGGTTCTTAAACCAAGTTAACTTAGAGTTTGGTGTGACCCTCCGGTAACGGGTTCGAGGGGAAGCTTTCTCCTTCCTTACGTAATTCCTCATGGACGAGGACTGTACTCAGAAGGGGTGGGGGTCTTCTTCAAGGTCGAGGATCGAGGAGGGGGGGGTCTCTGACGAGAATAAGTTGAACTTGAACAAGTTAACTTATAGGACGGTTTGGTAACCAGGAACTAGCTCGAGGATGAGCTTCTTCTTAGTTCTAGTCTTCCTCAAGGGCAAGGCCTATCTCGGTGTTTTGGGATACACCAGGATAGCAGGAGGAGGGGGGGGTCTCTGACGAGAATAAGTTGAACTTGGTTCCTCAACTAAGTTAACTTATGAGTTTGGTGTGGCCACCGGTTAACAGGCTCGAGGGGAAGCCCTTTCCCTCTTCTTTTCCTAATTCCTCAAGGTCGAGGAATATCCCTGGGCTTTAGGATGCACCAGGATATGGAGGAGTCTCTCTGACGAGAGTAAGTTGAACTTGAACAAGTTAACTTAAGGTTCGGTTTGATAAACAGGGACTAGTTCGAGGATGAGCTGCTTCTTAGCTCTCTAGGTAGCCCTGCCTCTCTTGCAGGGGACTTCGTAGTCTGGCGACTCAAGTATTCTACCTGTCCAGTCTCGGTAGCCCGGCCTTAATCCGGGGACTTCGTAGCCTGGAGACTGACGTATTTACCTCGTTTTTCCCAAGTCTTTGTTATTTATACCTCTTCACCCCACTGGGGTAGGGGTAGGAGGGGGGGGGGGCTTGTGGACGGGCCCAGGAGGGTTCTTATTCTAACGGTTTTTCTCACCAAGTCTTACCTCGGCTCCCGTTGGACTTCGAGCTTGAAAGAAACGCTTCTCCAATTTCTTATTTGAGGTGAAATTGAATATGCTCTCGTAGGGGAGATCTTGCAGTTTACAACCTTTCGGCTTTTCATTGCGACGAGTGGTGAGGATCTGTGGCTACGAGTTTGACCCTTGTTGCCTGGCCCAGATGTTCTTGCGGTTACCGTCTCGTGTCTCCACTGAGAGAGCACGGGGGAGTGACGATTCCCCTACATATACCTAAGACAACGCTTATGTAACAACGTAAACCAATCCACTGCATATAGTCTAACAACAAGAACACTAAAAAAACACAAAAACGAACAAGGAGTGGACCACAAAAAAAACACTTATAAAGGATTGAATGGCAAAAGAAAAAACTACCACAATCTATAGTAATGAATAAGAAAACACAAACAAATAAGCACAAACACAAAAACAACAGTAACAAAAACAGCTGCAAAGTACGTAAAAGCTTGGAAAATAAGACGAAAAAACGATGGGAAGAACACCGATCTCAGAAAAACGCCTGCGATTACCTCTCGCCAGGGATTTCTATCCTTTGATACCCTTTCACCAGGGATTTCTATCTTTATCTATTAATCTCCTACTATTATGTATAGGTGCATATATGAGTGCTATTGCAATCATATATATGTGTATATTTTTCTTTCACCACTTTATTATGGCCAACGTCCCACATAAAAAGAGGGGCAATTTGTGGTTTTACACGGGATTAAATAGATGTCTGCATCCCAATTTTGCGATTTCGGCTTAGTTGAACGGAAAGATTTTCTGATAGTTGAGAGATATTTGAAAGTGGTCTAGTTGGGATATATAATGTAGTTTAGTCCTTTAAGCAAGGGATAATATGGTAGAGATAAGCAATTCATTTTTCATGTAAGATTTTTTAGTTGAGGACGGTAGAATATTGCCTTAGCTTTAGATAGGCTTTCATCTATACAAAAGAGTGGATATTTTAACTCAATGAAAATGTATGCTATGAACAAGTTAACTTAACGTTCGGTCTGATAACCAGGGACTAGTTCGAGGATGAGCTGCTTCTTAGCTCTCTAGTAGCCCTGCCTCTCTTGCAGGCAACTTCGTAGTCTGGCGACTCAAGTATTCTACCTGTCCAGTCTCGGTAGCCCGGCCTCAATCCAGGGACTTCGTAGCCTGGAGACTGACGTATTCTACCTCGTTTTTCCCAAGATCATGACATGAAAAAAGTGTATATTTTGGAATTAGAATTAGTAGGTTTGCGGTATACAGTAAAAGATGTTTTATAATTAATTCTTAAGACTTTTGCATCAAGAAAAAGTAAGCAATTGTCTTTTTCGCATTCAACTTTGAATTTTATACTCGGGTGGAGGTTGTTAAGCTTTGTCATAAAATTATAAAAGGAGTCTATTTGATTTAATGGCCATGTGAAAATCACATCATGTCCATATTTATATCATACAAAATTTTTGAGGGGTTTAATAGTCGTGATTAGGGGAGTTTCAAAACAGGTTACAAAAAATTAGGGGTAATGGGTTGCCCATACTAAGGCCATATTTTTGTCGGAGAATTCCATGTCACTTGAATAAATTATAATTTTGAGTATCACACAGTTTAACTAGTTTGACAATTTTTGTTTTGGGTAAGGGGAGGTTTAAGGCTTGATGAAGAGCTTAGTTAGCTACAAGATTGCATTCTTAACCGCATAGTCATGATTGCGCAATTGCAAATAATTCTCGATTTATAAGGCCGATCTAAAATGGAATAAGTGCTTTTTCCATTCTCTTTAAAAGCAGCGATAATAATTAAAATAGCTGATTGAGAGGCAATTTTAGATGGTTTTGCCTTAGAAAGGCTGGTTTATGCGTTATCTTCTCGTTACTGTGACAAGAGCCTAATTATGTTTACACAATTGCAAATAATTCTCGATATATATATATATATATATATATATATATATATATATATATATATATATATATATAACGAGTGATATCATTTAAGTTGCTTTTAGTTTAATTGCTTAAATCCAGAGAACAAAAATAAAATGTAAAAAATCCTACCCTGATGTGGCGAAGCGTTCAGCACTAATAAAAGAAATAGTAGTCTCCTTGCCTTATATTTATGGTTTCCATTTGTTCATCGTTACCTATTTCATTTTTTCTCCGCATCTGTTTCCCTTTTCCCAACTAAAAATTAAACTGTTCCTTTTTCAGACCTAGCGGATGCGGCTCTTAAAATTCAGGCTGGCTTTCGAAGTCACAAAGCTAAAAAAGAAGGCAAAAAGAAGGACGTTGAAGCGGACATCAGCAGAAGAATGAAGCAACTGGACACGGTGCGTATCCTCGCCACATTGATACCCGCTCCAGATGTATTGAAAGACGCTGGATGCACGGGGATGCGAGAGGGTGCGAAAATTATTTCTCTAAATGAAAATACTTTTTATGTACACAAGAGTACGTGAAGATTAGATATATTACCGTGGCCTAATCCTCCTTCTTTTGGGGGTTGAAGTTTTAAAGAAGATCCGGAAAGAGACAAAGTTATTCTGGAAGGAAGGAAGAAATCAAGAGAAGAAGAGTTATGTAAAGATTAAGGATAAAAATGACAGAGTATTTGTTAGTACAGAATCGTGTTGTATAATGTGGGTATGGAAGAGCCCGTAAATGTGATTATGTTTGTGGATGTAAACATCGCGATGTATCAAGGTATGGGAGAGATAAGCATGCAAGAGGTTTTAGATATTATAGTCGCTGAGATGCTAAAATGTGGTTGTGGTTGTGTTAAGGAATGGATCTGGTGAGTGTTCTGAGAGGCATTAGAAAGTGTAAGATCACCTGAAGAGTGGAAGAATGTTGGATTTGTACATTTGTATAAGTGCAAGGGAGGGGGGTGACTGCAAGAACTACAAGGAAACAATCGACTTGTGATAAGAAAATATGATAGTGAGTGTCGGGAAGTGAGAGGGAGTGGAATACCGTGTCAAAGGTCAGTTGTTATGTGAATCAGTGCGTGAGAGAGAAAGGTCTGACCGAAGAGGAAGTGGATCAGAGTTGTGAATGGAGGGTGTTTGAGGAATTTTGCTCTGCGATGCTACAAAGAATCGCACCTAATCGCTATCAAGGGTCATTCTGCGTGGACAAAATAATGGGTGGACTTGTGTTTGATAGAGCATAAAAGGGTTGGGTGAGTGGGTAGTTTACTGGCGGCGTTGATGCGCGCTGAACTGACTTTGTAGAAAGTGGGTTTTGTTGAAGTCTTATTAATATGTTCGGCGCATCAAAGGACACATTGAGAAGCGATGTTGAGAGGGCACGCAAGGAAAATTTAGTGGGAATAAAAAATAAGTGAGTGATGGTTCAGTCGTAGCGAAGGAGGAGAAATTATGCAACTTAAAACTTTTCGGATTCCAGTCGAACACTCAAATAAACTCTTTGGATATATATACATATATATATATATATATATTTTTTTTTTTTTTTTTTTTTTTTTTTAAGACAGTTTTCAAAAGTTTTGATTTCGAAAGAAAAATACTAAAATTTATTTTACCATCTTGAGACTCGGTGACAGCAGAATTGCACCAGTGAACAATATTATGCACATATGAGTTACTAAGTCAAAGAATGGAATACTAAAAAGTAAAGATGCAATGTGCATTCAAATATTCAGATTACTACAAATTTATCCATGATTCAGATATTCCATCATATATATATATATATATATATATATATATATATATATATATATATATATATATATATATATACAGTGATCCCTCGTTTATCACGTTAGATTGGTTCCGAGACCGGCTGCGATAACTGAATTTCCGCGAAGTAGGGACACCAAATTTACAGTATTTATTTAACGTGTATTTGGACTTTTACAACCCTCCCTGTACTGATAACAACCCACCCACTACAGTACAGTACTCTTATAATAACAATGACAACTGTTAAGCAATAACACTTTAGATTAAAAAAAAATAAAGATTGTTATTGTACTCACCACGAAAGAAGTTGAATGATGATGGTGATGAATTTGCTGCGCAGTAGAAATGATGATGATGAAGCTGATAATGATTTCTACTGTGCAGCCGATGACTGTATTTTATGTCTCTTCAGACGGCGGTGCCCTTTCCTGGGACACCTCTTCCACTTCTTCCGACGGTGCAACCGTAGTAGTAGCAGCAGGAATTGGCTCCTTTTTGCGAGGCTGCAAAAACATTGTTAGAGGAAGTTGCTGCCGCTGCTTCTTTTTCCGTTCAAAGAGTATCTTGTAGGAATTTATGACTTCGTCGACCTTGTTGCAAAATTGCACAAAACGAACCATATCGTCATCCCATTCCTGTGACCCCTCTTTCAATTCTTTAGCCAGGTTGTAGAGCTTGGCCAGCCGTTCCAAAGTCAAGCCAGTTTGGTCGACAACTTCTTCCGTTTCTTGCTGCGTTTCTTCTTCTTCGCTGGCCGACTTGGTCAAGTCTTCGAGGTCTTCGTCGGTTAGCGGCTGGGAGTGGCAGTCTAATAACTGGTCGATGTCTACCGTGGTCATGTCTGCAAAGCCATCGCTTTCAATAATCGCAGCCGACTGCAAATCTTTCTGTACTGCGGAGTGTTGGATTTCAGCAGGTGTAAATCCCTTGTCGTAATTAACCTCGGGCCACAAATTCTTCCAGCTCGCGTTAATGGTGGCAGGCTTCATTTCTTGCAATGCCTTCTGGATATTTTGGAGGCACGTAGCAATTGTGTACTGCCACCAGTATGCCTTCAAGTTAAAATTTTTGTCTTCGTCTTCTTGGGCGGCATCCACATGAGCAACCAGGTTCGCCTGGACATTCCTCGTGTATAGGGCCTTGAACGCCCTGATAACCCTCTGGTCCATTGGTTGAATAAGTGATGGAGTGTTGGGTGGCTGGAACTCAATCTGAATGCCCTCATGAGACAGATAAGTAGCGTGGCCACCAGCGTTATCCATAAGGAGAAGAATTTCGAATGGCAAGCCCTTCTCTAATAGATACACCTTGACTTGCGGGATAAAACACTGGTGGAACCATTCGAAGGTCAGCATTTTCGTTATCCACGCCTTTGGATTGTGCATCCAATGAATGGGTAGCAGATTCTTGTTTTTGTTTTTTAAAGCCCTTGGGTTTTTAGACTTGTAAATAAGTCCTGGCTTTAACAAAAATCCCGCAGCATTGCCACACATCACGAGGGTCACATAATCCTTGTATGCTTTAAAGCCAGAGGCTTTTGCTTCCTCTTTGAACAAGAAAGTTCGCGACGGCATTCTTTTCCAAAACAAACCCGTCTCGTCCATATTAAAAACTTGTTCGGGCTTATATTCACCTTCGGAGATAATCTTCTTGAAAGTTTCATTCACGTATGTTTCAGCAGCGCTCGTGTCAGCAGAAGCAGCCTCGCCATGCAGGAAAACGCTTTTTAGTCTGAAGCGTACCTGAAACTTAGCAAACCACCCTTTGCTAGCAGAAAAAGGATGTTTTTTAGGTTGTGAATCACTGGACGTCCGTGGTTGCGGATCTTCTACGTCATCTTTGTCTTCTTCCTCTTCTTCGAGGTCGCCACTGTCGTCCTCAGGTTCCTTAGCCGCGAAAGTCTTGTACAGGCTCCTAGCCTTTGCTTGGATGATGTTTGTATCCAAAGCTAAGTTCTTCTTTCGGCAGTCAGCTATCCATACGGCCAAAGCAGCTTCCATACGGATGATAGTTTTATTACGAGCCGTAACCACTCTCTTCGCCGACTTATTAAAGTTGATGGCAGCCGTCTTCTTAATGTTAGACTCGTCCTTCTTGATGTAGCGAACGGTGGATTCGCTCACGCTAAAACATATCCAGAAGTTTCACCTTCTCAGCGATCGTCATCATTCTTCGTTTGCGTTTAGGCTCAGTACCAGCCTTGGAAAAAGTAGCACGCTTGTGAGCCATTGCATTGGGCAAAGTTCAACGCAAAGAAACAAAAAATCACACACAGCACAGCTTAAAGTAGTACGATAAACCACTCGGCCAGAAAGCTTAAAGCGAAATGGCCGCGACAGGAAACAACAGGATACGAGGGTAGTGTATGCACATCGCATTCTAGCTGGCTCTTTTTTTTTGTCATGTGAGTTACAAGTTCAAATACCCCTGTATATGCTTTTTTGCTATTTTACGCTTGTTTTGTTGTTCCTAGACTAGGAAATAATATTTATTATTAATATTTTAAGGGATTTAATGAAAAATTTTAGGTGTTTATATATCGCGATTTTTCTAGAATTTTCCAGAAACTCCGCGATATATTTTTCATATAAATATTTTAAAAATCCGCGAAGTCGTGAATCCGCGATAGTTGAACCGCGAAGTAGCGAGGGATCACTGTATATGCAACAAAGTCCACATGGAGAATTAATACGAGGATTCGAAGTACTTTCGAACTTTATTTCGAGTTCTTTATCAAGGAATAACAAAAGTATTGAAAATTGTAATATGTATTTATAAGGATGATACAGGGAAGAGGGCACGCTCACAAAAAGCAAAAAACCAATCAACAAAATGAATTAATATGAAATGGAAACCTTAGGAGGAGCGGAGATAAATATAAACTAAGATCATTAAATCAGGTAAATTCAAAAGAGGATTAAAATACCGCCTAAGCAATTAGGGAGGGAGAAAATCTGAGCAAGAGATTAACCTCAGAGGTCAGGATTGAAAAACCAAGGTAGAATAAGTACAAATGTTTAAATCTTAACTCAAATGAAAATAAATTCAGAGACATAAACATAAGGCTAAATGGATGCACAACAAATAAAATAAAATAGTTTATTATGATTAATATAAATATTTAGTCTCAAATTAAAAGTTTCGATAGTGCATTGTCAATATAATTTTAAAAATAACCATAGAGTTTATATAAGCCAGGACTTAAATGGAAATTTGAGAATTTACTAATAAAGGTCGATTCAATGATATTTCGAGAAATTGTATCGTTATTATGACAGATGATTTTAGCAGAATTTCAATCAATATCGTGATAAGATATGACATGAAAATAAAATGAGCTGCTTTCTTCGCCACGACGGACAATATATTTATGCTGATAAATTATATTTTTTAAACATTTACCTGATTAGCCAAAGTAATATTTAGAGCAATCGATACATTTTATGCAATGTAAAATAGATCTTTTGACTTTAATATGGTGAGAGGAGTAAAAGTGAATATAAGAAGAAGAATTAGTTGGTTTCCGATAGTCAGAGAATTTGAAACTAGAAGGCGCGCGGTGTATTAATAAATCAAGGAAAGGAATACTTCCATTTTGTTCTATTTCAAGGCTAAATTTGATAGAAGGTACAGGGGAATTAAGTTTGATCAAAAAAGGAAAAATATTTTGAGAATTGGGCCACAAGCAAAAGATATCATCAATATAGCGAAACCAGATTATAGGAAAATCTACAATAGAGGGGAGGAAAACCGTTTCGAAAAATTCCATATATAGGTAAGTTAGATATAGTAAATGCACAGTCTGTCGTACAGAGGGAGATAAGTTCTAAGAATAAATTAAGGGTTATAGGTAATTCAACGTTACACGATTTATCTTTAAGAAAATGGAATAGATCATCAACCAGAACTTTAGTGAAAAGGGAGCAAACGTCAAAGCTAACAAGGGTGAAGTCTGAAGGGTAAGAGATGCTACTAGTTTTTCTATTAGGTAGGAACTATTAACTATATGGGAATCCGAAAGGCAACCTACAAGCCGGGTAAGATAAAACGTTAGCCATTTTGACAAAACATATGAGAAAGAGCCTACAGAACTGATAATAGGGCGTAAAGGATTATTAGGTTTGTGGGTCTTGACAAGGACATACAGATAAGGAAGAAAAGCATCCATAGATTTAAATTTAGAAATTAAGTCTGGATAATGTTTAAGAATTGATCGTACTTTTTTAAGAAAATTACTCTTCACTTGTTCTAAAGGGTCTTTATTTAAATGCACATAGGTAGAATCATCATTAGTTAATTCGCTTATTTTATCGAAATATGTTTGTTTATCTAATATAACTATTGCACCAGATTTATCGGCTTTAGTGATATGAAGGGTAGGATTATTCTTAAGTTTATTAATAGCGCGACGGAAACCTAAGGGATAATTAGAGTCCGAGGAGGAAGTCATAGAATGATACACAAAACAAAACTTTAGCAATAGAAATATACTCACTAAGAACATTGCCGAATTTTTCTAAATTAATAAAGCGCTTGGCAATTGTTACACTGGACGGTTGAGAAGGAATAGAAAATTTTAAACCGAAACCAAGAGCAGCATTGCCACACATCACGAGGGTCACATCATCCTTGTATGCTTTAAAGCCAGAGGCTTTTGCTTTCTCTTTGAACAAGAAAGTTCGCGACGGCATTCTTTTCCAAAACAAGCCCGTCTCGTCCATATTAAAAACTTGTTCGGGCTTATATTCACCTAATAATCCTTTACCTTCATTGCCAGTTCTGTAGGCTCTGTCTCATATGTTTTGTCAAAATGGCTAATGTCTTATCTTACCCCTCTTGTAGGATGCATTTCGGATTCCGATATAATTAATAGTTCCTACCTAATAGAAAAACTTAATACTATTCCTTACCCTTCAGACTTCACCCTTGTTAGCTTTGACGTTTGCTCCCTATTCACTAAAGTTCCGGTTGATGATCTTTTCCAGTTTATTAGAGATAAATTGTGTAACGTTGAATTACCTATACCCCCTAATTTATTCTTAAAACTTATCTCCCTCTGTACCAAAGACTATGCATTTACTTTCAATGGTAAATTCTTTCGCCAAAAATTTGGTTTAGCTATGGGTAATTGTTTATCCCCCGTTTTATCTAACTTACGAGTATATATGAAATTTTTCGAAACGGTTTTCCTCCCCTCTATTGTAGATTTTCCTATAATCTGGTTTCGCTATATTGATGATATCCTTTGCTTGTGGCCCAATTCTCAAAATATTTTTCTTTTTTCGAACAAACTTAATTTCCCTTGTACCTACCAATCAAATTTTGCCTTGAAATAGAACAGAATGGAAGTATTCCTTTTCTTGATTTATTAATACACTGCACGCATTCTGGTTTCAAATTCTCTGTCTATCGGAAACCAACTAAATCTTCTTATATTCACTTTTATTCCTCTCACCATATTAAAGTCAAAAGATCTATTTTTATCTCAATGTTTCTCCGTGCGCTTCGTGTTGTTAATCCTGAATTCTTTGACTCTGAAGTTTCCAAAAAATCTTTGATATCGGCAATAAACTTTGCTATCCTTTTCAATTCCATGATAAATGCCTTCAGTTAGCTAAAAAGTCTTTTTATCGTTTTGAACCTCGCGCGCCTTTTAATAACAAGAATACTCTTGTAATTCCTTTTAATCCAACCTTTGCTTCTCTTCAAAATATTTTAAAAGCTTTAGGCATTTGTGTAGTATTTAATTATAATAATACTATCTCTAAACTATTAGTCAAGAACGCCCCTTCCCCCATTGGTAATGTATATTGCGTAAAATGTATCGATTACTCTAAATATTACTTTGACCAATCAGGTAAATGTTTAAAAAAACGAATTTATCAGCATAAATATAATGTCCATCGTGGCGAATAAAGCAGCTCATTTTATCTTCATATGTCATATCTTAATCACAATATTGATTGGAATTCTGCTAAAATCATTTGTTATAATAACGATACAATTTCAAGAAATATCATTGAATCGACCTTTATTAGTAAATTCCCAAATTTCCATTTAGGTCCTGGCTTATATAAACTCGATGGTTATTTTTAAAATGATATTCACTATGCACTGTCGAAACTTTTAATTTGAGACTAAATATTTATATTAATCTTGATAAACTATTTAATTTTATTTTTTGCGCATCTATGTAGCTTTGTGTTTATGCCTGTGTATTTATTTTCATTTGAGTCAAGTCTTTAGAACAAAGACGGACCTCTGAGGTTAATCTCTCGCTTAGATTTTCTCCCTCCTTAATTGCTTAGGCGGTATTTTAATCCTCTTGTAAACCTTTAGTCTTTTGAATTTACCTGATTTAATGATCTCAGTTTGTATTTATCTCCGCTCCTCTTAAGGTTTCCATTTCATATTAATTAATTCTGTTGATTGGTTTTTTGCTTTTTTGTGGGCGTTCCCTCTCCTCTGCATCTTCTTTATAAATATTCAATTTTCAATATATATATATATATATATATATATATATATATATATATATATATATATATATATATATATATATATATATATATATATACATATATATATATTAGGGCTGTTCAAGTTCATATTGTTAAAATATAAAAGTTGTGGGAGACCAGGCCACATGTTGTTCTTGTTCCACTTGGGGTCGTATAGGTGCACATAAAATTTTAACTCGATCGGATAAGATATAAAGGTCTCCCAGAGTGACATATTCTCCTCTCCCTTCATGCAGCCGCCACCTGGTCCATTATTGAGGTAATGTTGGCAGTCACTCAAGTGGATTGGCCTTTGGAAGTGTTTATTTGGTGTCTAGAGGTCACCAATTTCTTCATTTTTATGCTGGTAAATTTGTATGAAAATTACTTGTTGTTTATGGAAATGAAAGTTATCATTTTCAGTCGTGATCACTAACCAAACAGAGAACTTCAATATTCCTAATTTTCCTTTTACATGTGCGATGGTTTCTATTCGCAAGCGGTGATGGTTGATCGGTCACACGGAGGAGAACATCACCGGAAGCCGTCTCCCCTCAAAGAGGCAAGTGCTCTGAAAATTCAACGTCCACCACGGTCTGGAAAAGAAAAAGGCGGAGGCTGCGAAAGATACCGTGGAGGGAGTCCTGGGAATTTGGGAGGGGGCAGGTCTCCCTACATCCACACTGCCTTACAGCAAGGCGAAGCTGCTCAAGTTAGTGGAGGCCTACGAGGCTCATCAGAAGCACAAGGAAAGAGCTTCGGAAAGTGCAAATATAAATGAGATCTTTCAAGAGGACCTTGATGACTATGTAGTTCGATGTGGCACACAGAGATGCCCTTGAGAAGACCATGAACGAGGAGGACAGTGCTTACCTCATCAGCAAAAGAGAGGTCGATCGAGTTCCTTTATGACCCTGTGGACACTGTTTCAGCGAGGCTCCAAGAGAAAAAGCGGAAGTGGGAAGAGGAGGTGAAGCGGAAACAGGCTGCGGAGATGAAGAAAAAGATCAGCTTAAGTGTTGTACCTTCAACCAGGTGGCCTCATCGTCTTCATCCCCTTACCGGGGTACGGATGGAAGCGATGCAGAGTTCAAGTGCCTTAGTCCTCCTAAGAGAAGAGCTGGAAAGAGGTCTGAAAGAAGTGACCACCAAACATGACCGCTTCAAGGTCTCAGATCCGGCTGCGATCGCAGTGATAGGAGCCGTAGCCAAAGCAAACGGCCAGAACATCGACAACATCACGCTCTCTACGAGCTCAATCCGCCGACATAGGAGAAAGAACCGAAAGGAAGTGGCCACTGCAGAGAAGATCGAACTCCCAGGGAAATGCCTTGTGCTACTTAACTTATATGCCAAGCAGCTCCCTGACATCGCTGGAGAACGTAAACGCGTTGAGAGGCTCGCCATTTACGTCACAGATGGGGACAATGAGTACCTCTTGGAAGCAGCCAAGATCCCCCAAGGCGGTATCTGGGAAGGAATGTACTTTGGTTTGCATGCAGGCACCACATCCTGCAAGTGAACCTTGAGGACGTTTTCAAACACTGTTATAGACTATCTGGCGGGCCTAACGTCCCTCTGTTCGTCCGGTTCCGGGACCAGTGGAACTTCCTCGACCAGAAATCTAGGACGTCCTCCATGAATGAAGAAAGCCTCCTTCCTCTCCTGATAGGCCAGCTGTCTGATGCAAGGGAGACAGCTCTGAGCGAGCTCAAGAGTGCCATCGAACAAGAAAGCCATCCAAGAGACGACTACAGGGAGCTCTTGGCTCTCTCCTACATCTTCCTGGGAGGCGATATTGGAAGGACTTTCAAGATAATGGCACTAGGATCGTTTCGTCAAGCGAGATGGATGTCGAAGGGAATCTACGCTCTCAAGAGTTACTTCTTTAGGTCTCAGTTTCGGCTGACCTGTCACGAACTTCGAGCCATGGAATAGGTGTCCCTCTTCGTCGCCCTCCTTTACGCGATTCCGTGGAACGAGGCCATCGTTCTTTCCCATGCTCCCTACAACGATCTCCTCTTCATGAGGGAGATTTGAAAAGGAATCGCCAATAAGCGCGTTGCTGAAGTGGCCCTAAAGGTATTCAAGCACCATCTCTGTACGTGTAATATATATATATATATATATATATATATATATATATATATATATATATATATATATATATATATATATATATAATGAGAGTGAGAGAGAGAGAGAGAGAGCTACAAGGAGCCACTTTCAAAGACCCTGTCTAGTCTTGACTTAAACTGGTCAACAGATTCACTGTTGACAACTTCCACTGGAAGTGCGTTCCAACTACCGCAGATACTGTAGGTGAAAAACTTTCCACACAGCTTTGCGGTTGTAACGCTTCAGTACAAGTTTAAAGCCGTGATTTCTGGGTCTGCTCCCAGCAAGTGTGAAAATATCCCTGTAGTCAACATCATCGAACCCTCGAAGTATTTTGAAAACTTCGATGAACTGACCACGCAGTCTACGGGTTTCCAACAAGAACAGATCTAATTCCCTTAATCTATCTTCATAACTTTGATGTCTGATAGAAGGAATCAGTTTGGTTGCCCTGGCTTGCACACGTTCCAATCTCGCGATGTCCTTTCTAAATGAAGGAATCCAAAATTGTACGGCATACTCCAGTTGCGGTCGGGCGAGAGAGTTGTACAAACACAGTACAATCTCCTTGTTCCGATATCCAAACTGGCGCTTTATGTAGCCTAGCATCCTTTGGGACTTTTTCTCCGCCTCAATGCACTGTTTCGAGAACTTGAGGTCACTAGTGATTGTTACACCCAAGTCCTTCTCAGTGTCTGTGGATTTAATAGCAGTGCCCTTAAGGATATATTGAGATTGGGGATTTCGGTGGCCGATATACATCACTTTGCATTTGTTCACGTTAAAAGGCATTTGCCACGTGTCCAACCACTCCCCAATCTTCCCAAGATCTTCCTGCAGGCGGGCAGTATTTCCATCCTTTGCAACGTTCATACCAAGCTTGGTATCGTCAGCAAATTTAGAAATCTTGGCAACCATGTCACCGTCCATGTCGTTGACGTAGATGATGAATAGTAGTGGTCCAAGGACAGAATCTTGAGGCGCCCCGCTAGTAACGGGCACCCACTCAGAAGCCTGTCCATTCACCACCACCCGTTGCCGTCTGCCACTAAGCCAATTCTCTATCCAGCCGGCTACTTTTCCGTCTATGCCCAACGCTCAGACTTTCCGGAGAAGGCGGCAGTGTGATACCTTATCAAAGGCTTTCTGAAAGTCTAAGTAGATCACATCCACCGCATTGTCCCGATCGTGCTCACTGAATACGAAGTGGAAGAATTCCACAAGGTTCGTCAGGCATGACCATTGCCTTCGGAAGCCAAGCTGGGAACTCCTCAGTAGCAGCTTTGACTCTTAATGCGACGTCATTTTGTCCAACATCATGCTTTCCATGAGTTTGCCGACTATCGAAGTCAGACTGATAGGTCAGAAGTTCGACGGTTTTTTTCGGTCTCCTTTCTTGAAGATAGGAGTCACCTCCGCTTCACGCCTGTCTCTAGGAACGCATTCGGTCCGGATTGACATGTTGAAGATTGCGCACGTCATTAGGTCAGTAATCTTTTTTATTTCTGCTTCGGTGAAGTCCATATCCTTCAGCTTTTCCCCCGAATAGGGATCCGTTGGCTGGGGGATGGGATCACACTTTTCAGTAAACACCGAGAAGTAGTCATTGAGGAGATTAGCATTTTCGGCATCTGAGTGCTTTAATGTCCCCTCCTCATTACTCAAAGGGCCAATCGTTCGACGGATTGGTTTACGGCTGTTTACATATCCAAAGAACTCCTTGGGATTCTCTTTACAAAGTCTCTCTACTCGGAGTTCCTCAGACCGTTTAGCCGCCCTTATGCTGAACTTCACTCTCCTGGCTAGTCTCTGGTATTCGTATTCGTCAAAGTCACCTAAGATCTTCGATTGCCGGTACACATTTCTCTTCTCCCTTAGCAGTTGGCCGATTTTTCGATTAAACCACTTTGGTTGAACGGAAGATCGACGGGGGCATTTCAGAGGCATGTAACGAGATTGAAGACTCATGAATGTGGTTTTGAAACTGTTCCACGAGTCTTCAACAGCATCGCACACTTCTAGCCTCGCGTCAGTCAGTCCAGCACGAAGACCTGCAAAGTCTGCTCTTCTCAAATCAAGTTTCCTCGACTTACTATTTGCAGGCCCTGCCTTCGGGACTTTGACTACAAATCTAATTAGTCGGTGGTCACTGCCACCGAGCTCTTCGCCAACAGAGAGGTCTTCAATGATGTCATCCTCAGAGGTGAAAACCAAGTTGAGGAAATTGTCTCCTCTCGTTGGCTCTCTCACCCATTGATCCGTAGGGCCTACCCTACCTCCTCTCAGGTAGAGGTCGTTTCCACTGACCATCACGGCGCCCATGACCGTTCTCGCCACAGGGTTCTCTCGTTTCCCAGTCAACATGGGTATTGAAGTCACACATGGTGATACACACTCTGCCTTTTACAAGTCCGCCCAACACTGGTACAGACTCCTGTCCTGTTCTAAGAGTTGGGCAGGGGGTGTGTAAAGCACCAGGGTCCTGTATCTGACACGACCTATCTCTAGGTCAACACCTAGTAGTTCATGGTCGGATACGATGTTGCATTCCGTCGAGTTGAGAGTATCCTTGACATACAACATCACACCTCCAACCTGTCTGTCTGACCTATCTTTCAGGAAAAGCTGGTAACCGTGAATCGTGAATTCACCTTCAAAATCTCTGCTTGAGGTTTTTAGCCACGACTCGGTTATGGCTACCATTTCAGGTTCTTCCGTCGCTACGATGCCGAGAAGTTCAAAAAACTTGTTCCTGATCGACCTCGCATTAAACAGAACTTTCAGGGAGTCCCCTACTTTAGGACTGCCTACGCTCTTCCGTTTCCCGGCTTGTTTGTTGGCGAGGAGGAACCCCTCTTTGCGAGCTCTGTGAAGGTCGTTCCAGGAGTAACACGGGCGTACTGCCGTACGTCCGCCCTCACTCTGGGCCGGATACTCTTTTGGGTCCTCTCTACGACATCCTGGATCATGTTAGACAGAAAGGTCTTTCCTTTAAAGGAAAGATGTACCCCATCCCTTTGGTAGAGATCATTTCTACCATAAAAGGTTCGGTACGGGTTCACAAAAAAGACCCCCCCCCCCATCCCTGCCAGGCGCCGGTCTAAAGAGACGTTCATCGAGTGAGCGGTCCGTGTTGGAGCGCGCACTCGATCAAAGTGTTGTAGTCGGGAGCATCCCGACTACAACACGCTTGCGGGTTTTCAGCCCACAGTTGTCCACGGCGCCCATGACCGTGTGGAGGATTTTATCCGTAGGGCCTACCCTACCTCCTCTCAGGTAGAAGTCGTTTCCACTGACCATCAGAGCAACGACTGAGCTCTCAGAAATCTGTGATTTCTCAGCCTCTACTCTGATGTGGTGGTTACCCCATCCTGGCAGGCAGCTTACCTTCACACTAGTGCGAAGGCGGGCGGCTAGCAGGGGCTGCAGACCCCGTGCTTGAGAATCACCAATAAGGGTGACCCTTGCACATTTGTCAGCAGACGACTTAGTCTTCCCTTTCGGAAGCGACTTGCCGATTACCTCTTTTATCTCTACATTTTCTTCTTCTTCTTGAGAACAAGGAGCATAACAAACATCAAGCTTGAATAATGGGACAAGCGGGTGCATTAAGCATCCACACAGTTAGCAATCAATACAGAGGATCTCATAAGTATGACTCTACAATTTTTCGGCCCCATAGACAGGATCAAAAGGAAATAAAATAGATCACAACTAGTGAGAAACACCCAGCTAAGTACCCACGCCCCAGTGGTAAATGACATGGCTCCAAACTCGCCAGTAGTGTGATGCATTTAGGGAGGGGCAATTTCAAGTTCTTTTATATATCTTTGTGATATCTTTGATGAATCGAAGGCTGATAGAGAGCATAGATCTCCTTTAAAGCGCTCGATCTTCGTAGAGGGCAAATTTGAGTCTTATTGCAAATAGGTTGAATTGTCAAAACAAAAACCATCTGAACCTGTTTTCCCGATGAGTAAATGCCCAAGTAAAGATGTGGAAGTTATTAGTTGTCGTGAAATCATCGGCCGGATTTTTTTAAAACTCTTTTAATTAGAACTCATACATGCATTAAATTTTTCGAATGCCATGTACATGCACTTAGTGAAAAATGAAATGTACCGAGAACATTCTCTGCAGATAACTGACCCAAGAATGCGTTTAAGACATCCAGTAAACAAAAGATGGCTGCATAAATGTCTTTTGCGAGAGCGTCTCCTTAATGACTTCAAAATCTAATGCAAGGCAACATAAACGATCGAAAAACTACGAGCACCGTCTCCTGTAGATGAAATTAGTGATCACAGTACTTCAAAGGAAAATAGAAGATTTACGACTATATATGAGTCATTTGAATATATCACTCTTTCAAGAAAACCGGATTTAGGTGGTCAAATAATTGAAGTTTTATAATGAATTAAATCCACTCCGATAGACTTGGAAGATTATGCGACGTGCTCGAGAAAGTTCGTTCGTGTTATTTTTAACCTACTTGGATAAATGATTACACAACAAATAAAAGATTTATTCTATAAAATAGTACTCATCCATCTCAGAAGTCCCTTCCCAACGATATAAAAATTGATCTATGCCTCTGGAATAAAAACAACCTGTGGAAGTCTCTTTTCATGCGTGTCCGTCTCTATCAGGGAATCTTTCAAGGCCAATCTGATTGTCTTATGACACATAAAAGCGATAATCCGAAGGGCACAAGACAGGGGAGCATTGCGGATGAGGCAGTAGCACCAAACCTATATTTTTTTTAGTGTATTACGCACTACATGTGCGATGTGTGGTAGTGTATTGCCACGCAAAAACCCAACTCCTTTGCAGTATACCAGCGCTGGATGCTTTTGACTAAGTTCATCTTTCACTCTAACCATTGAAAGCCTAATAGGTTTCACTCAAGAGGAATGAATAAAATTTGATTTTCTTCGGAAAAGATCTTTGAAACGAATGGAAACTATTTTGCAGAATAAATTCTATTACTTGAAATCTCTCCATTTATCCACGTCTGTTACAAAAAAGCACGAACAAACTTTCTTGCACATCTGATATTAGGGGTTAACACACGAGGCAAACCCATCTGTATGCTTTTATATTATACCAGGAAATGGCTTCGCTACTAAGATTAAAATTTAAAATCTAAAAAAAAAGCAGCCATGGTTAAATTTTTATAAATTTTCTGAACTTCGCCAATTATAATAATTTTAAAAAGGAACTCTAAACTAAATTTCCCCCCTTTCAAAATATCCCGTTGCTAAAATATAGTTATAGAAGAAGATATATAAAAATAAATTTTGTGAACTTCACCATTTGTAATTCCTTGGGTTTTATTTTTTTTTAAATTTCGATACTTATATTTATTTCTGAACTTCACCATTTTTATTTCCATATTATAAAAGAATTATTAGAAATAACTTTGCTAAAAAAACCTAAGTCATAACCAAACTAAGATGAAATTATTATTCAAATACTCAAAAAAATCCCCTTCTTAAATTATAGTTAGTGGTGATGTTGATAATGATCAGAAGAAAACACTAGTGTTAGAAATTATGCCCTTAAGTCCCTCAAACTTCACGAACCTTTTCGTACACACGATCAAATGCCCCTCCAGCAACCTCGAGTGAAAATGGGCACGAGTGTTGAAAGAAGATATAAGGAGATGGTGTTATAAAATGGGAAATTGAAAAAGGATAACGATGAGATATTTTTCTTTTAAAAAGACAAAAAGGTGAAGAGTAGGGAGTAGTTAGGGAAAGTAAAAATGAGTGTAACTTATCTATAACAAAAGACGAGATAAAGGTATAGCTGATGTGCAGACAAACAGGGGCTCATACACTCCAATCCCCTAAGTAAATAGAATCGAAATTTGAATCTGGTCTCCACAATCGCAAAAAAAACCCAGGTGGATTTATCAGTGCTTGAAAGTTTTTTCATGACCTACTTTTGAACGTAGGTGATCGAACTTTCAGCACCTCTTTAACATGGCAAATATAAAGTGGGCTACATATAGTTGAACGGATGTCTTAAATAATTAACTTCTATTGTGAGATAACTTGAATGTGAAAATCTTAAGGGGAACGTTCGCGACGCTTGGTGCCGAATAGTTCTCTTGTATCTTATTCTAAGTAGTCGCAGTTGACGCGGAGTTAACAACCTTTAGAAAATTTAAATTAAATTTTCCGGAGCGAGGGAAATAGGCAGTCCAATCTCACTGGCAATCTGGCCCGAGATTACTTGCAGCACTCTATCATCTTCACTCCTTCAATGATTTTGTTTATTAAAACTGCCTTTTTCTCTCTGTTCTGAAGTTTACTCAGGTCCAATGGGTTACTTCGCCCTGTTTGTCTGCACATCAGCTATACCTTTATCTCGTCTTTTGTTATAGATAAGTTACACTCATTTCTAAGTAGTCGCAGTTGACGCGGAGTTAACAACCTTTAGAAAATTTAAATTAAATTTTCCGGAGCGAGGGAAATAGGCAGTCCAATCTCACTGGCAATCTGGCCCGAGATTACTTGCAGCACTCTATCATCTTCACTCCTTCAATGATTTTGTTTATTAAAACTGCCTTTTTCTCTCTGTTCTGAAGTTTACTCAGGTCCAATGGGTTACTTCGCCTCACTTGCTGAATACTGGTCTTTTTCCTAACTGCTGCAAATGTAGAAGTGCATAATATCTTACATTTTTTTTTTTGCATTTCAGAAAAATTAATCAACAAATTTTTCAACGAAGAACTCAAGTAATTAGGTATAGTCTTATAAGATTGTGTACTGTTTTCATTGACTGCATATCTTTGTCTTGTCTTACCCTTGAACAAACTCCCATCCATTGTTGCATTCATTAGTACTGTTTCTCTTCACACACACATATATATATATATATATATATATATATATATATATATATATATATATATATATATATATATATATATATATATATATATCCCCGTAATGTAGTGTGATGGATTATATTTTTCACTTAATTGTCCTGCAAGCAAACCATTTTGGATTAGTTTACGCATGTATTTGTTTTGAAAGTTTCCCTATAGTGTATTTAGTGAGATAAAATGAATATTGATTTTAATATTTTTTTTAAATGTTTTTTAAAGTTAATTTTTCCATCCTACGTCGATTCAAGGTAGCTTGAAAAGAATGAATTATGACTTTCATAATACATATAAGACACATACGTAGATACAGAGAATTTAATTAAGTAGTATAAATAAATTGGTAGGGCTTCTACCCCGTATCTGCACTCTTTTTTCAGTGGGGTCCTACAGTTTAACTTCAGATCCGAACCGCTATTTTGAAATATTTAGTTCAGTTCATATCCTGCCGGCAACTACTGCAAAGAACCCATTTCTAAAGCCATTACATACGCTCAAAGGAATCTAAGCCTGATAATGGCAAAATTACAGCTTTAAAGACTTCTCCGTCATAAGGTACATGCAATTTTAACATAATTATGCTTAAATTGTTTTAGATGAAATTCCTCTTAATCTTGGCCACAATCACCAACTTAGGCTATGTTGCTTGACCTTAAATTCCCCTACTAAAGATTGTCCATCCCACTTTTAAAGAAAGTGTAAATACTCCATCCTTATTATTTGGGGTAGAATATCTTCAGTTGATCTGGCCTATTTGGATTTCATTTTAAGAGCACAAAATTTATACGTACTAATTTGATCTATGGAAGTTCTCTGTTGAAAGACATTGAATGTTAGCTAGTTAGTCGAGGCCAATCCTTCCTTGATCCAGGACGATTCCCCTTGATAATGGAATCTTCATAAAGGTATGACAATCGCTGGTGGGCCCGAGGGCACCAGGAGCTGGTTCTCTTTGCCAGGAAGTATTATGTTTTTGACACCAAACAGCGCTCGGGTGGAACCTTCCTCGGCCCGTGGCACAGGGACGTGTTCCACGTCTGGGGTATCTGGATATAAATACCCATCGGTAGGATTCTTTGGAACAGAGAGTATGTGTGCCGTGCTGTGAAGATGGGAGAGGAAAGAAAGCAGTGTTGTAATTGGCTATGTGTGTGGTGAGAAGTGTAAGATCTACCCACCCGAATACAGGGGTGAACACAGAGCGTCCACCAGTCAGTAGCCAGATCTCTCCGTGCGCTGCGTTTGTGTCCGCTCATGCCGGGATTCGGGATCGAACCCGGTACCGCGAAGTTGGGAGACCAACGCCGTATCCACTTGGCTAGCAAGAATTCCTTCATGTTTTAGATCATATCTTCCCAGTGAATTTCAAATAATCGCAAAATAGTCTGATTGATCAAAATAAGCATAAATGCTGAGATCTATCAATATTATTTTGATAAATGGTGTATTGAATGGTTGTATGATGTGCCGCCTACATACATTTTTCTTCCGTAGGATAATAACAATGTAAAGCCGACGATAATAAAAAATGCCAGTCGCAGGGACATCAAAATGAAAAGTTCTGAAGAAACTTTTGAAATCAGAGGTTTACAAAATCCTGTCTATTGGTAGGAAGATAATAATTAGCGAGAGACCAATTTGGAAAAAATGAAAAGATGTGCGCCTATTATGACTAAATCCGCTAATTTTCTTTAGTTTGGAAAGCTCTATTTGATAAGTTACCGGCTCCTCATAGTCTTTCTACTCAAATTTCCTAATATCGAAAATATTCTCTTTGTAGACCAGTAGATCAAATAGTCAGTTAATAAATATATTTATTTGGAAGGGCAAATTTATTTCCGCAATCATAGTAAAAATTAAAATAAATTACTACTAAATTTGTCTATTAACGAGATTTGCCATTTTTTCTAAGCAAGCTTTTTATATTAGGAAATAATTTTAGCTTAAAACTAGTCCCCAAGCCTTATCCAAAACACATTATTCCATCAAAGATCTCATGTATAGGATTGTCAGTAAAGACAAATAGGGAAGGTCTTCACCTTTAAATTCATATGAATGCTGTTACATATACTTGCCTAAACATTCAAATGAATTCTAATTTATATACGCGTACCTCAACATGTTGAGATAAAAATGGCAACTTTTTTAATTGTAAAAGAGTAAATGAAAAACTAGATAACGTAACGCTAAAGTTCTGAATGTAAGTTTTGAAACCCCCTATAGAGATTAAATTCTGAAGAAAACACGTGGATAATTAAAATTAAGTAGCTCTACATTCAAAACTCTATTCTTTTAAAACATTCTCTGGATATAATAACTAAAACAAGGGTGACGGAGGGACAAACAAAGAAAGCAACCGACCAACAATGGCTTTTATCATACACAGGGGCGTTCGGGCTAAATTTGACAGTTTGCATAAAAAAAACCCGCAACTTTTCCGTCAAAACTAAATTTATTTTAAAAATTCAAAAATATCAACTAGATTATGGCTTGGAAATAACAGTTTACTCAAACTAGCCACTCTCATCACTGCGTCCCTGGGAAGACTTTCGAACACCTCCTTGATCTTGGCCACCAGGAGGCCAAAAGGTGGCACTGTTGAAGTCGTATAAATACTCCGACAACTAATTCTGACTCTTTTCGGATATATGGTCCTCCCGCAGCAACCATCTTCAGCCATGGTTTGACCACAGTCTCCAGCAATTCCAACTATCCGTCTAAACTGTGCCTGCTCAAAGATGTGAGTCAGCATGACGTCACCCTGACTGGAGAGATATCAAAAGACTATCACAGTGGGGAGGGGGGAGGGAACTTTGTTTTCATGATACATGGAATGTCGCATGAATTGAAGGCAAGCCACCTGTTGTTCTGAGTGTTGTGGAGCTGGTTTTGTGAGAAGTATCTTTGTGTCAGAAGAACCAGATTGCCCTCCTTCACCAGTATGATTCAGCTTGTTTAAGAGCTTTTTAAACTACACCAAGTCGTTATCCTTGGCCTTGGCTGTCATAATTTCTCATTTGCGCATCTTGTACAAGTTATGGTGAAGGTCCTCATTTAGGACCAGCTTCATAGTAGCGAGTACAACACTCATCTCTCTCGCCAAAGCCTGGATTCCCTTGCTCTGGTCTTCCATCACCTTCTCCTACAATTGTTGGATGAACTCCGATGTGCAGACACACTCAGAACACCTGTTGTGTCCCTTTTAGCTGGCCACGGCTTTATACTCTCATTTCAGCCGCTACGTTATGCGTTTTAGCCTTTATGCAGCATTCAAAGAGCATTAATAAGCAGTCAAAACGTCGGTATTTTGATACCCGGCGCGAATCATTAAGATGTAGGTAACTCTTTTCCAATATTCAGATGGCTTCCAGTTCCCCATGACAGCTAGCTTTTGATCAACTAAAACGTTACTCTGGGTGCTCTCTAACACCGTTGACTGCCCAGCGATACCTCAAGCTGTTCCTGAAAAAAGGAGACATTAAAAATCATCAAATTTAGCCCGACACCATCTAGTTACATTGATGTCATGAAAATGCATGAAAAGTAAATAAATTACTAAATAAAAATAATCAGTATTCAAATAACTAACTCTTAATTATATTACCATGATAATGTGACTTTTCTTAGCACATCGTATTTTGCATACCTTGATTAAAAAATTACCGTCACTGACAATCTATCGACTTCTTTGTAGCATAGCTTCTATTATAGTTCTATCCAACTTATTTGATTATTTTGTCCATTAAACATTCATTCGAGATAAAAAATGCTCAACATTAGCATTATGAGGAAATATGCTGAAGCAGTTTTGAGAATCCCTCTTTAAATTCAGAATGGCATTTATCATGGTATTACTTTCTTTTCATTTTCAAATAAAAGATAACCTTGACATTAAGTTTCACCCCCTTCTTATTTAACACTATACATAATAATTCTACTTGTTCCCATGTTGAAAGAGTATAGTGGTCGACACGATTTCTAGCACAAGATAGAGAATCGTGTTTCCATTAGTTTCCTTAGTTCTCATAGTTGTTCTGAAATGAAACTTATATACTTGAGTGTGTCACATGCTACATGACAATTCGTCTATCTTACATTGTTATCCGGTTGAGGGCTAATCTTCCCTTTACCTACTAGGAAAATGAGGACAGATTCTAAGAGAGTCGAATCCTTATTCTAGTTATGTACCTATTGGTTCCTTAAATGCCTACCTACTGACACACTCGGCGACTCTCCTACCCTATTAGTCCTACTCTAAGGCGCCGCCTAATGGGGCTTCCTTCCTGGGTTTACTATACCGTACTACCAAGGAAGTTGGGCGCAACAAAGGTCACGTTATATATCGAAGTTAGGAAATTGATGGAGATTTAAAAAAAGCATGCGTATGATCCCTCTTTGGGGGATAACCCCATACATTACCAGCAGGAGCAATCTTAAATCATGCTAAGTACGCATATATCATATTTTTTCAGATGATGAAAAATTGGCTTTCAGTGAAAATCGCATATTTCGCCTCTTGTAGATTTCTTTCCCTCCTTTACCGATCTCGTATTACAATAATGTTGTGAGTACAGACATTGTTCGTCAAACGACCAGAGGGTTATCGGCACATAAGTTTTGAAAACCCATTGTGTGGTTTAAAAGCACAGGAAAGTACTTCAATTTCCTATCTGATATGAGGCCAGTTTCTCACAGTGTGGCCTTGCCTGTACCATATCCTTCAACATATCTTGGTAAGATGATTCGAGACATGAGCCCAAGTTCGAAAGGAAGAGCAATATAATCCTACTTTTGGAGTAAATACCTCTTCATGTAAACTACCTTTTTCTAGATTTGAAATTGTCGACGCAAACAGCCGAATTTGGGGTTGTTGACTGAAAATATAGAAGCTATTTCTGCACGCTGCTAAAGTGTGTTTATTTTGTAACTACCATTAAATTTTTCACGTTTTCTATTCTTAAGGAAATGATTCACTTAACTGTAACAATGCACAGTGATGGACCTATTTGATCACGAACATTAGAAAACTGAGTGGAAATTGTTTTTTGTCTTCGAAAATTAGCTTGAAAGCTGACCTGTTATGCAATGGGAACAAATATCCTTCTGTGCCGTTATATGATACAATTAGCATCAGAGTAAAGTGAAAATGTGAAAATCATGTTGGAAAATATCAGGATGACAAGTATATTGGTCAATGTTTCGATTTAAATGAGGTTGCATTTATACTACTTGCAGCTCGGATATGTTTTGTTTCTTATACAAATGGACAGTGGTGGGCGCGATAACGAAAAAAATGTATCACGATAACCGATCGCTGAGTCTCTTTGGCTTGATGCGGGCACAGTCTCTTGCGACGCCATCACTAATCAATACTATAAAATAGCAAAGCACTGCACTACTAAATTATAATAAAAATCGGATCAGTTTAGAATAGGGGCGTAACTTCGTAAGTGTTCAAAACGTTAATAAACGGATATTAAAGAATAGCACCGAATAGTACATGCATTCATATACATATGCACAAAAAATTAAAAGGGAAGATGCACGGGAACATAGGGGGAAAATCATCAAAGAACGCGTAAAACCGGTAGCGCGCAGGAGCAACACCTCGTGACCTCTCGTCCGACAGCTGGTGAAAAACTGAAGCTGAGCGAACGTTTTGAGAAGACGTCAAGACCGGCCGCCCAGCACTTCGTTCAGTATACATTCGGTTCCCAGCTCGGACCTAGCTATTTCTGCCTCCGAGGCCCGCGCGGCTCGCCCCTGTGCTAAACTGCAACCAAAAACTGAAATTATCGATTATCGCTAGTTTGGAACCAAAAGTATCGGCAATACCGATGGATCGATAACGCGGGAAAAAATAACCGATAACCCGATATCATTATCAAGATAATGCCCACTTATGCAAATGGGGCACTAGAGACAAGAAAAATCGAGAAGGAATGGCCAATCATCAACTTCTTGTCGATAAATACTTTTCCCCTGTTGCAGATTCAACTCAGCTAAATGGTGCTGGGTTTCATTATTTGAAAGAAAAGTGCTGATAATGTCAAAGAGAGAATTTTTGTGAGCTCCTAAATAAGAGTTCTGTTTAAAAATGGAGCATTCGAAGATCTATTAAGCCATGCTCAAAAATCAGCATGGAGATCACTCACAAGTATCATGAAATATTGTAGAGAAATAATAAAGCACCTACCTACTGTCATGTTGTTAGTATAGTAAACTCTCATATTAATTCAGAGATATAAGGTGAAATGCATAATACTTGGAATCATATTTTACTTTCCCTGCCAGTAATTTGCACTCTTGATCTCACACGATTAATGTAAGCTTTTTATCACGTAATATGCAGGATGTATTGCAAGTATACATATTTGATTTTGCTTTGATTAACGACTAAAACCAACGAGGGCATTAAGTGCTCGGAGTGAATTTGGACGACGTTAAATGTATACTCTTTACTTTGGAAGGTTGCAGGAAAAGATTGGATTTTGTGCTTTATTACAGAAAATAATTAATTTTATGTGATTGATTAAATATATGAATTATTAAGTTGATGCATAAAAGATGAATTATGCAATTTGAGACAAAGTGCTAATAAGATCTAATTTCCTAATTGCACTGAAATTATTGGTTTTACTTTAGTAACTCTAAAAATAGTAATTATATGTGAATTGATAATACGATGGGTGGTTATTGTGCTTTCAGGGAGGATTTTAGAGAATACACATAGTTAATATATTCTTTAGAAAACCATGTAGGCGACTTAAAAATTATTGGCTCTATAAGAGATGATAAGAGATTATAAATACAATTGGTAGTTTTAATAGCACTGTGAAGAATGCAAAAGATTAGATATAATATATATTCTAGATTTTAAAAATTAATGGTAATCCTACAATTAACGTATTTTCATGTGTTGCTGAAAACAAGGAAAAATTGTGATACTAACAAGTATACTTTATTGGTGAAAATAAGAAATACGGATGCATATTAGTATTTAAACATCCATGGAAAATATGTTTAAATTAGCTGATCCACAGTAATTTATGGTCTAGAATGTTTTACAAAGACTTAGAATGCAATGATCCGTGACGGTCCAACAATCGTTTATTATAGTATTTACGAGTAGCATCTGACCGTAATACTGCAACATTAAAAGAAAAGAGCTACGAACTGATTTGAAAAGTAGGATAATTGATCACTACAGAAAAGGTAAAAGCTATAGAAGTATCTCTAGAGACTTCTAAAACACTAGCACACCTTCCTCATAATGGAGCTCCTTGGAAAATATATCAACGAGCTCATCGACGGATGCTGAGATGGGTAACAAAAAACCCTATGATAAATAGAGCAGAACTTCAAGACGATCTGCATAGAGCTGAGGCCTGAGATATCAGTTACGAAAAGAATAATCAATTTAGCACGACGGAAGTTTGCTTAGTAGCATATCGAGAAACCAGATCAATTCTAAATGAATGTACCTTTGTCTAATGCGACAAACTTAACTCTTTGGTCGGGATGAACTTCGTCATGCTTGGCGCACTGATGGAACCGACTATGATCGGAAGAACGCTATCCCATAATCAAGCATGTAGGGGGCAGCATTATGCTGTGTGGTCGGTTTTTTTTTTAATGAGACTGGTGCTCTTCATATAAGTGATGAATGGAGGCAAGTACCAGCAAATATTGGCCAATAACTTAACGTCATGTGTAGCAACGTCGGAGATGCAGAACAGCATGCTTCGGCAAGACAATGATCCTTGTTCTGGTTACAGCACAACAATACCAATGTTCTACCATGGCCTAGTCAATCTCTTAACTTGAATTCGAAGGCAAAAATTGTGGTGAATCTTGAAGGATCACGTCTACGAGAGGAAACCTGCGGATCTTACCCAATTCAAAGTTATATGTAATGAGGAGTGTCATATATTCCAACATAATGTTGCCAGGACAGGGTCAAGTCATATAAGAAGTAACTGATAGCAGCTATAGGAAACAATGTGCTGCAACGAAATATTAAGCTCTCTCTATCTAGTGTCCAGATACTCATTTCCCCCTTTTAATTGTTTTGTTTGTATAGTCATATACATTTAAAGAATGTTTTCATAGCCCCTCTTAAATTTAATAAAGAACTATTCATAATAAAGGTATATGATAAAGAAAAATTATATTTATGAAAAAATTAAATAAAGTTTTTGAGCGCCCAAATAAATTTGTTACACCTCACTACTTCTGTATTTGTATCGAGAAAACCTAAATAGCCCCTTGGCCAAATTTATCATATTATTCATAAATATGTATGATAATAATGCGTATTTTACTGTTTTAATATTTTGTTAATATCTTGGAATTACCTAGTATTTTACTAAATGGAATTAAATGGTATGTTTTCTAAAATCATAATTTGACCAATATTTAAGTTTCAATTTAAATTTATAACTATTGTGTATTCAATATCGTTCTAAATAAGAAATATGACTAAAATTAAAGAACTTACCGAAGCACAGAGAACAGAAATCCAACTTATCCATAGCCAAGGGTTGTCACAATGTGGTAGAAAATGCTTAAAAAAAAAAGAGTTCAATATATGCTGTACAAAGAAGAGAACAAGAGCTTTGTATCAAGGAAGAAAAGTGGCTGAAAACGTCTTACAACACCTAGAAAAAAAAACATCTATCATTCGAGCTTCACTTCAGAATTGCAGAAAAACATCTGAACTTGGAGATGAAGCTTCAAGTTAAAAATATCACCGAGAACAGTTAAGGAGATTTAAAGATAATGATGCAAGGGGAGAAAGAATCCATGGATATCGGAGAGAAACAGAAAAAAAGACCAGTGGGCGAAAGATCAGATAAAAATATAATTTAACTTTTAAGCAATAATTGTGCAGATTTTTAGTTGGAGAGGCTTTTCACCCTACTTTTGTAGTACCAACTGTGAAACATAGATATGGTTCTAAGATTGACATAAGTTCTAGAGCCATCTATGCAGAAATTTAATCGCACAGCACCATGATATGAAGTTATATTCAGCAGGACAATGCCCAATGCCCTACTATACCAAGAATTGGTTTGGAGTAATGGGAGTGACCCTACAGAGCCTAGAGTTAAATGCAATAGAACACGCGGGGAGTGCTTGGAAAATCAATAAGAAGAAACATAAATGCAAGTTAAACAGAACTGCTGAGTTGGGAGGAATTATGGCTATAATTAAAGTAAAAAGGGGTCCAACTAAGTACTAAAATAATTAAAAATAAATATATATATATATATATATATATATATATATATATATATATATATATATATGAGGAATTAAACCACATTCTCCGAAGACAATTTAATTCAGAACAGTTTCGGTGTATCTCACACCCTTTTTTAAAACTGACACTGGATAGAAAATATTTGAAAATGCTTAACTACATAACACAGAGTCAGGTCGTGAAAGATCCCCTCTTTTTTCCCCCAATCCCCTAATATTTCGCTATTTTGTTTATTTCCTTTCGTATTACAGGATTAAAAGAAAATTAACCCTCAGATAGATTTAAATTAGGAACTGACGATATCAAGCTCGATTCTACGATTCCTCTCTTAACATAGTTAGCCGATTTCATTTTCATTTTTCTGCAGGGAAAAATGAAATGGTGTTTCCAAGTACTTTCTAAATTTATTAAGTTCCTTATCAAGGATAACTACAAGAAATATTATTATATTAAAGGTATATATAGGAAAAAAAAGTATGAAAGACCGCCTCAAAAACAAGAAATCACCAATGAGGAAGACGAAGGGGAAAGGTAAAGATTCACATTACGAACAACAAGAAGCAGGTAGTAAGGTCAAACTGAGAAGACGGAAAGGGTAACAGGTTAAAAGAAATGGAGATAGCTATCTCCATTTCTTGTAGTTATCCTTGATAAGGAACTTAATAAAGTTAGAAAGTACTTGGAAACACCATTTCATTTTTTCCTGCGGGACATTCCATTCATTTGCTTACCCTCACGTGATACTTTTTGAGTTTTTCATTTCATATATATATATATATATATATATATATATATATATATATATATATATATATATATATATATATATATATATATATATATATATATATATATATATATATTTATATATATATATATATATATATATATATATATATATATATATATATATATATATGGCAATTTCGTTTTGAGAGAATATTTGCATGACATACATAAAAATAAACGTCAGGTCACTTCTTGAGAGCCTCGTAACATGTTGATCTTCTTAATATATTGAGCCTTTTGAACCCAGGAACGAGAATTTTAATAAAGGGAAAAAGGACGAGGGTGTCCTACAAAATTTTATATTCGCGTTTCTGTTGCATTGCTACCAATAATATAGAATAGACATAATTTTGTGTAAAAGTAACTTGTTGGAAAATTGGAAGTTTTTGAAATATGTTGCTAACCTAGAATAGATCCCTTGTTCTCTTTGCATCCATTTTTCTGTTTTGTTTGTTGCATTTTCTCCCTTCCTTGAACTCTTTTTGTCTAGTTGTGATACGAAGGTTTATGCGCTTAATTCCATCATAAAATCGCCCTAATTCATTATAATATATTCTTTTCTCTAAATATGAGTTCTAAAACAAAATAACTTTTGTTCTTCCTATTTTTCGCAGGACACTGAGGATCTGGACTTCGATATGAGTGATCCTGACCTTAACAAAGCTGCTACCAAGATCCAAGCCACTTTCAGGGGTCACAAAACTCGAAAGGATTTCACCAATTGATTTTCCATTCCTACCAATCTTTCTTCCCACATTTTTATTCTTTTTCAAGAACTTTAAAATTTTAAGGTGGAATAAATGGTTTCCCCTAAAATGCGCCATCAAATTCTGTCTCTACATTCCATCACTTCTATTTGAATGTCTCACATGGCGCTGTTATCAGTACTTTAGTCCTTCTAAAAGCAGTAATTAAAAAAAAAATAAATAACTTTTAAACGTCATATAACCACTGATTGTATCCTGCGAGTGAATGTAGTTATTGTTACCAAACCCACTAGCAGATTCATTAGCACAAGGTAGGGTGGATGTATTGCTATTGATGCATCTTGTCACATTATGAAGTTTTAATCCATCTGTCAACTTACATTCGCCAATAAAGAAATGTATATAAACTCATTAAAAAATTGTTTTAGAATATAGTAATAAAAGTTTTAAAATAACGTTACTCTCAATCTTTAATATCGGTGTGATATAATTAATACCCTTGTTTAATGTCAGTTACCTATATTAAAGCTTTATATCTTCAAATGTTTTACGAGTTACTGTTAAAACATAGAAATTTTTCTGCAACCAAATCATTTTAAACCTGAAACATCTTTACCTAACAAAAGAACATTTTTATAGCAGTGCCCTTAACGAATAGACCTCAATTTAGCAACGAAAGCAATGCAACAAATTTTAAAAATCCACACAACATCGGCAATCACAATTTTTTACCATAAAAAAATTATCATAAAACTTTAAGGAACGAACAAAAGTGATGGGAAACTTTCCTAACTGGCTTGATATAACCCAAACTTTTACATTTCCCGAGGAAACCGCGCCAAAATTTGCTACTACCATTACGAAGAAATTGATTGTAGGTAGTTATAGAATCAGATCTTTCAGTATGTTCTATTAGTTGTTCATTTACCCCAAAACTTAATCGAACACAAGGTTTACTTCTCTATTATTTACACTTATGCATTCCAATCAACTCTTTTATTCATCCATCAAATGTGCATATCATCATCGAGTCGGGAGGAAAGCACTTTTATGTTGCTACAATTATTCGACTGCAGCGCTTCATTATACCTTAATTGCATTTTGAATTCAAGAAAATACTTAGTCCAGATGAAAATCACAAATTTGGTTAAAAGGTTAGAAACTTGAACCCGACCGTCGTTTCTCGAGTTAGCTATGACTGATTCTGGTCAGCTGATGCTCAGTATTTCAGATTTCCCTACCCTCTTTGTTCGAAGGGGCGGAGTTTGAAGTACGAGGGTCTCATCATTAATTTTGGTTTGTGTAATAACAAATTCCCATCAATATATTGTAATACAATATCAACCTGGCGTTTTTTAGAAGATTACCAGCCCTTCATTTTTTCCCCACAATTCTTCAGCAGATTCTTCAGAAGATTACCAGCCCTTCATTTTTTCCCCACAATTCTTCAGCAGATGACTGTAAGAAGCTATGCTGCCTTAATATGGAATCATTGCTAACGGCTAAATTGAGGAACATTTGCAAAAGAAAGATAAATCGAAACTCACTCATTTTCATAGATTACTAAATTAAAAAGTTTCATACAGAATATTATACAGCAGCCCGTTCAGGTATTAAAAAAAATGTTGCAACTTTATGCATGCTTCTTGAAATTCTTTTCTTATATATATCGATAGACGAATTTCGCGTAACTCGGAATTTACACAAGAGCAAAGCTGATGTGAAAACCTTTATATTTATTCCATTGCTCAATCAAAGCTTCCAGGTACAGCCTCGTCGTCAGGATAGTGTCGAATTAAAAGATAAAGACCGATAATGTTTTATCCTTATTTATATCCCTAGCATTTTAAAATTTTGCATGTTGTTGTTATGTAACCGAGTTATCTTGGTAAATTGAGACGACGATAGCGCCGCTTACTGGGGGGCATTGGGGTGAAACACACACATACCACCCCTACCGGCAATTTAAGCAAAAATCGTAATATTCCTAATTCGAAAGCCTAACATTAGATTCGGATTCAATAGGCGATGCTAAATGTCGTTAGGCGTCTAGTTTTTCTACCGCGTTCCTCGACAACAGACGCATAATCCCTAACTGTTTTTTACCACAAAAGCTAAATAACAGTTTCATTTCCTTACCTTCAATCTTTCTGGCGGAGGATACAACGTGAAAACCGAATTCCAAAAATGGTGAAACCGATCCTTTAGTCGAGGAAATTTCGGCATAAGAAATGAAAAGCGAGATATTTCCGGAGAATTTTTCTCTTCTGCCAAACTAAAAATGCCACTGTAGACTCGTGTTCTAGAGTGAGGTCACACTCTCCTTCACAAATTATTTTGAACAAGTGAGGTTAAATAAAATTAACAATGGCCCGTAGAAAATGCAGATTGGGTCTAAACTTATCTGCCTTGCGATTGTTCAAAAATGATCTCATGCCACGTCACGCATGCGTTTGGGTGTCGCTGCCGGGTCACGCATGCGTCGGTAGGATACAGCCGGGTCGCTGCCAGGCGGAAGAGGAAGGAAGACAGAGTAAAGAGCTCTCCGAACTTAGAAAAAGTAACAAAGTTTCGAGAAAATTCATTTCTTCAGAATTGCATAAAAAAATAGGTATTCCTATGTAGTTTGATGAGCTGAATAACATTTCTTCTACGCTTTTTTTATTAGAAGGCTCTAAAACCATGGGAATGACGGCGCTATCGTCGTCTTAAATTACTGTTATCTTTTAAAACTTACAATATCCTAATGATGGGGCTAGAATTTGAAATATCAAGGGGATAATAGAATAAATATAAATGTTTTCACATCAGTTTTCGTCTTAAGCTTCTCTTATGTATAAATTGACATGTGGTAAAAATTATGGACACTTTTTCATTTACATGTAATTAAAATTCTTCTTTCTTTGGCAACGTTTGTTAGGGATTCCGTAAGAATCAGCAAATATTTAAGTAAAATAATAATGAAACATGTTGATATGTTTAAATAAAATACAGATTTAAAGAATAGAGCTAAAATCCAGTTTTCATTCAAACAGAAATGTTATACAAAATATATATATTAAGCTAATATCTAGTTGGATAGTCTTTTGCTCTGAGAACATCATTTCTTCATGACACGGACTCGACAAGACGCTTTGAATCCTCAGGTTTAATGATTCTGAGCCAGACCATGATGATGGACACAATTAATCGCATTTTGTTTTGAGGTTAGAATTTCCACCAATTTCTTTAGTTGTGATAAAAAAATTCTATAGAATTGAGGTCAGACTATTTTCCTGGCCACGGTAACATTTGGCGGATCCAGGATAAAATTTTGAATTCCTCCCTCTGAGGGGGTATGCGAAGAGTGTATTAAACATTAATAATGGTTATCTTACACACCATTGGTAATAAATAACAGCATCTCATAAAAGAGTGAACACTAACTCTCACATATCCTAATTTTCTTCCACACTTCAGAAAATTATGAATTGTAGCTTTTGTAGGTCATCTAAGGTATAATATTGAATTTAATAATCATTATTGAGATTTACCTCTATTTTAGACATGTATCATATAAGATACATTGACTGCAATGGCTTATAAAATTTTTACTTTTATATATATTCTATATTATTGCGTAACTTTTTGTGAATAGCAGAATACAAGTGTGGCTAAAAAAAAGAAATATAAACAATCGGATCTAAATTTAGAAGGGGAGCCTTAGCGCCTTAGAACCTCTCTTCTGGATCCGCACCTCCGGTTACAAATCTAGAATCGAGAGGAGTAGCTTCTTTTCCAAAATGTTAGAATTTGTTTTTTTTACATTCATGTCCTTTTATAACTTCTACGCGCCCAACACCTGATCCAGCCATGCATACCCACACGGTAACGCTGGCATGATGCTTCATCGTTTCTGTAGGACATTCTGGCAAGGTAACTTCGTTTGGTAGTGGTCGCAAATATTTTAATCCATCACTTCCCAAAATTGAAATTTTCGTCCCATCACTCGAAGGAAGACTCACAAAAGAGATTTTTTCTCTGCATTACATTCAAGAACAGTTTCTTCCTAGCTATTCTTGCTTTCAGCCTACCATCGGAATGCCGGTACCTAACAGTTCTTGAAAACGTAATAAGCTTCTAACGTATCCATTATTTCTTTTGATGCCCTTTGCCGATGTTATTAGGGATAATCTTATCGTCCACTGGCTTTACTGACAATTACACAAAATTTAGCAGTTTTAACTGTGCAGAGATCCTGATAACTATATCCTGGAGTTCCTCTCAATCCTCTTCAGGAGACATTACTAGCGGATTAAGGAATTATTATTATTACCCTTATCTTACCGCATTGAGTTGAACGTTATTGTTAAATTATCAAATATATATATATATATATATATATATATATATATATATATATATATATATATATATGATAGCTAAATATGATATTAAAATACAAATAATACTATGAAAATATTATTGGCGTTATTATAATTTACAAATATTTTTGCAGTCTATAAATAACATGAATTTTAATCACATTTAATGTCATTTTTTTCAAAAGGAATCGTGAAAAAATGCAATAGTGTCCATAATTTTGCCCACTTGTATATATATATATATATATATATATATATATATATATATATATATATATATAATAGTTGTAATTGATTTGTTCCTTGGGAATCTGATATGTATTAGAAATATGAAGACCCAGGTGATTACACTAATCATTTATTGGCCGGACGTTTCGGACCTTCACTAGGAAAATCTTTAGCGACTGTGTCGATTAATTACTCCTCCTCAATTAAACTATTCACTATATACCAACCAATACTTCAATAGATTAACTAGCCAACCGACCAAATCTCGTTAGTAGTCTTTATATCTTTAGTTAGTTGATTTCTCAACTCCCACGATAAGGGTTAGTCACTCTGTTTAATTAATTCTAATTTGTTTTCGGGTTTTTTGTTTGTTTTTTTTTATAATTTAATATAATAAGTTATTTTATTGTTTACTCCAGTTACCTTTAATATTTGATATTCAAGTCAGTTTATGTTAGAACTTCACTTCTATTATTTTTCAAAATTAGACTAGATAGTATTAATTAATTCTATATATTGTATTTTTTACTTTAATCTCAATAATTGTCAATTTTATTATTTCAACTTATCTTCATCCGCTTTTTTAGCCATTATTTAATGCATTCTTTTAACTTTTATCGTTAATATTCCTTCTCCTTAGTCGACAAAGTCGTTGAAGATGGTCCTAGTGAAGGTCCGAAACGCCCGGCCAATAAATCATTAGTGTAATCACCTGGGTCTTCATATTCCTACTATATATATATATATATATATATATATATATATATATATATATATATATATATATATATATATATATATATATAAATATATATATAAATATATATATATATATATATATATATATATATATATATATATATATATATATATATATATATATAACCACCCTCCTCTCTTGATTCCTTATTCACTACCACCTGACTTAAGGATTCTTAGAAAATAATGAAATTATTTTATAAAACTACTATTACTATCGGGCATTATTATTGCATCATATTTATGGTTATTGACAGTGGCTTACTATTCCCAAATTCTCTTGATGGCACCGTTATCTTGAAAGTTGTTATCGATTGTAAGATTCATTTTACAAATTAGGAATAACTTTATCATAGAGGGTAAGATATGTTTGTCTTTTTTACTTTGTTTCCTAGCAGCCTTTTAAATGCTAGATCATATGGTTGAATATTTAAGCTAATTCTTCTATTTTGCTATTAACCTCTAATATTATTTTCAAATGCTTACAGATTGGTTTACAAACAATCAGCATTCGAATATTGTTATTTTTTTCTGTTATATTTTGTCACTCATTAGTGACAAGATGCCCCGGTGCTTTAGTATGTCTTGGGTGGTAAAATTAAACTTGTGGGTCACACGATATTCTTTTTTATTCGTTTCTCAATTCACATACCGAAAATAAGTAAACTTTTTACTAGAGATTTATGGTTTCTGTTAAAGTAATGGAAAATAAATGTCATCTTAGCATTTCTTTTGAAGTAAACTAGAATGCTCGTTCTTAAATATTTTGCTTTTACTTTTAAATATGTATTTTCAACATACCTGAATCTATTCGAATTAAATTTCGTCAATGAAAACAATCATTATATTATATATACTAAATAATTGTAATATGAATAAAGACTAAAATAATATTTTTATCGTAAAATTACCAATATTCTTGTAAAGGTGAGTTTCGTCAAGGAGTATTTGGCCAATATATTAATCGAATCCCAAACCACCAGTCAATTAATTAGTGGCAAGACGATAGTTCTATTTTCCCCATCTACATAGCAGGGAAGGGTCTTATATACTCCTATCTTCTATAGCAGGGAAGGGTCCTATTCCCCCCCCCCTTTATAATAAAGGTAGTCCTATATTCCGCAAGCTCTATAGCAGAGAAAGGTCCTATTTCCCCCAGATTTTAAAGCAGGGATGGGTCTTATTTTCTCCATCTGCTATAACAAGTTGAGTCATATTTTCATCTTCTATAGCAGTGAAGTGTTATATTTTCGCCCATATTCTAGTGCAGGGAAGGTTCATATTTTCCGTATCTTATAAAGTAGGAAAAGTACTATTTTCCCCATAATCCATAGTAAGAAAGGGTCATATTTTCGGCATCATCTAAAGCTGAGAAGAGTCCTATTTTCCTTATCTTCTATAAAAGAAAATGGTTACATTATCCATATTTTATATAATTTAAAAATTGTATATAGTAGGTGAAGGTGCTATTTTCCCCATCTTCTATAACATGGAGTAGTCCAATTTTCTTAATCTTCTATTGGACGGAAGGATCATATTAGGCACATCTATAAGAGAGAATGGTCGCATTTTACTCAACATCTATAACAGGTAAAGTCCTATTTGACCCATCTTCAAAGGACGGAAGGGTGCCATTTATCTCATCTTTTATAACAGAGAATGGTCCTATGTTCCCAAGATCTATAGCAACGAAAATATCTTAAACTTTCAATTTTATATGGGAGAGGAGAGTACAATTTTATTACATCTCTTTAGCAGGAAAGGGTCTTATGTTCTCCATCTAATAAGGGATAGAACCGTCCAATTTTCACCCAACTTCGCTATAGAGGAATGGTCCTATATTTTTAATCTTCTATAGCAGGGAAGGGTGCAATTTTCCCAATCTCTATATAGGAAAAGAGATACTTTTTTTCATCTTGAAGAACAGTTAAGGGTCATATTTTTCCCATAGTCTATAACACGGAAAAGGGGGTTATTTACCCGTTTTCTATAGCAGAGAAGAGAAGAGTCCTATTCCCCTTAAATACTTTAGGAGGCATGGTCCTAATTACCCATTCTTTTAGAGCAGAGAAGGTTCTTATTTTCTCCACCTTCTATAGCACAGAAGGGTCCTATTTTCTCCATCTTCAATGATAGGGGAGGGCCATCTTTTCCCATCTTCTATAAATGGAAGACTCCAACTTTCCCTATTCTATACTAGTAAGGTTTAAGGTAAGTTGCCAGTGGGTTGCTGCCCAATCCAAGTGGATTCTATATGGCAGCTAGGGTGAAACGAGACAAATCATCTATAAAAGGTGGAGGAGGCCACTTTGTGACAAAAATTTAAAAAACGACGGGTTAAAAGATTCCTCCGCCAATATGAATCGAAGACGGGTGTGTTGAGGAATAGTTAAAAGGGTCGGGAAACCGGACAACCGGAGAATGGCAAAATGGCTACAATCCAATAAAAGGTGGGCAACCGATTGGTCCCCACCGCAAAAACGACAGCAAGGGCTGATATGAGCATCACCCGAAACAAGATGGCCGTGAGTAAGTCTCGTGTGGCCAATGCGAACTCGGCAAAGGGCCACCTCCAACGACCGCATTCTATGACGACTCGAGCGAGGGCCAAGAGCGAATAGAATTTTTAACTTTGTATAGTTTGGATCAACACTGAACAGTCATCCCATTCATTCTGTCACAGTTGAAAAATATACTCTCTTAATGAAGGAAAGTAGTCCCTAAAAGGCAGAGCCGAGTTCTCAGGGGACACAGAATGTGCTGAGCGGGCCAGCCGATCAGCCTTCTCGTTGTCCAGGACCCCCACATTCACAGGGACCCAGCAAAAAATAATTCTATATCGGGATGCATTTTGGATCAGCCAGTTGCAAATTTCTGTGACTATGGGATGGGACACATTAAAAGATCTAATTGACTGTAAGACACTCCTTGAGTCTGAAAAAATGACAAAATCACTAAAAGGTAAAATTTGGATAAGTCTAAAGGCTAAAAGGATTGCTGAAAGTTCAGCGGTAAAAATGGATGCTGCTGGCGGCAAAGATAGAGTTAGGAATTCTCCTCTTGGGTAGATGGCTGCGTCACCCACGCCACCGTCCGACTTAGAACCATCCGTGTATAGTGGGCAGCATTGTTTGTGAGGTTGAATGCTCTAAGAACAGGCTCTTAATGATGCGAGAGTCCATGGATGACTTCTCCAGGCTCCACATGTTGGTACATACTGTGGGGAGAGGAGCACGACAACTAGGGGTCAGTAAGGATGGGAGGGTAAGGACCCTTGGAGCACCCAGGTTAGAGAGATGATCTCCTATGAGAAGGTTCAAAGGGCGTGGTAAAGATGGCAACTTATCATATGCCGCCGTTGATTCGGCAGCATACAGGCATCTGTAGACCTCTGATACAGGGGCTTGCTGTACTCGGCAAAGGTATCGCATGCAGATTTGAAGTCTATGGTAGGGCAAAGGGAGTACCCCACTCTCGCAGTAAAGGCTGTTGACAGGAGAAGTACGGAAGGCTCCACTAGAAAGGCGAACTCCGAGGTTTCGAATGGGGTTCAGCATTTTAAGGGCTGAAAGGGAAGCCGATGAGTAAATTTGACAGCCATAACCCAATTTGGATTGGACGAGGGCTGTGTATAATGTCCACAATGTTTGTCGGTCACTGCCCCACGAAGTGTGTGAGAGGACTTTCAAAATGTCTAGAGCCCACAGACAGCCTGTTCGAAGTCGGCGTAGGTGTGGTAACCAGGATAACTTTGGATCGAGAGTTACGCCAAGGAATCGAAACTCGGAGACAAACTCTATATCTTCGCCTTGTAGGATGATAGATGGCGGAACAAGAACCCCTCTGCCTCGGTGGAAATACATTGCTTTGGTTTTGGTCGTGGAAAAGCGGAATCCCTTAAGTTGTGCTCTTTTGGATACAGCATCGACCGCCAGTTGTAGCCGACGCGCTGCTGATGGAAGGCGAGGTGAGGAACAGTATAGTGCTAAATCATCGACAGAGTTGCCGATACACCCTCTGGGAGAAATGAAATAATATCATTGATGGCAATTATAAAACATAAAGACACTTAAAACACTGCCCTGAGGAACTCCCTCCTCTTGGGGTTGCAGGTCAGTTTATGCGTCTCCAACACGTACCTTGAAAGATCGAGATGCTAAAAAACTTTGAATAAGTGAAGGTAAAAGGCCTCTCATCCCCCAGACGTATAGCTGCTTCAAATGCCGTATCTGCATGTTGTGTCGTAGGCTTTCTCAATATCGAAAAATATGGCCAGGACTCGGTGCTTTAATGAGAAAGCTTTCCGGACCGATCCCTCGAAACGTACTAGTAGGTCAAGGGTAGTATGACCTTTGCGGAAGCCACATTGAAATGGAGAGAGAAGGTGATTGGTTTCTAGGAACCAGTTTAGGCGCTCCAATATCATTTTTTCCAGCAACTTACTCAAACAGCTGGTGAGAGCTATAGGGCGGTAGTGATCTGCATCCAACCCGTCCCTTCCGGGCTTGACAAAGGGAAGGATGATCCCAATGCGCCATGATGACGGGTAAAAACCCTTCATCCATATAAGGTTGTACAAATCAAGTAAGAAGAGAGTATTATGTGGATGTAGGTGCCGAATCATATCGAAATGGATCTCATCAAGGCCAGGGGAAGTAGATCTGCAAAGGGACGAAGCGCTTTGCAGCTCATGGATGCTGAATAGAGCGTTATACGGAAGGTTAGATTTTGTTGTGAAGTTGAGAGAATGAGATTCTTCCTTTGATTTGTAGGATTGAAAAGCCTTATCGTAACGGCTGACACTGCTGACGGCGTGGAAATGGTCAGCAAAAGCATTGCTGACCGCCAGGCCGTCATTCTCCAAGGAACCGTCTAAGTTGAGTGTGGGGGTATGATGATTAGCATAACGGCCCCTGATCTTATTAATCATCTTCCAGATCCTAGCAGTAAGTGTCATAAGAGGAAATCGATGAAACGTATCTGCGCCATGAATTTCGGCGAGCCTGACGAAGGGTTCTTTGGCGAAGCGCACGAGCTCGGTTTCGGTCGACCTTGTTGCGCAAAGTTGGGTTCTTTCGGAATCGGGCATGGGCTAACTTGTAATTTTTGATAGCTGTTGCACACGTCGAGGTTCACCAGGGCACGGTTAAGCGGCCCGTGACAGGTCGCCTCCGTGGGATGGTCTGTGTTGCTGCATTGTAGATAGTCGATGTAAAGTATTCTACTGACGCATCCACTCCATTGAAGATCCCCAAGGATGCGTTTGTGAAGGACGCCTCTTGGAAACCTTCCCAATCTGCATGACTTAAGTCCCACTTAAGGGGCATGGTTGTATGAGGGTTAACTTGAAGGGTCACTCGCATGGAGATCGTCAAGAATTGCCCATCGAAATTCCGTGAAGCAATCAGGGGTACAAACAGACAGGTCAACGCAGCTAAAAGAGTCCGTCTGGACATGATAAGAGGGAAAATCGCCAGTATTTAAGACACAAACAAAGTCAGATAATAAAAGAGACTCTAAAACACTGCCTTTGGCATTCAAAGTGATGTCGCCCCAGTATGGGTGACGGGCGTTAAAATCTCCTAGTAATAAAAATGGGGAGGGCAACTGGTTCTATAAGTTCTAAAAGGTCGGGTCTTAACAATGATAAACAAGGGGGTAGGTAAATAGAGCAAACGGTTAAAAGCTTAGTAAGAAAAACCCTCACGGCAACAGCTTGGAGGGTAGTATGTAGGGAGATGGGAGAAACATGGTGGGATGAAGATACCATGATTGACACCCCCCCATGAGAGGGGCTCCCAGCAGGAGCAATAGAGTTGAAAGTGAGAAAGCCGGGTACCGGCGGAAAGGGCCGTATACCCAGTGTATTCTCCTGAAGACAAATAACAGCGGGGTGGATAGTCGTCAAAAGAATTTTGAGTTCTTCCCACTTTGGAAGAACTTCTTGACAATTTCATTGTAAAATGGAAGATATTATGTGTGACGATTAGATACCACTGTGGATATCTTTTTCTCTTTTGAGGCCGATATTGTATTTGAGGTTCGTCCCAAAGAGCTTGGGAGACGGAGAGTTGATTTTGAGGAGCCTGCTTTTGCAGGGGGAGATATCCTAGATGGAGGAGTAACTGGGTTTTTTTTCGTGGGTTTTGGAGAACCGACCGAGGCCCTTGATTGTAATTCGGGCTCGCAACCTGGCGGAAAAGGAAGATCAAGAAGGGATTTTCGGCCGGTAGATCCGGATTCATGGGTCGAGGGTATTTTCGGTGTCTGAGGAGTTGGTCCAACCGCCACAATTGGTGATTTTGGAGTATCAACTGCTTCCAACGGATCTTGGGTTGAAGATTCTCGGGGTTCGGCCGAGTCCCCTCCAGAGGCTGCCCGCTTATTGGTGGTCGATGACCCAGGTGAGGAATCCTTCCTCTTACCACTGGGCTTTGGGTCTCGGGGCCGGGTGGATGAACCTTCACTGGCCGATGTTGAGGATTCTTTCAAATAGCGTCTGATGTCTTCAAGTGTCTCACCCTGAGCGTCTCTCCCAGCTAGAGCTGCTGGAGAGAGGGAGGCTACATTGGTTATCTCGGTGTGAGAGCGATGCTTCGACTGCATATTCTGAATGTTTTCGACGCTGCGAGTAGATCTAGGGTGAAGTGCTTCAGGCTGGTCGGAACTCGCGCATGATGGTCGGTTTCGTCCAGCGTCACGTAAAACGTCAGAGAAGAGCCGGCCGGGTGGCGAGGTTTGTGCTCAGGCACGCTGGCGGGCCTCTCTTATATCTAGACGTAGGGAGTAGCGCAAAGCGAGCACTTCCTTTTCATATAAAAATATAGAGCAGAGTTTTGATGCAGCACTGTGGGTACTTCCGCAGTTGGCACAGCGGGGTTTTTTGGTGCATTCGGGGCGGCTATGGTAGTCAGAGCTACAGTTCACGCAGGAGAGAGGGTGCCGACAGGCACGGCCAACATGTCCAAATTGATTGCAATTGAAGCAGCGTCTGGGTAGTTCGATGTAGGGACTTACCGGGGCACGAAGGTACCCAGCTTTAATATACTGCGGCAGTTCTTGTCATTCAAATGTTAAAATCAGTGTGGCGGTTGGGACTTTGGTGGAGCCTAATTTTTTAGTTACCCTGTGTACGTGTGTGACACGTTGGGTACTGAGCTTACTCTGAAGGCGGGTGGGGTCGTAGTCCTTTAGTTGTTTGAACGGACGACACCTTTGACGAAATTCATACGTGGATGGGGCGAGACAGTTATTGGAATTTCAGCTATCGAAGATAGATTTCGCACAAGGTTGTGTTGAGAGTGGGATGACACCTCGACTACGACATCACCACTTCCTCTTGACCACATCCGGATTCAAAAGATTCATTGACGTCAAACAAATTGACTTTTGCAAGTGGGATGTCAGATGATGAATTCATGACAAGAAAGCGAGGATAATCTAGATCTGGGTCTACTTCGTTGGAATAGGGGTCCAACGAGCGAGGGAAGGCTGAAAGGGGAGCTAAGGAACGTTTGGCACGAGAACCCTTACGAGAAGGGGAGGTTTTTGGTTTATGGGTAGCCATTACAAAAAGAAAAAAACTTCGCATTCTCCCTCGGGGCTCCCCACCATGGAGGCCTACAAGGGCCCGGCACTACTGCAACTATACAATCAGTTACGTCCGGTATGTCCTCTTGGAGAATGGATACGGATCCACCACACCATCTTTTGAAACCTAAGAGGCTGCCCGAGTTCTCCTACGCACGGAGAAAAGGGGCCAAAGATGGGTTTCTCCTTGGGCATTCGGTAGACGAAGGCGGTGGAGATGCCCAGCCTCTTTCATGAAGATGAAAGAACAATTCGGAATCAATCCATTAAACGAGCTGAGGTCGGGTATCGATAAGGTCCACTAGATAGGTGAAGGAAGAGGGGGGAATAAAGGGCAGTGGAAGAGCGTATATATATATATATATATATATATATATATATATATATATATATATATATATATATATATATATATATATATATATATATATATATATATATATATATATATATATATATATATATATATATATATATATATATATATATATATATATATATATATATATATATATATATATATATATATATATATATATATATATATATATATATATATATTATATATATATATATATATATATATATATATATATATATATATATATATATATATATATATATATATATTATTATATAATATATATATATATATATATATATATATATATATATAT
>OZ018331.1:83160423-83377923 GCA_963969495.1 Ceratothoa steindachneri
ATTCCCATTCTACAGTGCCGGCCAAAAAACCCCGATCACCATGAGAATTTTACCAATTTTTTTTTTAAAACAACAATCAATATTTAAAAGTATTTAAACCTAATCTGTGTACATTTAGGGAACAGGGGTGAAGGGGTGACCGGACCGAGGATTGAGGTGGCCGACTCTTTATTTTTGATGGAGAATTCGCTAGTCGTCTTCTTCTACTCCATGTTTCAAGGAGCACCCCATAACCGGTGATAAGGCCTTCTTCTTCAGGCCTACTTAGTGTTTAGTGTGGAGGCTATCCTTGCAATTGGCTGATACTAATAATGATGAATGAATAATAATGCTACTAATGTACAAGTCCTAAACTAAAATCAAGAATTATGAATCATGACAGGAGTGTTTTTACCGTCTATTTTTACTACCGTCATTAAGGGGGCGTGACTTCTCTTATCATAATCTGAATGCGGGGCTGAGCCTATCAGTTGAAAGTGTGTTCATTTATTCTTCGTTACGACTGCTTGGTGGAGTCAAAGGATGTGTGCGTGTTCAGTGTGGCTATGTGTGTATTAGGGTTGTATTTGCATTTATCAGCCTCTGGGCTTTATCAGGGCGGGATTCATAGCGAGATTGATTCCACCATCAGATCAGATATCGTCCTAAGTTTGCCCAGCTGCCTTCGTTATCTGTTTTCCAGACCTTTCAGCTCACATCTGTTTTCTCATATGTGTATCTTTGTACATCCGTGTGGGAACTCTAACGATTTCATTTGCATCCTTACAATATTCTCTGTTTTTTCCTTAATACATATTAAATAGCGGTATAACATTATTTACAAGTATTTTGCTTTGTTTGACATTAGTTAAAGGTTACAACATGGCATATTATTTCAGTGTGCCCAAATTTAAGAGGTACAAGGAATCTTGGAACTGGATTCAATATTCTTTATTCGGCGGGAGCTTAGAATCGTCTTAAGATGGTCGTTTCTTGATAAAACAATTCATCCTTAAATGCAGTACATTTCCCTTTTTACATAACAGCTCGAATTCATAAATGCCGTCCCTTTAGAACCATTTATAATAAATTTATATATTTAATCGGTTCCCATGACATAAAATTGGTTCTCTCAACTTACATTGTCATATTTTATCAATTCTTACATAACTATTAAATCTTAGAATTGTTATATAATAATAAGCAAGAATTAATAAAATCTTTTCCTTATATCTAGACAAAAGAATGACTTGCCTCTCTTAGGCCTTGTATTATTGTTAAAATGTCACCGTTTCTCTTATTTAAGCGATCTAAACTATAAATGCCTTTTGTTTTCATTAATTAAACCCGATTTATATTAAATACATTGAAAAGATAAAATTGAAAGTACTATCTATAGACTTTTACATGAATTTTATATTTATTAACCAAAATTTACTATATTGCACTCTTCGTTTCTTTTTATAAATTCTTTAAGGTTTCTTCATATTACCGGTAATGGAAGTAAAAATTATTTATTTAATGGTAAAAATAAGCAAGTGATTAAGAGAATCACAATAATTTAGAAAAATATAACTAGGTTGTTTAATTGTGATTATAAAGCCAAAGAGAAGTATTTACAACACTTATCATTTGTATTCCCTTTACATGGAATGTTTTTGTTTTTAGCCAACTGGCCGATGATATCACACAGATCGTGACAAGCGACTATCCGAACTCAATGGACGTTGCCAATAGAACGGGAGCAGAGAGAAGCACACTTAACAACTATGAGAGAAGAACCAACGAAGCCAAATTTAAAGTGATTCCGATATAACGCTGTAAAACATCGAACATCAGTACAAACAACAAAAACTACCCTCATACGCATGACGGCAAATGGATATGTTTCACACGACAAGGAAAGAGTGGATGCAGGCTGGAGGGCACTCAGTTCGCTTTATAGGTTCAAACAACTCTCGCCCGCAAATAAACGCAATTTATATACAACACTAGTAAGACCAGTCCTTCTTTAACCGACCATACTGCTCAATACCCTCAGTAGATGCGCCCTGAGGAAACTTCAGGCGATTCACAATAGAGCACTAAGATTTATTGCTAGTGTCACACTGAATGACCGCATACCCATACGCCTACTACATCAAGTTACCGATTTGGACCCCATCTATGTAACACTCTTTAAACGAGCGAAAAAATATGGCAAAGGATTCAAAATAACGTGGACCCCGAGATGACAAACCAAATAAGACTAGCTGATATTAACCACTAGCTGACCTTCAAATAAGCATTTCAAAGCAGCCAGATCCTGGATCAAGGAGATGCTACAGCAATATACTGACTGGCCTTTACCGAAACCAACTCCAAAAGTACATTAAAATTATGTACAAATGATTTTAATTAAAAAAAGAAGAAGATCCGTAGTGGACAAACAAAGGAAAAAGCGTTGAGTCCTCCAACAAAATTGGAACCACCGAAAAATAAAACAAAGGCTTGAAAGCTTTTACCACACAAGACAACAAAGATAACTGTTATTTGACCAGAAGAAAAACAGAGTTAGCCAGTTAACCTGGTGCACACTTCTTATACTTATATACACACTTTCAAACCTTCTTCTCCTATCTATCCATACACATTTCTTACTTATACCATCATTGATCAGTGATCATGGGAATGTTTTTGGTTTACCGTGAACCCTTTATAAGATTTTATAAGACTCCGTCCTTTCAGATTAAAACCGTTGTTACATGTGATACCATGTTTGTACTTAAATTTTTTTTCATAATTTACTTTTTCAGATTTATTTATAATTTTGAATACTTCGATAAGCTCACCTTGCAATCGACTAGTTTCGAGAGTCGGTAGTTTTAATATTTAATTTTTCGATATACGACTTATTTCTAATCGAGAGAATTAGTTCAGTTGCCCGTCGTTGAATTATTTCCATTTTATTGATGTTTACAGGTGTAGCCTTACTAAACTTTTATATAGAGGTATGATTATATCTTGGGGTTTGTAGTAAAAACTTCTGGTAATAAATCCAAGCATTCGGCTCGCCTTCTTACATGCTTAGTCACATTGTTTGTTAAACTGAAAATCCTTTGAAACCCGCACCCATAAATATTTTTCTTCGTCCACGCAGATAAGACTTTTAACACCCATTTCCTAGATAAAACTTTGGTTATTTCAACCTACGTGCAAAACTCTAAACTTACCTAGATTGAATTTCATGTTCCATTTATGCCATTCAAAGATTTTATCTAGATCCCGCTGAAATAATTAGCTATCGTTTTCGTTAAAATTTTACTCCCAATTTTTGTGTCTTCCGCAAATTTAGGTAATCTACAATATCGTTTACATAAATAAAAAACAACACCGGTACCATCCGACACCCCTGTGGCACGCCACTAGTTACATTTTCCCAATCCGAAAATTTATCGTTTAAAACTCCTCTCTGCTTACGATTACTTAACCATGACTTTAATGGCACGACACCTGCTAAAGATTTGTTAAAAAATTTCGTTAGCGGTCCCGCTAACACGTTTCGAAATTTCTTTTTAATGCGCTGGATAGATTAAATCAGGATCTGGAGATTTACTGGATTTTAACTTATTGATATAGAAATCAATTTCTGCTTCGAAGAATTCGATATCGGTTAAAAGGCTGTGCTCGTTAAAGTTTATCACGTCGTTCGTTCGTGGTTTATTATGTTCGTCTTCGTGTATAAATACCGATGCAAATACGTTATTTAATATATTGGCCACCTTTTCTGTATCCAAAACTAATTCGTTATTTTCATTTTTGATAGGTCCTATTGTTTCCGTTATCGGGTTTCTATTTGATACATTATAGAAAACTTCCTAAGGTTATGTCTAATTTCATGTTTAATTTCATATTTTCTGTTAGCGCTTTGTATTTCCTTTTGACATTCCCTTCGTCCGGCTACGTAAATTTGATTATTTTCTTTCGATGGGTTACGCTTGTGACTCTTGTATGCACAGTTCCTATCTTTCAATTTGATTTCGATATCATGATTCCACCATTTGGGTTTACTTGAGGCATTTCGTGTTTTTTTTTCGCGGAATAAATTACTCATCTAATTCTCTAAAATGCTCGGTGAAAAAGGACCAACACTGTTGAACATTTCCTAACGTTTGATCCCACTTGATCTCTCTTAACTTGTGGTTGAAGCCATCAAAGTACGCACGTTTAAAGTTTGGCACTTTAATATCATTATTATCCTTGTTACGATTTCTATTAATACCGAACTCTATTGACTTGTGATCGCTGGAACCTAATCCTTCACCAATAATAATACGCGAGGTACGATTAACGAGGTTAGTTGGAATTACGTCTAGGATATTTTCTCCTCGGGGTGGTTCATTGATTAATTGTGTTAAGTAGTTTTCTTCCATAAACTCCAATAGCCAATGCTCCTCCCTGTCTGCATTTAAAGTTTTATAGTTAATATTTCAAAAATTTAAATCCCCAATTAATAAAGCGCCATTATTTTTAATGGTTCTTCCAATAATGTAATATAATTCCATGTCAATCTCAATCTGTTTAGGTCAGGGTCTATACACTACAAATATATTTATTGGAAAACCATTCCATTTTATTTCGGCGCAAATTACCTCAACTTCTTTGGGATAGTCAATTTTAATTCGGTTAAGCTTATATGGATTTGGGTGTACAGTAGTACTCCTCCACCCCGTTTATGCGTACGGTCTTTATTGATTAAATTATACCCTAGAAGTTGCAATTCACCGATATATTCTCTCTTAGATGTCTCCACCCATGATTCAGTTATTGCTATAATATCGAAGCTGCGTAAGTGCACTAAACATTTAAATTAGTTTAGCTTATTTCAAATACTACGCGCATTACAGTAGTAGGCAGGTAAATTTGTTTTTCGAAAGGGTATATTATTATTACGTCGCGGTGAACCACTTTCCCTTATGTGCTCTCTATGTACTCTCCGATGTTGTTCTCTCTGAAATTTACAAGAGAATTACTAGTCATTCTTCCCACCCTTGCCGCTCTCACACCGTTTAGATGAAGTCGGTCTCGCCAGAATAGTTCCATTTGTTTGTATAAATCTTCCCACAAAAGGATGAAGTACTCTCCCTCTTCCTGGCAAAGAACTTTACGGGAGTTATTAATATAGGATGCTCCTCCATAGAAAACGTTCACCGCACCTATTCTCGGAAGGATACCTGTAAACGCCACGTTCACACTCATTTCTTTCAGCTTCCTCATCAGTTGTCGGTACCTTGCTAGAAGTTAATCGGACCTTGTAGATAAAATATTATTAGTATCGATATGTATTATATAAGCTGTGTCTTGGGTATCACCGCTTGTAAAATCTTCCATTGGATCGACAAGTTCCTTAACTCTTCCTCCGAGATAACAGAACAGTACCTCCTCCATTTGGTTGATTTTCTGAAGCAGAATTCTTCAAGTTGACTCCTAATAATAGAACCCCCTACAAGACGAACTTCGGATTCATCGTCTTGCTCGGTACCCAAAACGGAAAATTTGTTATTCAAGATTATTGGCAGTCTTTGCCTAGGCTGACTTAAGGGGACCCCTCCTCAAACCGTAACGAACCCATCATCTCTGGTTCCAGAAAGCCATCTGGCAGGCTATTTCGAGGGAACTTCCAAATCCTTTCTCATTTCGCAGCCTCTGTACCTTCCACTCGGTCCAAAGAATTGTGCAAGCAGGAAAACGCCATTACAGACAGCTTATTGCATTTCATCTCTTTTTTTAACTTACAATATTAATTAAGGCTCAATTGGGTTGTATTCAATTGACAGTCATTTATTTTATGTCGACAGTTGCTGAACTCATTATTTTTTTATCATTATGCTTGTGTTAGACAGGAAGAATACCTCTCTTTCGATGCGTGTCTTAAAAGGTGACTAGTCCTAGGAGTGCACTACCTACGAGAGCACTGTCCTACGCGGGCGAAGCTGCCTTGGCCTCCTAGCTACTTATACTGGTTATTCAGCAACAATGTGTGAACCAAGTATGTGTAGGAAATGTGAGGAGGATATATGATGAGCGAAAGATGGGAGTAGTTGAAAAGGTGTTTAACAGAAAGTGATTACACATGTTTGTATTATGAAAGATAAACACGAAAATGAAGGAAGAGTTTGTGTAGGGTAGAGTGATGGAGTACGATCAAATGTGAATCCTAGTAGCAGGGTAGAAGGAGCGAGCGGCAATCATTTTGTGCGAGGAGGAGTGGCAAGATGTAATTAGTTGAATGTATGGGCTCGAAAATTAGGTGGATAAAATTAAGATTTTCAACGGTGAAACTGAACGTGGTTGCCCTGTATATATACTGGCATTATATATGTAATTAGACGATGATATGGAAGTAAAAGGAAAGACTAAAGAATGAGTGGAAAAAGAATCCAAGAAAATATATGAGAGTGAGTGTCATGGTGTGTGAAGATTTTGAAGACCACGTAAGAGGTCAGTCGATTATGAGTGTTATGGAAAGATGAATCTGAACGAAGAAAAGGTGGGCGGTATTCTTTATGGAAGCGGTTTGTAAGGGGGCATTATTGGGGCCTTCGACCCACTGATGGACGATATGCTACTCGCCTCCCTTATCGGACTGCCATTCAAGTGAGGTTGACGAATATGGAAGGCTATGCCTCTGATCAGCCACTTCGACCACGTACACAACCCGTCACCCATTTTCAAGGCGGGCTGACAGAAAGTCCATAAACTTGACTAGATGTCTCCCTCTCGCCTTTGCTTCCTTCACTCTTCCATGCAGGCAGTTTTCTTTCAGACCATTCACGCTCATAATATGTCCAACAAATTCCAACCTCTTCCTCTCCGCAACCTTCATCAGAAGTCTCTTCCTTCCAGCTCTTCTCAGCGCCTAGGAGTGCAGTCGATTCTAACCATTGTGCGCAAGAACTACCCTTCCAATCTTTTTTGTAATATTCTTCTTTAGCGTTCACGTTTCATAGCCACACATTAGTACTGACGATACAAAATAGTTTAAGATTTTCAATCTCAATTCCACGTCCATTGAAATACTTGTTAATATTTTGGTCATTTCTCAATATTTTGTTTTTGCGATGGTTATTCTCGTCTTTATCTCGCTTTCGCAGTCACCGCTTCCTGAACCATTGTGCCGTGAATACATCTTCTAGAATTCTTTCTTACTTTAAAACTAAAGGCAAATATTGAATTCACCTTTCCTTCTTCCTTTATGAATCTTCACATCTCACACCTCTCACGTCTTATTCTGTTCCCAACTAATTTTACATTTATTCTTTCTTTGGGATCCAAGGAAGGTTGACTATCTCATCTCTTTAGGTATATAGCATGCATAGTGGTCTAATTCGCCACTTTTTCCACTACACAGGTACTAATAGCTTCGTCAAATTTCCAACGGTTTTTCCTTTCTTCATTCTTGTGTCAGCATTTCCAATTTTTGCCATCTCAATTTGGGCCCGCCCATTACTTCGCCCCCTTCCTGTCGATATATCCTGATCAGATAATGAAATACACATAAAAATCAGAATGACAATCGGTGGTGAGCCAGAAGTCACCAGGGTACCGGTCCTCGTTGAGTGTCACTGCATTTCTTATGTGAATATATATGCTATTTAATTATGTTGCTGCTTTATTAAATGTTCTGCTTTTGTCACCTCTCCGTTCCTATTACCGCTTATGAGCGCACTGATGAATCCTCTTCCTATCGAATTAAATCGGTCTCCTATTTCTCTTCAAATATTAAAAACTTTAATAAATTCCATCCTCGCTAGCAATTTAATTGTCTCTAATTGCTTAAGTTCCACATAATCATTTTAATTGTCTATAATTGTTTAAGGTCCACATAAGTTCCACTCTCAATGAGTGAGAGTCAGCAACCAGATAAAGCAATAACCAGGAACAAGCCATAGATAAGAGAAGAAGAAGTAGGCAAAATAATCTGCGGAAAGTCTCTGGACTAAGTCTATAATAAAAAAATAATATAATAAAAAAAGAAGGTTGATTTAATTTTATCTTTTAAATAAATATCTTAATGCATCAACGCACCGTTTCTACAGATTCTGAATGGCGTTTAAACATTATAAATATACATCTGTCGGAATGCTGCTGATCTCTGAATTTCCAGAATTTTATTACTCGTTTGACCCGTACAACTAAAAAGTTATAACATAAAAAATAGGAACAATAATGAGCGTGTGGTAGTACAGTAACTCGTTTTTATAAATAATGAAGAAGAAACCAGTTTCATGTTTGCGCAAATTCATATCGTTTTCGACTGATAGTCATAGACGTCTGAAGAAATTAAAGTAAAATTACTGCCTAACAATTTGACGTTGCACAACACACTGTGCACAGCAGCAATACGTTTATTATTACTTTCGTTATAATGGTTGTTTTCATTTGCCAATTATATTGAAGGCTTATGTTTGATCACCAGAAACGATGGACGAAGAAAGTGTATATATTTTTCGCATTTTCAAGATGGTATTTATAAGTAGGGAAACAATTTGGATTTGCTCGCATGAAAAAAAAGAAAGAAAAAACCCCGAATGCATTCCTAGCATTCTGATTTTTTTTAAGATCTCGCAAAATTTCATGACAGAACATTTTGATGTAGGATCGGGTATGTTATCCCGCTACCAGTAACATGTAGTTCAGTACTACCAGTTTCATAGTCAGGGTGACGGCGACTAAAATGACGCCACCTAGTTATTTCATAACTAGTGGGGGGTTGATGGGTACCAACAGGACTAAAAAAAAAAATAACTGAGGGAGGGCGTGTAGTCTATGCATAGCATGTTTATAACTCATAACTTTCCAGTCTGGGGACAAAGGCTTCGTAGCTCAACCGCGGCCTTATGCAGAACTTTATATTAAATCTTTGTTCCTCCATTGTTTGGGTAAATATTTTTTAGAAGAAAGGATGCGAAATGAAACAATAGCTTTGCAACGCATCTAAACAGATGGGAAGTAAATAAATAATCCGAAAGTAATGGACTTACAGCAATAAACTAGCCTGAACGTGTTTCGCCATTCACAGGCATCAGCGTTTTCCAAAATCAGTGACAGCTCTTATATCGTCTGCCACCGATTTTGAAGGCACCTATGTCGACATAGGTGCAGATTATGCACAAAAATTTTGGATTCAGGGCTACGAACTCCTTCAAGAGATCGGTGTAACTACCGGATCGGTGGTGCCAATGGTTCTGCCCCAAAGCCAACCTTTAATATACATCCTGCCTTTGAACATTTGACCCAACGTCTCTGCCCCCAAAGTTTACACAGCACTGAGAGTAATGCGTTCTTATTTCTAGGAGCATAGATTGTTCTGAAGAGAACATTAGGTCAAACGCATTGCTGAAGAATATATGACGGAGACGATTCTCATTTTCACTTAAACAGATACCAATAATATGAGCCAACAGAGGAGTCCGTGTCGGTGTACACAGATGGCTCCAAGTCCGAAAAGGCGAGTTGGCTTTTATGCTACTTTATTCTTGTTTGAGGCTGGCAGGGTTCTTCTAGCCACTGCGTCTATCTTCACGGTCGAGCTAGTTGCAATATAACACTAGGCACGGGAGATTGGGCGCTGTATCAGGTTCGAAGACCGGTTTGTAATCCATAACATCTCACAGAGTGTGCCAAGTACATTTTATGTGTTGCAATCTCAACGTTTTCTTGTTCGCATTATCCATGACGCCATGGCTAGTGAGGGACATGGGAATCTTGGGCTCCTTCTGCGGATTTACTATCCATGCAGGGGGTTGCTCGGAACAAGCTTGCTGATAAGGAGGCCAGGCTGCTTGAACACGCTGGGGAACTGGGGCGGCGTTTCGCTTTTCCCGCATTGGCTAGATGGCAGGTATCAGATTAGTATTGGAGCTGAATGGCAAAGCTGGTCGAAAACAGCAGCCTGCAATTTAAAGTGCCGTGCTCGCGTGTTTTGACTCTTCATGTGGAACATTTCCGAATTATTCGATGATATACATAAATTTTCTGTCACCTTCGTATCAGACGCACTCCTGAGATGCAGTGTCATCGAATGGAGCGCTCTCCTGATTCCTTCTGCGAAGATTACTTGCCCCTTCTCCCTCAAACGGCAAGAAACCTTACGGTTGAATGTAGTAGTCTTGGAAAGCTTGGTTCGCGGTTTATGTACGAGTAGCGACACAAGCGGGATAGCTAGAAATTGTCCCTGGTACCGAGGGTGAGCTCCTACGCTCCGGGTTATGGGGGTCCTAGTTTTTGTGTGAAGGCGGATCTCCTCCCAAATTATTTAATTGATCTTTAATTGTCTATAGTATACTTGGGTATCTGAGGTTGGCAGAGGGCAGCTGAGCACCTGCCTCTTAATTTTGCTTTATGTTTACTTTGTAGGTGTAGTCATTCGTTCTCCGCTTCGTGGATGAGATCCCCCGACTATATAATGAAATACAAATAAGATGAGAATGAAAATCAATGGTAACCTTGAAAAAAGGGGCCGATTCTCCTTAGGGTGACTTATAACATGATTTTGATTCCAACCAGCAATGATAGAACTATAGGTGTGTGCAGCGGTATTAAAGATTTATAAGGGTGTATTGGAGTTTGTAGGTGGTAGTCCTAATTTTAGTCTTCCAGTTGAGTTAGTTCTGACTCCCAAAGTTTCTCAGGGAGAATACGCTTTTAGGCTTGGTTCCAGAAGGTGCCTTGGTAATCATGGGGTTAAAGAAAAAGGAATAGAAAGGAAAGCGGCGATAAGTAGGCTTTTTCTTAGCTTTGGTCTACCTAAATTGGAGCAAGTGAAATAGTTCGAGTCTTACGCGACGCTGTGCAAATTTCCCGCTAATGTTACGAGTAGATAGCTGGGGCTAAGGCGCAGGACTTAAGGACGCGGAGCAACAGACTCGTGACGCTAATAATAACAAAATATCAAGTGAGCTATACTGAAAGATGACAACTGATTCTTTCTCTTTATCTGAGTCCCTCTATAATGTTTAAGTCGCTTATTTATAGGCCCCTCACTTCCGAGGGCATGAACTCTTTTTTTTCTAATCTAGGCATGGGGCGGAGCTAATTTTCAGAAGTATGTTCTTTAGTTCCTTTGTTGACTTTTGGGCGGAGTCAAAAGAAGTGTGTCCGTTTTTAATGTAACTACACAGATTTTTGCCAAACCGGCCTGCCACATCATATCAGTAAGAGCGTTTTCATTAGTTGTTTCACAGGTCCTCGACAACTTAACCGGCCAAATACATACCTCCCTATATTTGCTCGGCTTGCCCCTGTTATCTAACATTAAGATAGTTTCGTTTGGCAGCTGTTTTCTTTCTTATGTTTGTGTAACCGCGTGGGAACTCCAGTTATTCGCTTGCCTATCTCATGTTTCTCTTAATAAATGTACAATTGTGATACAAGTATTTCTCGCTATTTTAAATTGGTCCATTACTTATTACGTGGCATATTATCTCGGTAATTAGTGCGTGTGCCAATTTAAGGATTTCATAGGACCAGCTGGGTGCTCATTTGTGAGATTCCTCGCTGAGCCTACCTTACTTTGCAATTTGGGTGCCCGAGGCCTACTTTTCCTTGAAATTTGGGTGGGACAGAACTCTTCCTCTGCTTAGGAATTTAAGATTGAAATAATCCCCCGTCACGCTCACCCCTTGAGTTTTAAGAAATCTGTTTTATTAGTTTGAAAATGACGAGTAATAACTATCATCATCATCTTCATCACCAACTGCTTTTCCCCAAAGTAGGTTTAGTGTGCATCCACGTCACTAAAAGCAACGCCCACTCTTCTTCTACCCATTTATACCATATCAACCACAAAACCAATCGTAAGTTTTTGAAGCATAATTGGCTCTTCAGAGCGAGCGAGAAATAATTAGCTTTACAATAAATGAATAGGTCGCCTCCTACTGGTGGCAGCTGGGGGAAGCACGGAAGATAAATTACCTCTATCAGCGCTGTGTCCAATATACTGAATAAGAGATCGTAAATCACAAAAACTGTGTAATAGAAATGGGCATCTCACCACATATCTGCCAAGAAAAACCAAAGGATCGAAATCTAAGAATGAATAGCTAAAACGACGTTAATAGGAGCTATGCAGCTGCGGATGCCGCTTTATCTGATGAGAGCGGTTATGTTCCACAGGTGTCAAGGGTTGTGTGCCACAGACAGCACTCGTCCATCATCAAGCGACGTGTTTTTTTTTCATCGCGCCATGGAAAACGTCACTTCCTCTTCGAGAACATTCGAGAAGAATCGACTCCTGGGCGTATTGAGGAAATATCTCTCAGTCCTGCGAATTTTCTACAGAACCTTCCCCCTAGCGACAAGGAGAGAACAAGCGGCTTTGTTTTTTGCGCCTCACCGCTAAAAGCTGAATTTCCACTTTCAGGCTTACTCGTACAAATACCCGGTTTTGACTTGAGATCTCTGATCCCGCCCGCACCGCAAGGTCGTCCTCATTGTCTTGAGTCGAAAGTCCCGTGAGCATTCAGCCGACAGCAAGACCCTTCTACGCCGTGATTCTACCCCAGTCAATTGGTAGCTTCTGTGAACGGCAATCCTTGTAAGTTGAGCGACAGTCTCCCTTCGTTTAATCGGTTCGAATAAAATCTCCATCGATTACCTTTGAGGAAAGGAAGTTTCCTTTTCTAGTGGATTACGAGTAATCCCTAATTCTCCGTCGACTGTGATTCGTGAAGATTGGCTATCATCATCGCTATTCCTCAGAATGTTGGATAAAATCGTGCCTCACTTGCCTCATCCTGAGCAGGACCTTCCTCGAAGTCATCGACCCGTAAGATTAAAACCCCTCTCAATCATTAATATTGTCAAGTCCCCCCCCCCCTCCATTCGATCTGAGCATAGTAATGCTATTTAATTAATTTTATTCTAGAATTCATTATTATCATAATTAATAATCCCAAAAGACTATTTCATTTAAATAATTCCCTTTGCCTATTTTTAATTTTGATATTTGTAAATAAAATTATATTTTTGTTGTTGTCATCTTTAACTAACCTTGAACGATACTCTCGGCCTATTTAAGTAAATCTCGCCAACCATTTATGCACTCTCCCTGATTGTTAAAGATTTGAAACCAACCCTTCGAGTTTGACCTCCTGGTCGATCGTTAATAGCTGCGAACAGTCCGTAAACGTTTCGCGTTTCTGTAGGTGATTAAGCCCCCCCCCTCTCCCACCACCACCACATAATATAGGAGTGGTGTATGGTATAGAGTGGTATACCACGACAAATGTTAACACTTCGTATCACGCAGGATAATTTGAAAATATTTGTTAAAAAAATATGAGGAGATTGAAGCTGGATGTGGTTGGAGTGAGCGCGGCGAAATGAGCTGGCAAGGGCCTGTATTCGAGTGGAAGGGTGAAGATTGTTTATATCGGATGAGATGAAGTCAAGGAGAAGTAAGAGTAATAATGACCCCCACAATTGAAAAATGTTCGTAAATCTATTTAGCTCTGTCAGAATGAATCTTCCTGGTGAAAGTTGCTAGGAAGGCGATGGATATTCAACATCATACTAGTATATGCTCCGGCAGAAAGCCCTGCAGATGAAGAGTTAGCAGAATTTCACGAAAGAGTGGAGTTAGCTTTGAAACAATGTAAACTAAATCATAGTAATAAGGTGATGGGTGATCTCAATGCGAAAATAGGAGAAAGAGCACAGGATGAATTGGTGTGGTTCTTTCGAATTTGGTGAGAGAAACGTGAGAAGATAGAAAATTGAAAAGATATAGAGAGATTAAGTAGAATTGGTTGAGAGAGCAGTGTGAGGATTCGGAACAATTGGAGAGAGCAAATTATGAAGAAACGTATGAAAACATGAGAGAGCTAGGTGGTAATAGGTTACCAACAATATGTTCAGTCATAACAGATGTACATGGAAACATGTTAATGAAACTGGATGATGTTCTTGACAGATGGGAACAACACATAACAACACAAGTGTAAGCACGGGTTCAATCAGAGCTAGCGCGGATACAAATTTTCAGCCGCGTCCTTGGTCGGATAGATTGATACCGTCGCGAAAGTATGTAGCTAGGGGCACTAGTCGCAGAAGTATGTCGATAGGGGCACTAGTACCTCTTCCTCCCTTCTCTTTTTATAGTTCCCGGTTAATGGTTTGCTTGGTTACTGACTTTCACTCATGTGGAGTTAATCTGTAATATTTCCTTATGGGGAACTTATGCAATTATGGACAATTAGAATGGTAACGAGAGTGGAATTCCTGAAAATTTTAATATTTGGAGAGAAATGGGAGACTGATTTAATTCGATAGGAAGAGGATTCATCAGTGCGGTCATAAGGGGTAACAGGAACGAAGAAATGAAAGAGGCAGAACATTTAATGAAGCGCCAACATAATTAAATAGCATATGTATTCACATATAAAAGCACAGTGACAGGAAGGCGTCAGGATTTTCGGTAAAAAATAGAGGTACCATTGAAAATCTTAATAGTAAACAGATACAAAATAGAATTACATAATTCCATACTACAACAGCCTTGCAGTCTATAATTTTCCCACTTTCATCAAGCTGAAGATAAAGTAATTGTCCTTAATTTATACTCAGTATACAATTTTTGTCCACGTGATTTCTACTCTAGGCTCAAGAACCTCACAATTTTATCATTATTTATTTTGACTGTGAAGGTACTTCTACTACTTTTGTCTATCTTATCTTTATTTTAAAAAGGACGGGGTTTAATTCCTTGAGAGATGGCGCTGCATCGCTGCCGCCTGAAATTCTACATAGACGTCAGGTGGGTTACTATAATTCGTTGCCCTTTCACTTTCATCCTTTGTACAAATTATTTCCTCGTCGTTTAAAAGTAAGACCTTCATTTAGGGAAAAAAAGGTTTCCTATCTCAACTTCTAAATTTTACTCAACAGTGTCCGAGAAATCTGTATATTTATGTTCTTATTCGTTTCTCTCATTATGTTTGTTTAATCCGTTTAATCCATTTATTAATTAAAACAGGCAATTCTCCTATACTAAAGTGAAACAACTCTCCTATAAGTAATGAACCGTCATAGTCGTGCCGTCGACGCTAGTCAGCCCTTCATTTTGCACCTCTTGGCATCATTTGACCGTGTTGGCCACACTATTCTTTTATTGCCTCCGCGAATTCCTGGATTTCTCTGAAACTACCGTCAACTAAATTGGTTCCGCTTGTATCTTTCATCTCGTGCTCAATCTATTCATATTATAAATGCTAGTTAGTTAGTTGGTCAGCGCCAATCCTTCCATGATACTGGGAAGATCCCCGACTGGATAATGAAATTTTTTATAAAAGGTCAGTATGACAATCTCTGGTCGGCCCGAGGGCCCTAGGCCTGGTCCTCTTTTGGGAAGAAGTGCCAGGAAGTATTATGTTCTGACACCAAACAGCGTTCGGGTGGAAGCCTTCGTCACCTCGGGGAAGAGGGATCTGTTCCGCGTCAGAGGTACGTGGATATAGATACCCATCGGCAGGATTCCTTGGAACAGAGAGTGTGTGTCTGTGTGTGTGTGTGTGTGTTGTGCTGTGAAGGCGGGAGAGGAAAGAAAGCAATGTTGTGATTGGCTATGTGTGAGGTGAGAAGTCTAAGATCTACCCACCCGAAAACGGGGTGAGCACAGCAAGTCCACCAATCGGTAGCCAGATCTCTAGGTGCGATTACGTTTGTGTCCGATCATGCCGGGATTCGGGATCGAACCCGGTACCGCAACGTTTGGATGCCAACGCCGTAGCCACTCGGCTAGCATAAGCTTTTTATAAATGCTATATCTTGGTCGTCGGAGGTGCGTTTTGATGTTCCGCAAGGGTCAATTCTACGTTCTCTTGTTTCTCAGCTATCTTCTTTACCTTGGTATTTTTATGCGTCGTGTGAGTCTATCATTTAATTTATAAGTTGATGACACGCAAATCTATCTCTCTTTTTCCTAGCCTCGTTTGATGAAACTTGGAAACCTACTAATAGCGTATAATATCATCACTGAATGGTCATTGGTCAACTTTATGAAACTTAAACATGACCATGGCAAAACAGAGGTATAACTGCTGGGCACTCATGCGGATGTAGCTCGATGCCAAACTATTGCTCCTATCCCTAGATACGAGGGGCGGTCAATAAGTTTGTGAATCGGTAGGGCAAAATAGAGGAAGGGGGAAGGCTGTTTGTGGAGGTGTTAGGACAAGTTAGGACAACTCAAGACCTGCAGCCACACGCTCCTGCCTCGTCTTTTCAAGAAGCAGTAGCTGATCGCAGATCGTCAGTCACAAATTTTTCAACAATGAAGAAGGTTGAACACTGCGCAGTGATCAAATTTTTGACCAAGGAAGGCAAGAATGCAAAAAAGATACATGAACGCATGGTTGCAGTGTACACCGACACCGCCCCTTCCTATGCAACCATTGCTCGCTGGAATAGGGAGTTCCGCCATGGTCGTAAGTCCCTTGAAGATGACCCCCGTCCAGGACGCCCGTCAGACGTGACCAACGAGGACAATGTGGCCCGTGTGGAAAGGATCACCCTCGAAAATCGACGGGTGAAGGTCAAAGAAATCGAGCGAGAACTTGGAATATCACATAGAAGTGTTATCGACATCATCCACGACAATTTTGCGATGACCAAGGTCTCTGCTCGTTGGTTCCATAGAAACCTCACGCCCCATGATCGACTTCAACGTCGTCAAAGTCCACAAGGCCAGAGTTGCACAAGCTTTCCTGCGTGAGTGCGGATTCGAGGAGCTCACCCCCCCCCCCTACAGTCCAGATCTGGCCCCTAGCGACTACTTTTTATTCTGCCAGCTCAAGGCTGCACTGCGTGGACGCCGGTTTGGGGTCGAGGAAGATGTCCAGCTCGCACTCTAGTAGATTGAACAGCAGTCGGGAGATTTCTGGTTGTCGGGAATTTGAAGCCTTAGGGACAAGTGGCGCAAGTGCATTGAAGTCGAGGGTAGTTATATTAAAAAATAATAAAACACTTTTCCTCATATCTCGTTTCCTTATATCCGAATTGCAAAACTTATTGACCGCCACTCGCAGGTGCCTGAAGTTCACCCTTTTTCGATACAGTATAAGATTTGGGCGTCCTGTATAATAGTCAGTTATCTCCTAAAGCTCATGTTGCTAGTCTATTAATTCTCTTTCCACTTTATCAGTAATCTCAGCGGTATTCATTTCCACTTTGAGCAGAACAGCTTTGAAAGTGTCATCCATGTCTCAGTAACTTTCCGCCTTGAATATTGCAAATTTCTTCTCACTAGATCACATACTTCCACACTTCGACCTTTTCATTTTGATAAAAACTTTGCTCCTCGCGTGCTTCCCCGACAGAGACGTTTCTCTAGTGCAAGACCTCTCCCTCGCTTAACTACACCAGCTGCCCATTTGATACGGAATCACCTTTAAAGTGATTGGGATCAAGTAATTTTTTAACACTATATTTTCTCCTTTCCAGCCTTTGAACATAAATAAGAATCTAAATTTTACATACATAAATCTAATATTTCTGCACTACTGACAGCTTGTATTTGATTGAATAACCAAGACTTTTCGTATTTACAGATCTGTGAATCAGTATATGCCATAATGTGTGACCTTTCGAACTTCCAAGGAGAGTAAATTGTTGGAACGTAAATGGTTGTGCCCTCGGTAACAATTACTACCGAGTTGATCAATGCTTAAAGGGTACCGAGTTGATCAACGCTTACAGAGGAACTCTGCCTTAAGTCACGCTGGAAATACAAAAAAGCAAATAAAAGCTAGCTCTAGAAAGCGTAGCTCAAGACGGTACGAAAAACTCAGTGACCAAACCCGTAGATCGTTAAAACGCATTATGCCGATAAATCACACAATCGCATCTTCTAAAGTGAATGTAGAGCTAAACAACATCTTGCCAACTTAGTATCAACAATTCGTCGAAAGTTCAATGCAGCTTGGTACCACAGAAGGGATGGCAGTGCTAAACCTTTTCTTTACCCCATCAATGTTATAGAAACGCTTAATATGATACAAAAACGACAATGGAAGAATGTTTTTTATCTGACAAATCCTCTTTAACAGTTTTTCCTTGTTCAACATGAATTTATCTATGAAGTTCATCCAATGGTACAAATACTCTTCAGATGTGGTGGTGCTACCTTCAAGGACGATTATGGACCCCCTTCCTCCCTGAACCCATCTCCCAGCCTCTGAGAACCCTATGCTTTGGCTCTTCCCCCTTGCCGCCAACTGATTGTTTCTTGGAGTTGTCCGTGGATCAAAAGTGATCATGCTTCCTATATATTTGTCCTGAAGATGAGGAATGATATCACGCCTTGCTGCGATACCCTCTACCCTTCCATTGCCACCTTTAAGCCGTACAATGACGACTAATTCTTCTCTTTTGCTTCTCCTTATTTGATAGAGAAGCGCTCTGTTAAGGTCCATAGCCTTGAAGAGCAGTTAACAAAAATGGCTATTATATTATTATTGTGAGATTATTGAAAATTCAAAATATTTGGACGAGTTAAGTTTGTACATGTTTACACTATGGGTATTTTGCACTTTTACATTAATGAGGAAGATAGAAAAATGAAAGAAGTGTTATGGTTCCCATTTAAGTAAAAATCTAGTTCTTGAGTTTTGCGAAAAACGGTAAGGAAGAAATAAAAGACGAGAAAATGATAGAAAGGGTTAGAAAACACAAATCATACCTATATATATACATACCTTCAGTGGAATGCTATTTTCCGATCCAGTGACCCTGTTTCAGCTTTTAATTCATGTTTATTAGACATTTTACATAGAAGAGTCGCATGAAAGATAATTAAATCACGTTTAAAGGATAAAGTCTGGTTTAATGATGAGTGTAAGCGAGTATTTGGGAAAAAACAGGCAGCTTATCATCTTTGGAAACAAAACAGGTATCAATTTTTATCGGTCAACTATGTTACTCTCAACCATATAAATGGTGGTCCTCTCTCAAGGTTTCCTTGTTTGGTGTGGATGCTAGTATGCCTCCTCTTCCTGAGTCTAATGGTCCAGTGTCTTTTGATCCACTAAGAAAAGCTGATTTGCCCTCTGATATTTTTATTAACAAACAGTGTAACCAAGAATTATCTCTACCCTTGACTTGTTTTCCATTGCCAAAGCTTGTCTCTGTTGCTTTTAGATACCATGAATTGAAGAAATTCCTTTAGGATCTTGACACATATGGTGGGACAGACCCAGATGTTTTTTCCTTTATTCTTTAAAAAGTGTTTCACAATTATAGCACCTTAATTAACCGTAATATTTAGATTGTTCTTGAAGTCTGGTAGTTTTCCATCTTGTTGGCGTAAGGCCAACATTACTCCCATTCCTAAGGGAGCTTCAGCTTCAACTTCTTCTTCTGAGTACCACCCCAAATCTATTACGCCTATTCTATCCAAGATCTTTTAGCGTGTTTTGGCTAAGCGGCTATTCCAATTCTGTAAACATTTTAATCTATTACCTGATTCTCAATTTATAATCAGTAAAGGTTTGGGAACTTGTGATGCACTGTTGACTCTGTCTCATGATTCGCAGTCTTTTATGGACCGTGAGTTTGAATCTCGAGTCATTACTATTGATCTGAGTTCTGCCTTTGGCGTGGTACACCATAAGGCTCTGATCTATAAGTTGAAACTTCTTGGTATTGGTGGAAATCTTCTTAAAATCTTTACGGAGTTCTTAAATAATAGATCTCAGTGTGTAATTGTTGTTAGCATCACTTTTGCTTCAGTGCCTGTTGTTTCTGGTGTTCCACAGGGCATTGTCCTTGGTCCTTCGTTTTTTATTATTTTTACTTCCGATATGGGCACTCATATTGAAAATAAACTTGTATCTTATCACCCCTCTGTTATCTCTTCTAGTAACAGAGGCGAAGTTGCTGCGTCCTTGAACCTAGATTGTGCTAGGATTACTTATTGGTGACAACTTTGTGGCATGAAACTTAATGCTAGCAAAACGTATCCTATTGCTATCAGGAGATTCCGTATATTGGTTCCACCTCACCCCCGTTTACATATTTCTGGTAAACAGGTCGAGGAAGTTTCTAGTTTGCGTTTGTTGGGGGTATTTATTGAATCTAAGCTGACTTTTGAGAAGCACATGCGTTTCTTATCTTCCTCAATTGCCCAGAAGACGGGCTTACTTCGAAAATGCTTGAAAACATTTGGTCGTGGCTTCACAGTAATAAAAGCTTTTCATGCTTTCCTCTTCCTCATTTTGAGTACTGTGCTCCTAATTTGGATGTCTGCGGCAAACACTCATTTGACATTCCTGGATAGAGCTTTGAATTCTATTAAGTTCATCTCTCCTGAGCTTTCACTTGATTTGTACCATCGGTGGCAAATTGGCGCACTTAGTGTTTTATTTAAAGTTTTTAATAACAATCGGCATCAGTTACATAGTGTCTTGCCTGAACCTTTCACTCCTGACCGTGTGACAAACTATACTCTTAGTCTTAATGATTTTGCTATGAATCCTATGAATGCTTACCTTGTGCAAGTTTATCGGTGTTTTGTTCCTTAATTGGTCAAATTTGGACTCAATTATCCAATGATATTGCCTCTTCTAACATCTATACATTTAGGTCTCGGAAAAATGTTTATTTATTACAGTAACTCCTCATTCATTATTTGGGTTTACTAGGGGCCTGTTTTCTTTTGTTGTCTACGCCTTTCTCCACTACCCCTGTTATTTTGTGCGAATTCAATTCTGTTGTATCTGCACACTGGGGAAAGGCTTTGGTAGCATGATTATAATAATAATAATATTGATAGGTGGGTTCGAATTAGGTGGGTGAGATATAGATAATAACGCCATTCTCTCAATTCCTATGAATCAAGCCATACAGGTAGAAGCTATGTAGGTTTGAATCTAACTTATGATTGTTGCATTAAAGGAAATATTCCTTAATTACCTTCTTCTTCTGTATTACTCCTTTCTCGACATGTTCATTACGGGTTGTGAACTGAATTTTTATTGAACTATAAGAGGTAAGATAAGCGGATCCTATGGATTGGGAACTCACTCTCCTGCTTAATAATTCTCTCATATGAAGCCATTCAATTTTATTGGATCGATTGAGTTAGGAGACTCGCCGGCCCTGACTTGCATTAAAGGGGTCCTCTTCTATTTCTTTTCCTTTCTTTTTTCCAAATTCTATTTTCTTTTATAATTTCCATATAATTATACCTACTTATTCAAGCAAGCATTCAAGGTACAAGGTATTGAGCATCACGAAGGAGAACATTAGTCTTTTTGTAGCTCAACCCTTTATTCTTGAGTCTTGCTACTCCTAGCTCGAGAGGTTACAAAAAAATAAGGTCAAATGGACATACATAGGTCAATGGAATCAATTCTGGAAAGTTTACTCCTTTCTTATAATAATCCAGACATGAAATGCTACGACTTAGCTTAGTGGAAACATCGCTTCAGATTTTAGTGAAGTTTTGCCTCATCGGATGTGTTTGGTCGCTAACTAGAGTCCCGATTCGGGACTCCATCCATGGTTCAAAATCCACCTTAATCAGTTGGGCCCCAGGGAAAAATAAAGGCATCTTAAGTGAGTGCAGATCGGTAGTAAAGCCGTACAATTAAAACAAATATCGAAATACTGGTAATGGTTAGGACTTTTTGCGACCACTGAGATTTAAATTTAATTAGAATGTGTCAGATTCAACAAAAAAAGAACAAAAAAATGCGAATGAGATCAAATTCGAGCCAATTTGTTAGGGGTACTCGAGAAGCTAGAGATTTCTGAAAATGCACAGGTGAGTACACTCTCCAATACTTAATCATGCAAATACTAGATCTTGAAGAAAAATAGATTAATCCGAGGAGCAATTTTTTATCTTATGTCACTCAGCTATTCTTCAACGGAATTGGTCGTTTTCCCCTCTATGTAATTTTATCTATGTGCCTTATGTGGTAAACATACGTAAAAAAGATTCATATTTTCATTTATTAAATTTCCTAGCCAAAAAACGAATGTAATGTCCCCAACCTTTATGATTCGTTTCGTGCTACCTGTAACCAGAAGCAGGAGTTCCTACCATTGCGATTCGAAATGACATGGCACATTTTGGCGATGAAAAGTTTGCTGTGATTTTATTTATTTATTCTTTGAAAGAAATGAACCAGCTGCTGAAAAAGCTGGTCGGCCTCCCTTGTCGAAGTCATGTAAATGGTAATTTTTGTGAGGAAATTGAAGTTTGCGATGAAAGTCATCATCATTAGCAGCAGTGGGCCCAAGAAGTACGGTGTGCAGGCCCACCGGTGTGTGGACACGCCATGTCGTCTACCAACCACTGCACTTCCCCTTCTATGCCTTGTGGATTCTGCCTTTTTAGGCAAAGGCGAGAGGAGGGATACCTCGATCACAAACCAGGATCGGGAGTGCATAATAATTTTAAAAAGGAACTCTAAACTAAATTTGCCCCCTTTCAAAATATCACGTCGCTAAAATAAGTTATAGAAAAAGATATATAAAAATAAATTTTCTGAACTTCACCATTTGTAATTCTTTGAGTTTTAAAAAGTTACAAAATTTCGATATATTTATTTCTGAACTTTAATAAAAAAAAAACATAAGTCATAACCAAACTAAGATGAAATTATTATTCATATATTTTTAAAAATCCTCTTCTTAAATTATAAAGTTAGTGAAAAACAAAATGGTGAAGTTAAGGAATAAATATAAGTATCGAAATTTTGTGAATTTTATAAAACCCAACGAATTACAAATAGTGAAGTTCAGAAAGTTTATTCTTATATACCTTCTATCGAGAATTCTATATTTTATCAACGTGGTATTTTAAAAGAGGGGTAAATTTAGTTTAGAGTTTCTTTTTAAAATTATTATAATTGGCGAAGTTCAGAAAATATATAAAAATTTAACCATGGCTGCTTTTTAAGTTATAAATTTGAATTTTAGTAGCGAAGCGCAAGCTCCCCCATAGGGTGGGGGCAGTGGCGAAGCAGTTGCCTGGTTAGTTTAATAATTATATTATAGTAAGAAAAGATCACAGTAACAAATCACTGAACTTGAATTGTTGGTACCCATGATAACCATAACCTGTAGAAGGAGAGATGAATTATGAGTCAGTTTCAGAGAAATAATCTTAATTTGATACATACGAGGGGCGGTCAATAACACAGGCCTGCGTTTGAAAAATTTTTGAAGTGTCCCCAGGATTTCTTTGTGGTTTCTTAATGAATCCAACCTCCTGAGCTCAAAAATGAATGTATATTTGTTCAATCAGGTTAGATTTTCTCAGTACAGCATACACCATTTTCATTTAGATTACCTCATTTTTTCTGATTTAAAAAAAAAAAAAAACTTTCTCTATCTAATAATGCATTATTACTGTTATATCATATGAACAGGAATACACGTATGTAAACTATAATTCTTTTAATAAACAAAAAAATAAAAAATGCAACATAATAAAGAAAATAATTATAATTTCGAAGAACAGACGCCCTGGACGATTTTCGTTTGTGCCTGTCATCTGGTGCATCACGCTTCAAACACCAACAGTAGTCAGCAAGCCTGTTTCCGTTCCATTTACACTGGTACCTGGATTCCATTGTTTTTATGTCCTGGTGGAATCTTTGCTTCTGTTCTTTACTGTAATCCCCGCAGTTGTCGGGAAAATAATCCAGATGGGACTGTAAAAAGTGTATCTTTATAGACATTCGAGCTCCCAAATGTTTGAGACTTGTTAAGAGCTGATTGACCAGGGCAACATATTCTTCTAGGCTTCTTTTATTGCCTAGAAAATTGTTAACTAGAGCTTTGAAAGCTTTCCAGGCATCTTTTTCTATGTCCTTCATTGATGCATCAAATTGCTGATCAAGTACCTGATTTGAAGTCCATCAAAAATTCCCCCATGGAGCTTAGCGTCACTGATTTGTGGAAATTTTTGAAGAAAAAATTTAAAAGCTTGGCCTACTTTATTAAGGGTTTTGACATAATTTTTCCTTATGCCAAGCTTTATATGCAGTGGAGGGAGGAGTATTTTTTGAGGAGGCACTGAAGGTTCAGCTATCACATTGTTTGATCTAATTCTAAATGCTTCTCGTGGAGGCCAAACCTTCTTCTCATAGTGCATACTATCTGCACGACTGTCCCATAAACATAGGAAACAGGGATGCTTCGTGTAGCCTGTTTGCGTCCCAAGCGTAAGAGACACTACCTGAAAAATTTTAGCACGGTATGTAAATTCAGTGTAATATTTCTAAAAACAAATTCAAAGTAATATTTCTTAAAACAATAAGAATATGAATATGTACTGAAAAATCCTGTATGCCGATGCATTAAATCATCGTATTGGAACTAATTGGATATATGTACATCTTATTTTGAGTTTATTGAGTTGTGTTGTATACCTTCTCAATTAGGATAAGTTCCCCATTAACCCAATAGGATGCATTAAGCTATAGGGACACACTTCAACAAAAAATATAACTCAAAAATGACTCATGATTTCCAGATTTGCATTCTTGTAAAATGTAAGTTGAATAGCCTATAGGAACGGAAGCTATCTTGTTACCAATATTCAGTAACACAGCTTTTAAACTTCTACTGGAGGAATCTATGAACAGTCTCCATTCTAATGGGTTGTAGGGAATTCCAAGGGCCTCAACAAGTCCTTTAATATTGGCGCAGTATACTAAAGAGCTGGAAGAATGCTGTAAAAAATAGCTTCGAAACTCTTGTTCTCTATTTCTGTACCCCCCCTAAATGTTGTTTCTTAAGCGAGAAGATCACTTTCACGAAGTCGAGAGCCAAGAAGTTGTGTATTCGCCTTTGAAACCCCCAGATCCCTGGTGTGGTCATTTAACTGAACTTGAGTGAATGGTCTTTCGAGCATATCATGTGTGGAAACCTGATAAGACTCAGATGTGTCATAATCTTGGTCAACTTTCATTTTAATCTCTTCATGTACCTCTATATGTTCATGGGGAGAAGGTATAGGAATTCCTGGGCCATGGGGCAGGGGTTTGATGGCAGAAGGAACATCCGGATATGCCACACTATGTTTATTCTTCTTATTTATACCTGTGGAAAATATAATTGCATATTACATAAAATAATTGATTTGGAGTTGCAGATAGTACATAAACGTTTAGTAAAGGATATGTTAATGCTGAAGTGAACTATGTTAGTTTTTAATTTTATGCTAAGTCTTTGCATAATAATGACATTTTCAGGAGCCAGTATAATACAGAAAGCTTAAATACTTGATACAATTCTCACCTTTAAGATTTGTCATGCAAAAATAGCAGTCCGTAATGTGGTCCTTGCCATCTCTCCACACCATGGGAACACCAAAAGAGAGGGACTTCTGTTCGCCCTGACTCCAGCGTCTTAAACTTATGTAGCATCCCTTGCAGCAGATATGTGGTGCAAAACTTTTATCTTGATCTCTTAGCCTTACTCCAAAATATGCATGATACAAAGATTTAATTACAGGAGGGATTGTACTTTGCTGCTCGGGAAAAGTCACTTTGCCGCAAACATAGCAAAATCTGTCGGAGCTATTCTTACATTTTCTGTTCATTTTTAACTCACCCACTATTATTATTATTCTTATTATTATAATGCTAAGCAATTTTTAACCTGCAAAATATAAACCTATTTGCATAATTACTTAAAATGTACACAAAATTAACTGCGAATAGAGCAGTGCAAAAACTATTGAAATTTGATGTAATATAGGAGATGTATAAACTATAAAATTATTATCAACCCCTGTATCGCAAAAAACTGGAGGTGATAGAGAAAAACGGATGACATATTCGGATTTAGGAGGTCAATTTTATTAAGAAACACTATAGAAAACCTAAGGTACATTTTTGACGCAGACTAGTGTAATTTTTGCAATTCGGATATAAGGAACGAGATATGAGGAATAGTGTTTTATTATTTTTCAATATAAATACCCTCAACTTCAATGCACTTGCGCCACTTGTCCCTGAGGCTTCGAATTCCCGACAACCAGAAATCTCCGACTGCTGTTCAATCCACTCCTGGACGACGAGCTGGACAGCTTCATCGTCCGCAAACCGGCGTCCACGCAGTGCAGCCTTGAGCTGGAGGAATAAAAAGTAGTCGATAGGGGCCAGATCTGGACTGTACGAGAGATGGTTGAGCTCCTCGAATCCGCGCTCGCGCAGGGAAGCTTGTGCAACTCTGGCCTTGTGGACTTTGACGACGTTGAAGTTGATCATGGGGCGTGGGGTTTCTAGGTACCCAACGGGCAGAGACCTTAATCATCGCCGAATTGTCGTGGATGATGTCGATAACACTTCTATGTGATATTCCAAGTTCTCGCTCGATTTCTTCGACCTTCACCCGTCGATTTTCGAGGGTGATCCTTTCCACACGGGCCACATTGTCCTCGTTGGTCACGTCTGACGGGCGTCCTGGACGGGGGTCATCTTCAAGAGACTCACGACCATGGTGGAACTCCCTATTCCAGCGAGCAATGGTTACATAGGAAGGGGCGGTGTCAGTGTACACTGCAACCATGCGTTCATGTATCTTTTTTGCATTCTTGCCTTCCTTGGTCAAAAATTTGATCACTGCGCAGTGTTCAACTTTCTTCATTGTTGAAAAATTTGTGACTGACGATCTGCGATCAGCTACTTCTTCTTAAATAGACGAGGCAGGAGCGTGCGGCTGCAGGTCCTGACTTGTCATAACTTGCCCAAACACCCCCACAAACAGCCATCTACCTTCCTCTGTTTTGCCCTACCGATTCGCAAAATCTATTAACCGCCCCTTGTATTTATTAAAATTATAAACATAAATATGATAATTGAATAAAATAATAATAAGTATCATTAATTTATTAAAAGAAAAGTATAATTTAAAAAAAAAAAAAACCCGGTTTTTAGGCCTGGCTTGTTTTGTTTGCCAACCCTGTTTTGAGGGCGTCCGTCATCTCCTCCTCGATGGACTTCACAAAAAACAAAATGAAGTTTAGAAATAGTCGGATATCTTGTTTCTTGACTGATTCCTTAAAACCATAGTTAAGCCTTTTAAAGTTAAGCTACTAATTGCCCTCTGTTGTGAAGGGATTTTTTGATGAGCCTTTTACTGACGGTAGAAAAAGATTGATTGATTTTTCAATGTTCTCCTGTGTATTTAAAATTTTTGAGATCCGAGTTTGCTTATTAAACTCATATGAGAGAAGATCAATACCCTAATCATTCAGCAATATTATGGGCAAGAGAGATCAATATTTAAGTGCAGTTAAATTAAACTCATAAAAGTTATTTATTTCATGACTTAAACAGGGTAAAAACAATTTTACTGAAATGGATATAGTTTCCACTTTTCTAAACCTAAGATGAGTAATGTGTATACTTTGGTTTCTTAACCGTTCTTACGTTCTAAGCTTAGCTCTTGTTCTATTTTCGAATAGACGAAGTATTCAAATGAAAATAATGAGTCTTCTCCCAAACACACCTTTTAGTGTGCTTGAAATTCAAGGAGAGTTTTTTCTATTTTCAAATGTGAAAACATATATTTATCACTCAGGCAAACGCGCTTAGAGGTATTTTCCATTAGGTAAGAAACATATTTTTCTTTTCACTCCCAATCTTCTCAATTCTTAACTACACCACATCAATAACCATTACATTGCGCACTTTCATTAAAAATATCGACCATATTTTCATTTCAACGGCAATCAATTGTAGCACGAGAGTATTCTTTAAGTGTAATGGGTCATTTTATCAAAAATTATGGAAGTTTTTTACCTCTTTTTTTTTATATTTTAACTTGTTTCTTTTGATCCAAATTACAATATCTGCTAATAGAAAAGGTTCTTGGTACCTGTGAAAATATAACCTTTGAATACTAATAATGAAAATAATAAATATTAAGTCATCTCTGCCAAAAGGTTTAACTAAGATTTTCTATCGAATTTGGTAAAATTAGGAAAAGTGAATATATGTAGAAGGTACAAGCATATTATTTTTAAATACTCCATGATTTATTTAACCTCATCCAAATATTTTTATAGAAGGTAGATAGCCAAAAATAGTTCGCTAATTGGGAACAGACAATTATTAAGATTTCAAGAGTTAGACTTATAGTAACAAATAACGCACTATTGATTGATCACACACGAGAACAATTTTGAATATAATTTCTGTTAAAATCGATTTTTCACTTGATTTAGACTAAAATCCGCATTCTAATTTCAAAACTATTGCAGGTTTTATTCTATCACGTCAAGTTAATTTCTGTACGGCTTACTCTCTGAATAGGCACAATTGTATTGTTTGTCCCTAAGTAATAGGACTGGTCAGCTCATTGTTTTTTTAATTTATTATCTATTTATTGCTAATCATAAATATTGGAAGAAAAAAACCTAAATTAACTATTTTATTAAATAATTTTAGTAACACTTTGACCGTGACTAGTAGAAGAGCCACGATTAAGCAAGCTGCGACAGCTGGTAACTTACGAGTACCTAGCCAGTTGCACGTGACACAGGCGGTACGTTTAGGTTACGTTAGTTATTTTTAGATGATTTACAGACATTAAGTTAGGTTAGGTCAAGTCAAGTTTGGATTTTTGGCCTAGTAGATACTATTTTTTGACCAACAATTGAGTATATGGAAGTAGTTGAACGCAAAGACTAGAAAACATCCTTATCCAATAATCGAAAAGCTGGTGAGAAATGGATCAATTTTATGCACTAGTTAATTTTTTTTGCTAATTTTTTGTTACCTAGTATTTTTCAAATGATTCAAATTAGTTTTTCAACGCTGATTTCAAATTTAAAATAAGTTTTGTCTGTTTGCTCAAGTCGTTATGCTACTCCTATTTGAAATTTATGAATTTTTCGAAATTCATAAATGCATAAATGATCCAGATGCATTCTGTTTGTCAAAGGCGTACTATAACAAGGCTTGTGTGCCGTGACTATAAGGCTTATTTTGACGTTCCAATCGGTAAACAAGACAAGAAGTTGTATTCACAGACTGTGTGTCGTAATTGCGAGGAAACTCTTCGTGACTGGATAAAAGGAAAACGAAAAGCTCTAGTACCTTTTGGAGTCCCCAAGGTTTGGCGAGAGCCAAAAGACCATAAAACTGATTGCTATTTTTGTTTGGTGAACACTATAGGTGTTGGTAAGAAAAAACGGAATAATATTTCTTATCCCAGTATTCCCCTTTGCCATTTGATCTACTCCGCATTCAGAGGAAATTCTAGTTCCAGTTTTTAGTGGTTTTGCCTCCTCTGAACTTGAAAGCAGTGTATATGATCAAGAGTCTAAAGACATGGTCTCAGAATCTAATGCTAAACAGTCATCAGTCCCTCATCGTTTTACTCAGGCTTATTTGAATGACTTAACACGTTGTCGAAGTATGGCCAAGTGTACGGGAATATACGCACACAGGCTCCAAGGTAGGCTAATCTAGGCATCAACTGTTATTGTTCTAAGAGTGCGATTGGAATAGTTAGCTGCAGCTGCGTGACCAAAGAATATTCGAAACACAACGACAAAAATAGATTTTAATAGACACTAAATAAAAGGTACACAATGAATATGGATATATATAGGTACATGAATAAAACGGAATTAGGTTCCGAATATTAATTGGATAACCAGGGTTATTAAATGGTTATAATGGGAGATTTTAGGGAGTGAGCAATTTAGATCTTTTGAACCTCGAGAGTAGAGTGGGGCGAACTTGAGGGGGAGGTTTTGGTAGCCTTGGGTACTCACGGGTGTAGCTGGGAACCCAAAGAGGGTGATGCTACTTTCTCCAACTCTGATTAAGCGAGATGCGGATCTCTTATCCCCAAGAGGTCACCGGACGAACTTCGAAGGGGGAAGGGATGACTTCTCCAAACTCGGATTGAGCGAGCTATCGGGCCTCTTATCCTCAAGAGGTCACCAGAAGAACTTCGGAGGACGGCTTCTACAATCCTTGATCCGAAGGCGATTGAGAAAGGCTGACGTTGCCCTAAAAGACTCTTCTTCCTAATCCGAAGATACGAGTGTGATGTCCAGCTCTTCTATGGCTTGCGACCTTCACTAAACACTTCTCGGGAGAGAGCCTCGTTAAATCAAACTCCGTTCGGGGAAGCGTTGTCTAACCGAATCCTTTTACATTATATCTTAGCATAGCTTAGCATAGTATAGCCTATCCTATAATAGCCTACCATAGTATAGCCTAGCCTATAATAGCCTACCATAGTATAGCCTATTCTAGGCTTTCCTAACAGATTTTAGCATATTATATATAGTCTAGTTTAGTCTAGCAGAATATCCGCCGAATAGTTATGATTTTATTGCCAAAACAAAATAATCCCTGGGCTAACCTTGGGAAGACTTGGTGAGTATATCATTTGAAAGAGGATGTATAACAACATAAGAGTCTCAAATTTCATTAGAATCGGAAGAATAGTTATGATGTTATTGCCAAAGCAAACTAATTCTCGGGCTAACCTTGGGAGTTCTTTGGCGATTATAACATGCGAAATAGAATGTAAAACAACATAAGGTTTTAAGATTTCGTTAGAATCGGCAGACTAGTTAGGATGTTATTACAAAAACAAAAAAGCAAAACGGGAACTGACCGAAATAGTGAGATGTAAAGTCGCTCGCGACTAGACTCGAACACGACTAAAAAGCTGTGGCTAAATGAAACAAAAGACCCTTTTTGACAGCTTTGCAATGGTCTCCTATTTTTGAACACGGGCCCAGATTTATGTAACCTTTTCGGATGTCAAGCAATTTGTTTACTGGCACAATATCCCAGGTGTCCTAGCACAATTCAGTTAGGTGTTGCCTCGAGCAACCTTATAGAATGGTGATTGTTTCTGGATAGTTATAAGAGCAGCCTCAAATGTGTTCTTTTGCATAATGGTAATGTTTTTGGTGCAATTCCAGTTGGTTCATTTGCGAGAAACCAATGGCGTCAAAAATGGTCATTGACTTACTTAAATATCAAGAGCACAACGGAATCATTTAAGTTAGCTCAAATTTGCAAACTTCCTTCTTGGCCAACAAAAAGGTTCACTAAATTCCCATGCTATTTCCACATGTGAGACAGTCGAGTTCAAGACAAACACTGGACCCAGAAGGAATGGCCTATCCGTGAATCTTTCCAGGAAGGCATGCCAAACATTGTGAATGACCCAATCGTCAGTCGAAAGAAAATCATTTTTCCCCCACTCCATGTTAAGCTTGGCTTTATAAAGCATTGTGCGAAGAAATTGATTAATCACAGAGAATGCTTTTGGCAAATAGTGTCGGCCTTTCTTGCTCTGTCTTTTGAGAAGATGAAAGGAGGAGTATTTGATGGACTTCAAAATCGTGCCCTTGTATGTGATATGGAACTTGTCAGAAATATGAAAGAGAAGGAGAAGACAGTGTGGCTGCCATTCATGGCGATCATGCAAGATTCTTGGAAATAAAAAGGCCGATAACTATGGGGATTTGGTTGCTAGAATGTTGTTGCCTTTTCTTGATATTGGATGCAACATGAGTTTCAAGTTTCATTTCCTGAATAGTCACCTTCACTATTTCTCAAATAACCCTGAAGTTGTAAGTGATGAACAAGGATAGCTTTTCCACCAAGACCTCATTATGATGGAAGAGCGCTATCAGGGCGATGAGACACACATACGATGGCACTGTAATTTGGAAATAATGGATAATACAGATTTGACTAGTATTTTTATGTTGCATATTTGATTTATTTTGCCTTTATTTTAATATGAAAGAGAAGGAGAAGACAGTGTGGCTGCCATTCATGGCGATTATCCAAGATTCTTGGAAATAAAAAGGCCGATAACTATGGGGATTTGGTTGCTAGAATGTTGTTGCCGATTTTTTTTGCCTACATGGTTGTTTAAAGCCTAATTTTAACATAGCATGACAATAAATTGCCTAGATAAAAATATCATATGAGAAAAGTGTAAAAATTTCGGAAAAAATGAAAAAGTTGAATTACAAAAAATACGAAGCTTATAGATAAATTCTGACTTCAGATTTGAATTCAGCACATTCGAATGAGGTAAAAATAAATGCCAGTATTAATGCAACAAAAGTTTGTTCCTCAGTGTCATCCAGAGTGACAGAAATCTGTCCAATAATACAATTTACCAGCACAGAGGCGTCAACCACCCTTTCCACTTTGTTTATCCACAGACAGGCTTTCATACACAACATAATGAATCATAATGGGGAGGTCAAATAACAACATGGCAAGCTGCAAACGCGACTTTCCTCCAGGTTATTTACAGCAGTTTATGTGGACAGAAATAAAGAGGTTAATTACTTTCTGTAACGCGATTGCTACTCAAATTCATTTTTCATAATTGAATATACCGTTCATTTTCATTAAAGTGAAGATGATCATGCATGTTTTCTCTTTTCCTTTCCATGATATTTATATTGGGGTCGCTATTTTTGCCATGGTAAAATTGAGTTTCCTATTCTTGTCATGACCCAATATTTTAAATAAGGATCTAATATAGTGGAAACTGTGGGGGAATTCCACATGGAATTTCTTTTCCAGCACGGAAGTGACGTCCATGCGCTGGAGAAGGTTCTAGAATTTGGTTAGGCTTAAATTAGTAAACCCCCCCCGCTACCATCCACTAGCGGTAACCTCGAACCGCGTCCACCTCGGACCACCTTTTCGCGGGTTAGAATCGCCTCGACGTGAAGATTCGAGGCCATTCGAAAGTAGTGCTGTTTCCCCACCCCTGCGTGGCGGAGCCTCGGATATATAGGGTTCGTCTTCCAGGTGGGAGACACAGAGTTGAGGAGTCTCACCCGGACCCAAGAAGATTCCCATACTTCCAAGTCAGGTGCTAACAACAAAGCAAAGTGACGGCTGAACTTTTTGTGTGTTGGAATTAGCCCCAGCCAGTAAGGTAATTCCATTTGACGATCGCCACCGAGCGATTTTTCCGACTCCACTCATCAACTCCTGTCGAAGCCCTCCGCGTTCCCTGCTCGTTTTCGGGTGGCCGAAATACTCTCCCCTGGACTGGACGTTACTGTCCCCCTCCCCTTTGGAGAACCATCATCACGTCAAATTCCCGCTCAGAAGCTCCGAGCGCCCTCGCCCTCACGTTTATTGCCTGCAGAAGACATCCGTGAAACCTTACCCTGACGTCTCACCCGGAATCCTCCGTAAGCTAACCCCTCCCCCACTTCAGCAACCTATTTGAGTTAATCCTCCCCATTGGAATAGTCTCCTTCTGTAACGCATTAATTTCTAACTTCAGAGTCTGATGAATAACTCTGCAATTCCCCCCTCGTTTACCAATTTAATTTTGCCAATTAATTCTCTTATTTTATGTAAATAAAATTATATTTTTGTACATGCCTCTTTAAATAACCTTGAGCTTTGCCATTGCCTAAATTTTTCCTGAACTCGTTGCACTCTTTTCTCGCTGTTCCGCGCGTCGAAACTCGTGGTTCGGATTCCATGTTTAGCTGTAAGCCTCCACTGAGTTAGGCATACCACGGTGGGAATGGGTGTTAAAAAGGCTACCAAAATAACACATATTTGCTTGACGTCGATTGTGGCTAAACTTTTGGAGTCAATTGTAAGAGAAAGGTGGGTGGATCACTTAGATAAGCGTAATTTAATTAAAGATAGCCAACACGAATTCAGTTGACGTTGCTCTTATTTACCGAATTTGCGAGAATATTTTCACGATATGACGGATAAATAGAATCGTCATAAACCATAGACATTATTTACCTTGATCTTCAAATGGTGTTCGATTAAGTTCCGCATAAAAGATTTGGAAAAACTCGGAGCTAACGCCCTAAGAAGTAGGCTATTGCTATAGATCGAGAACTGGCTTATTGACTGGACCAAAGTCAGTAGCAGCGTACCTCAGGGGTCAGTATTGAGTTCTATATTATTCATTATTTTTGTAAACGACTTAGTTTCAAGACTATTAGGCAAGAAGGCCAAGTTGGGGAACAATAGTAAACTAGATCGGGAGGGAATAGAGCAAGACTTAAAGATATATTTATTTGGAGGGTTTTATGGCATGTAAACTTTGACTATACGTTAGGTGGCCATTGGTTTGAAGAACGAGATCTCTGTCTATTAATTTCGAGAGACTTCAATTTTTAAAATTGCGCCCAAATATCTAAAAAGTAAAAAGCTGTTGGGGAGGGGGCGAGTAGTATGTCTTTTGATACCGACTCTGGTTCCAAATCAGAGGTATGGGGGTAGGTGGGAACTAGTACTTCACGTTGGGGTATGTGGATATGAGTGCCCCATAATGGATACTAGTATTTCATTGGCAGGGGGCCGGAACAGCTGTGTTGTGAGCTGGGAGGTTTCAGCGTATCCGCCAATGGTCGGCCAACTCTTATTTCCCGAGTCAAGATTCGACCAAAGCATAGGGGCCCACCCTTAATTTCAACCACTCGGGATGGGGCCTTCATTCAGACAGCAATAAAAGGGAGAAAATGACAAGACAGAGAAGAAAATGTTGAATAGAAATGAAGCAATGGAGGAAAGAGAACAAGAGTCTCGGTGGGCGATGTGAAGACCCATTCATCGCCAAACTGCGATATTATAAATAGGTCGCCGAGAGGGATTTGCGAGTTCGTATGTCGGGGTTCGTGCACTTAATATGGGGCGGCCTAGATTGACACAAAAAATTTCCCCCAATGAGATTGATATGAATTCTTTCACTCTCGCTTCTCATTCTCAGCCTTCTCTTTTGCCAATACACGCAAATTCATTCTAATTCTTTCCATGCCGGTACATTCACATTGTCACCGGCCGAAGCGTCTGTAAGTTTTCTTCACTTTCCTCGTTTATATCCTTAAGCCAAGTGCCCGTAAAGGGCTCTACAAAACCCATTAGGGTGAACAAGATCATAATGACACCAGTTCTATGATCTAATTCTTGGCAAACAAAAATTCTTTCTTGCAACTTCGATTACAAATTTTTAAACAGATATGATTATGTTTTGTAAGTTACGCAAGGCTCGTCAACGTGACATCACCCTGCGTTTGAATTGTCAATGTCGACATCAATTCGACTTTCAAAGTCTTGGACGAATTTTTCAATCCATCAACTTATGCGGGGGGAGGGGGGATTTTTCAATGCTGCTTGTGTAACTAAAAGTTTAAGTCTGAATTCTCGCACGGGTGGCCATTAAATGTGTATGAACGTTTTAAAGAAATGATATTTCAGATGTGGTCCTCACGCACGCCGCAACATAACTGTCCTTCTCCGTGAGACGGAGACAATTTCAGGACAGCTGCGCGCTTTCCGAGTCACAATCTTCCAGAATAGGCTACTTTATTATGGACTTTTCACACATTCAAAACGCAACTTTTAATTAGAATATTCAAATAATTTAAGGCAGAGAAACTCTCATTGTTTTTCGCATTAAATAAAAATCTACATTTTTATCATTATTAAGTTGTGACTAAAAAATCAAAATGCAAAAATAAACGAGTCCAAAACTGACAGGAAATTTTGTGCGTCGAATATTCGTAGATCGAATCGTCAACTATATTTTTATTTTTTTTTAGTGGTGAGTGGGTCATTATGGTGATATTTTTATCGTTATTTTTTGTTACTTTATGCGTAAAAATCGTTGTCTTCCCATCATTGCTCCTTATCATTCTTCCTTTGATCACCCCCCCCCCTCCTTCTTCTTTAATTCTTTTACTTTCTTTTCAGTGAATTTTGACCTTCCAACTCAAAATTGCCGCCTTTAAACAGTCGTCTTAAATTGAGGAAAAGGAGAGATTTCAGATTATTAAAGGAAGATTCAGAATAATTCGCATCTAGCCACTGTGCCCGGCCGGAGCTCTCACTGTCCTTGTGAGATATGCCCCCGGATTTCCATGTATGTGTACTGGGTTCGATCACAACGACAGCTAACATAAAAATATCGTCCTTCGTAGGGAGCTAATCGCTGCGACCTGAGTCTAACAATTTGGCGCAAGTAGCTCCACCCATCCCCTTCTTGCAACTTCCTTTACAACAAGGACCGGCTCCTAGTAGCCCTTGGGGCTTCCAGCGATTGTCTCTCTCATCTTTATGGTGAAACTTCATTATCCGTCTTAGGACCTCATCCATTATCATAGAGGACGAGGGGCGCAATTCACTATCTATCTACTACTGTGATTCGTTGGCAAAGTGGTTAACATCGCTAACTTTTAAGCCAACGGTCACGATTCGAGCTTCGTTTGGGTCCAGCGCAGCTGCACGAAGCCAACCCGACTTTTCAACCTCTGAAGGTCGATAAATGGGTAGCATCATAGAAGAGGGTGGTTTAAAGCCGGCTTAAAATTGTACGCCTGCTTACATTGTAATAGGCATCAACAACATCAATTTTGCGTCTAGATTAATTTCTCTGTAAACAGAGTAAATACATTTCAATTAAGATAATTTAAAAAATGAATTCTTAGCTGAAACTTTATGCATTTCTTGCTGTCTGACGCAATTATAATATTGTCATCATTTCAAGCTAATAAGTCCTGGTGAGTTTGTTAAATATAGTCAACCGGAAAGCAAAAGAAAACGATTAATTGTAATAGAAGGAAGTGTTTATTATTTTACTACCTATAACTACGAGTATATGCAAATTTGTTTTTATGGATAATTCAGACGAAGTTTTACAAATTAACCTTAAATTTCATACATATTGTAACAAAAATAGTAACCATTATTTAATCATCTATAATTGTTGGTAGCATACGAGTAGGTTATTTTCAAGATGAGCGTTGTGGAGAACCGAAGGAAGGAATATTATTACCTATGGACAAAGCCACAAATATATGTTCTGACCTTTATACACTCAAGAATTTCGACTCAAATTCTGTTTCCTCTAATGGAAGGTTTGATAAGGCAATTACACAAAGAGTCCTCAGTTAATCGTCGAACTACAGTATGTGTTTCATCAAGAAAGAAATCAATAAAAAATACATTACAAATCATTAAACACGTTTTCGAAGTCGAAGGCCTCCCTCACATACAAATATGTTCAATATGCCGTTTAATCCAACCCCTTGTAAATGCAGCAAGCCTCCAGCTGTACCTCCTCTTGAGGGAATTTCCAAGAGAAAGAGGCATGGATGGACAGAAAAATGTATGTAATTGAACTTCAAATGCGTTTTATTCAAGGAAAACAAAGGAAAGAGCATGCGACAACAGACCATTCAATCCTTATGAAGTTGCATGCAGACACGATCTGAACTAAATTTACTAAACTTCGCCGCCTTGGTCATTGATGTTCACTTATCTGAGTCTTGGGTGGAGACCAGTCCATAAGTTGACAATTCGGTTGAATAATTTTTTTTATACACGTGTGAGCTAAACAGTTTACTTAGAAATTTACAACCCCGTATGTAATTAGATACATCGATTATAACATACTTGAAAGAAACCTCAAAGCAAAAAGAGCAAGTAAAAGCACATTTAAGAAAATCCTTACTTAAAGGAGGTATCAATAAAAAGCACAAATGTAATTAAGTGTTATTATAAAAAATCAAAGGAATACTTCAACGACAGAGCAAATTAAATTCAAATGGTGTGCATAATGGGATGGCCGGAACAAAGTAATAACCAAAAAGTGGTATAGAAAAAGAATAACCAGCGAGGGCATAAAACAATAATTATTATATAGTAATAATAATAATGGCGATATATGGAGCACATGTAAATTGATTCTTCAAAATAAATCCAAGTTTCTTTAAATATAAACGTATCATTTCTACGTGAAAAAGCAATGGATTTTAATATACAAGTTTCCTTAAAGCTGCAAGCAAGGATTGTCAGATCAATTTTTATGTAAATTTCAATATGATTGTTGAGATGTATTCTGCCGTATTTGCTCTTAAGTTCCATCTGAATCTCTTTGTTAGTTGTGTATGAAGAATTTGTATGTAAGTGTTATCTGTGTTAGATTGCGTGTTGTTATTTATGTTTGCTGGATTTATATTTCGTTTGTAGGAATCAATATTTCCTTTGCTTCCACGAACTATGGAAGCATGTTTGAATTTCGCCATCGGTCCCTATGTTCCTTTTTTTTTGTTTTGTAATAACATTGAAAGTATTCGGCTGATTCTAACGAAATTTCAAACACTTATGTTGTTTTAAATTCTCTTTCGAATGATATAAATGTCGAAATGCTCCCAAGGTTAGCTCATGAATCATTTTGTTTTGGCAATAACATCATAACTATTCAGCCGATTCTAACGAAATTTGAAACCCTTTTGTTGTTTAACATTTTCTTTCGAATAGTATAATTGCGAAATTTTTCCCAAGGTTAGCCCACGAATTATTTTGTTTTGGCAATAACATCATAACCATGCTGCCTATTCTTACAAAATTCGAAACCCCTTTTATTGTTCTACATTATATTTCGAATAATATAATTGCCAAAATCATCTAAAGGTTAGCCTGGGAATTATTTTGCCTTGGCAATAACATCATAACTATTCGGCTGATTCTAACGAAATTTGAACCCTTATGTTTTTCTACATTCTCTTTCGAATGGTAGAATTGGCAATGTCCTCTCAAGGTTAGTCCTGGAATCATTGAAAGTATTGAAGGTCGTAAGGTCATAAATCAGAATAAGTGAGAGCACGCGACCTTTTGGCAAGCAGACGTTGTTTTCTGAACCTAACCATTTGCTCTTGGTCAATTTGTACATGCAAACTAAGAGAAAAAAATATTATTCAACCCATTCCCAAAATCCTCTTCTTAAAATACAATGTTAGGGATATATATATATATATATATATATATATATATATATATATATATATATATATATATATATATATATATATATATATATATATATATATATATATATATATATATATATATATATATATATATATATCACTGTCTAGCCAAAATAAAGGTCGTTCACTGAGTTTTGATACATTGTATGTTTTTTTGTCACTAATTTGTTTCAGAATCCTTTAGTTTAGAGTAAACCTATGTATATGGCAACATTTACTAGTGTCTCTGACGTAGCAACCACCTGGTATAGATGTTATTACTGTCCTAACTTGTATAGGAGCTGTAAGAATGAAGACGCTTGGAAAAGACATTACATCATTTGATAAGGGACGCATCGTCGCTTTCCTTGAATGTGGCAAATCAACACGTGATATCTCTACAGCAGCAGGTATAGGCATCAGAACTATACAGAGAACAGTTGCACGCTGGAAACAAGATGGTGAAGCTGATTCATCTTGTAGCAAGGCAAATGTGGTAGCATCAAATTCGTGACGAAAGAGACAGATGCTCCTTGAGGCGTTTAGTCGAGAAAAATCGGCCTCGCTCAACGCAGCAATAAACCAGCATGTTCTGTGAAGGTCTAAAAACGATTTTAACGAAACTATGCGTCGTGGAAGCCACTTGTGACTGCAACAAATCGAGAAAAAAGGCTTCAGTTCACCAAAGAACATAAAAATTGAAGTGTAGAGGATTGGAAACGTGTCATGTGGTCCGATGAATCTAGGTTTGCCCTCTTTCAGAGTGATGCTCGCATTCGAGTATGGCAGGAACCTCATGAAGCATTGGATCCATCATGCATCGTTCCTTCCGTGCAGGCATCTGGAAGTAGTGTGATGATCTGGGGCTGTTTTACCTGGGCTAGACATGGATCTGCAACCCTCTGCAGCAACAAGATGAAGTCCCGCGAGTATTTGCAGATCCTGGACGATCAAGTTTCACCCTCCAATGTACTTCTTTTTCCCTAATGGCGATAGAATGTTTTAGGATGATAATGTGCGCATCCACCGGTCTAACATCGTCAAAGATTGATTCACCCAGTACGAGGGATCATTTCAGCACATGGAATGGCCACTACAGTCAACAGATTTAAATCCCATAGAGAATTAATGCGATGAGCTTGAGAGGGGCCTGCGTGCCTCATCGCCTCTTCAATCATCATTGAACGATTTGGATCTACATCTGTTGGAATTGTGGCCGAAATTGAAGCTACAGAAGATGCAAAATCTTGTAGAATCATTGCTAGATAGGATGAGAGCTTTAATTCTATCGAGGGGAGGTTCAATAGTTTATTAAATAATTATTTCACTGAACGACCTTTATTTTCGCCATGCAGTGTATATATCACACTGTGTACATTACTAATTCTACCAAGAGCCCCAGTAGTCTCATCTTTTGGTTACTCTAGCTATGTAACTTCCAGATATTTACAATTTTAACTCTTATCCTTCCTTATCTGCGAACTATTTAGTGAGGAAGAAGAAGCTGAGGAGGAAAGTGAAAGCAGAGGAGCTGAGCAAGGAACCACCTGTCCAAGTCATGCAAGTAAAGAAAAATCAACCTTCACCTCACACTCCCTTCGAAGAGGAATAAATAGCCCGCACACAGGAAGTTAGAGGCAGGATGGGTGGGGTGGGGTGGGGAATTTTTACATATAATTTGCTGACCATTCGGATAAGTTAAGTACTTCGTCTTGGTTGCGTGCGGTCTTAAATGGCAAGTGAAGGCAAATGTTTCCTTAGCGATTATCTCTGACGCTGTCATATCTTGAGCCAACACCTTTATTTTTAATTTCAAAATAAATAAATGCGTCGCCCTTTTACTGCCTTTCTTCACTTATTTACTCTGAGATGCCTTATATTTCTCAGTTGAGACCTACAGTTTAACCTTGGATCGAAACCTCGAGTATCTACAGTGTATAGGAGCCAAATGACGACTCCATCTAGCGACTTAGCATCCCCAAGTGGAAACGCCGTTTCTTCTCAGTTAGGCCGTGGCCTTTTTTAACAATAGCTTGTAGTTAGTGGAGTGGAAAATAAGTGCAATTGGGTACATCTACTGAATAGACTATTTCTAGCCTGAGAGTCTAGAAGGGCACGCAACTCTTCTGATTGCCGATGTTCTAACAAAGGTGTTTCTCCACTGGGTAGCTAAAATTGATGTTTTTAAACTCAGGTGAGAAATCCATCACTTGAGCATCCTTTGCCGGATTAAAGGGAAGAAATTGAGGTGTAAACTCTGATCCTTAAGAGCAGTTATACGTTTATCTGGGCATCGAGAGAAACGTAAACAAATTAACCTTCAACGTCGACTGGCATTCATTCTCCCACCTCGACCTCAAGAAATGGAAGTAAACAAGTGATCTTGAGCCTGAAAAACAACAGCAATTTGCATTCGATTCGTTTAACCAATAACCGCAAAATCGCGTGAGCTTCTTTTAATTCTATTCTGAAAAAATCGAATTTTAAGGTCTGAAAATTAAATAAGGCAAGGTACTTACGCGAATATCTTCATTTTTGTCGATCACCTACGAGATGGATTTGCAATTTTCTAATTGTTTAAGTGTAGTTGTGTGTAAGGGGCAAAAGGGTATGTGGATAGATAGGGAAAATAGGCAAGTGGTGAAAAGAGAAATTAGTGAGGAAGATTTTCAAAGAGATTATATCGCCTGGTGATCAGGCCTATCGCTTTCAAATTGTCCATTTTGTTTGTTTCTTTTGTTGTTTTCGTTGGTTTATATTATCATGGCGTTCAAACCATCTGTCTTATATATAATTGATGTTCTTTGGTATGTAATGTTAATTTGCTGTTGTTTTTATAAATTATTTTTACTTTAAGTGTTGTGCTTAGTTTCTTTGTTATTGTTTCTATGTAGTGCGTATATTTTGTGCTTTTTGTTTCTTCTTTTTTTCTGAAGCCTTGATCGTGGTTATTAGGTCTCTTTCGGTGCGTTCATGGTCAGTAATCAGTGGGATACCGTATTCTTGGTATTGTAGTCTTTGTTGGTTTGGTTTTGTCATAATTTGGGGCAAAAAATATCCTTTTCATGCGTAGAACGGCATTTCGTTTCCGCCCGCTAATAGGCTAGCGGAGCTCGGAAATCTGGCACGACTTGGAGCTCTTCTGTTACGGTTAATCATTTGAATGATTTTGTCATTCAATTCCTGACTAACCAGATCCTGTATATTCCTTGTCCATTCTTCGATGACAATGTTGATGGGCCTCTCGGTGCAGTTATTCTTGCCGTCTTCTTTCTCGCCTGCGTGTACCCGTGATTAGGTACACGCATTTGTTCTGCACCGCTTGTAGTTTCCTCTTTTGTGTCTTCGAGAGACAAGAGAGGGCGGAAGCGGGGTACAGCAACGTAGATCTTACAAGTGCATTTTAGATCTTTCTTTTGTTGCTTTCACGGAAATTTCTAAACATATACAGAGTTCTGACTGCTGCTGAGGCCTTGGAGATTCTATCTTCGGCGTGTTTCCTGTACCTGGTTGAGGTAATCCTCATTCCCAGTACATTGCACTCCATGGTGTATGGAAAGCGTGTATCCCCCCACCCTGACATCTGCTAGTAGCCTCCTACCGATGGGAACTACTTTGAACTTTTCGCTGTTCGTTCGAATCTTCCATTGTGCCTCATAGATGTTTAGTCGTTCAATTACTGCTGCTGTCATACGAGCTTTCATAGGCGCGTTCCTCCATAGACAAGATGGGTTCACAGGGGGTGGGCCATCTACGGTGTAAATCGAGTAGAGAGTGAGTGACAGACACCCCCCTGCAGGAGGTCCGCAGTGAGCAGAAACTTCGGTCCGTCCGTAGACCCTATACTGACGTACGCCACTCTCTCCATGACATAGTCACAGAGAGTTCTTTTTAAGTTTTCACTTAGGCCCAGCCGTCGCATCTTATACTGCATGCTCCTCTGCCACACCTTATCAAACGCCTTTGATACATCCCGACAAACAATATCCACGTAACTCCTTTCCCGTTTGGCTTGGGCTAGCTTTTCCATGATGACATTGTATTACCATCTCTGTACCTCGCTTTTTTTCTAAACCCGAATTGATATGGGTTGTAGAGAGAGTTCTCTCCCAGATGGGACACCAGCCTTAAGTTGAGGATCTTCTCGAAGAGCTTCCCGACAAATTCCAAGAGTGAAATCGGGCTGTAGTTCTCCTTCAACCTCGGGTCTTTCCCATGCTTTGCCAAGAAGATCATGTTTGCTGTTTTGTAAGCATCTGGGAAGTTTCCTGTGTTCAGACAGGCGTTGAATATTCTTCTTATTTCTTCGAAAGTATTCGCTGGTGCCTTTTCGAAGTTCAATTTTGTAATCTCCCACTGCCCTGAGGCTTTCAGTCGGAATGAGTGGAATGCATCGTGGGGAGGGTGCGTCCTATGTATTTTTTCGTTCAGCTGGTTGATGATGTTGCTTTCGAGCTCTATGTCGTAGTCTTCGTTTTCTTCCTCATTTATACTGAAGTCTCTTTCCCAATAACTTCGCAAAAGGTCTTCGATGTTTTCCTCTTATGTCTCTATGTTTCCGTCTACTTTTAAAAGCTCAATCTACTCCTTCTTACTAATCGATCCATTGAGGCGCCTTATTTTATTACAGAATTCTTTGGGCCATGATCGAGTCTATCGAGCGCATCGTCCCATTGCTTCCATTGTTGTTCAAGGATCAACTGGTTCAATTTTTCCTTGATTTGCCTGCTTCTTGGGATTGAGTTGAATGATGCATACATTATTCTCAGCTCACGGTAGAGTTCCTTCATGTATTCAGTCTATCTATAAGATGAGATGGACTTATACCGGGTTTTAAAGATACAAGCATAATCCGCATCAATAAGATAGTTATTGAGGTCTTCGAGTGCCTTGTCGATCTCGCGAGGATTGCCTCATCCCAGTTGGCCGGAGGGTATCTCTTAAGGAGGCGCGCGTACCGTTCCCAGTCTGCTCTTTTGTAGTCCTTTCTAACTGCAGCTGGGACTTGTATAGGGTTCCTGTTGATACTAAGCAGGATCCCTATATGGTCATTACATGGAATCTGTATTGGTTCCATGTAGTAGTTAAACGATAGCTGTCGATTAGTCAAACATATGTCCGGTTTTGTGGCACACCCTCTTCTGACGAAGGTGGGGAAGTTGGGGTCTATCCGCTGAACAATGTTTCTTTCCAACAGGAGCTCCAGGCTTCTTTCTATTCCATTGTGTATCCTGTAGCCGGAAGCCTAATATCTAGCGTTTAGGTCCCTTATTAATATAGTGGGGGCTCTCCTGGCAAATAAGGTAAAAATCTCTCCTTGGCGGCTGGTACACGGCAGCAAGAACCAGCTTTCCTAAGTCGAGCTCAACCTCAATCGCGAGATAAGATTCTTCTAGGTTTCTTATTTGCTTGTATCTGATCCCTTTTTCATCGCAACAGCGGCATCATCGTACCGTTCTTGTGAAAAGTTTGTTACCAGTACGTCGTAATTGCAGATCTTAATTTCAGAAATACGAGTGTCAATCTCGTGTTATGAAATCAGTATGATGTCTGCATCAATCTCTCTATACACGTTTCCATAGAGTGTCCTTTTAGTGGTTCATCCGTTGGTGTTGATTTCCAGGATATTTAGTGCGTTCCGATGCATGTTGGGATGTTTTTACCGGTGCTTATTCTTGTTCTTCCTTTTGGCCTGCGGGGCAGCTTTACTGTGCCCAGGACTTTCGCTCTTCGGTGGAGGACTGGGAGCTTTGGACTTTCTCTTCGTCGCTTGTATACGAGTGCATGGGCCCTTCTCACTATCGAAGAGGTAGGTCCTTCCTCATCTTCTTCCTCTTGTTCTTCTACCTGCTCATCACCTTCGTCTGACTCAGATTCTTTCGATGAGGGAGCTTCGATTATAGCCTCCAATCCAAATTTAATGGTCTAGTTAGTCCTGATGACGGACTCCTGGAATGCCTTGGATCATTCTGGGTCCGAGGGCACGAAGATGGAAGGTATATTATTCGCTTTTAGCAAAGCATTCAGTACCTGGTTGTAACAGCCAGGTTTAACTGCATTAGCCACATTTGCGTAAGTAATGCAGATAAGAATATATTTGCATTACGATCTCCTGAGATGTCGAGTTGTGTTGGCGTCATTCGCGTTATGTCGTTTTTCTTCGCTGCGCTCGCGTATGTTTGCTCCATCGTTTTTTCTCTTCCTCTACTTTCCTTTTACTAATTTCCCGGCGCTTCTGGCAGTTCAGAGCCATGGTTCGATGATCTCCCTTGCAGTTCAGGCACTTTCTCTTTGTGTTCTCATACTTATCATGTCTATGGTATTCTGTAGCGCATTCGTTGGACCACAGCTTTTCTTTGTCCGGTAGGTTTTAGTGGTGTGCGATTCCAGCTTGTAGCATACAAAGCACATTCGTATACTACTGAATTTATTCTGTTTGATATTCTACCCTGGTATCCTCATGTTGAAAGCCAGGAGCCCGTCCGTTGTTGCTTTCCGTGCCATGTCGGTGGTTGAGAAGGTAATCTTGAACACGTGGGTGTGTTCGGGGAATTTAATGACTTCGCAAACTTTACCCCACTGATTACTCTTCATAATTTCTTCTTTAAGATCTTCCGTCGAATTCTCGCCGACCCAAGTCTCCACTTTGTGCCCCTTGAGGGAGGGGGGGGGGCATGGCTTCGAGTCCAAAAGTCTTGAGTACTTTAGCTCCTTCTTCCGATAGGAGCCGGTCTACATCCTTTGTTTCAACGCAGATTGCCATGAACCCGGACGACACCTCGATAGTTTTCACCAGGGCAACTCTTAGTTCGAGGTAGAGGGTATCGCAAAGTTTTCCGTTTCTCGAGAGCCTTCATTCCTTGGATGGTCCTGAGGGAAGACCCTCTTAGTGATGGTCTCCATGGTCTTCGATGTCCTTCTACTATGTCCTCTTGCATTAATTTCCTTTCTGAAAACAAAGTGCAATTATCGTGTTTTTGGTGTAGGAAAAAATGGAAAAATTGATGAGTAGGTAAAGGCGATAACGGTTAATGTAGGTGGGTATGGAAACGTGAGATGAGCGCTCCCAATCATTTTCCAGTTGGTTCCCAGCTCAGATGCTGCCAGGATGATGGGTGATAGATGTATGGGATGGATCTCAAGTGGAGACCTCAAAACGAATGACTCAGGATGGACTTGATGGCAATAGCGGCCAAAACAACGACTGCTAATGTTTTTCGACCCCCTCTTGGGTACTTGCTCCATAACCGCATCCAACTACATAGAAACGGGTGTTAATTCCCTCTAAGATGCTGGCTGGGTCCTCCGGGTGATGAGGATCTCTTCTCCGTCCGGGACTTGCAGTTATGCCCCAGTTTCGATAAAACTTCTGAATTATGCTTCCGCTGTGGGTTAGTCCTCAAACCAGTTTTCACATAAGCTCTAAATTAAGCCAGTCCAATTGGCCGGCATTGAAATCAATGAATAGCAGACATCCGAGCAGATTTCCACGTAGGACAATGGACGAGAGCAGTAAGGTGCTTAAGCCCATATTGAATTATGAATCCTCAATGAAGTTAATGGTGTTTATCTCTTTCTGAAGATGAAGCAAAATTCACCAAAAGCCTTTCAGAATATGTGGGCGGTGCTCAAAGTCTGTTCTTAAGCAAGTAAAAATGTTTTATCCGTAAGGTAGTCAGCAGTGCGTAATAATCGAATATTTGGTCGTCGTGATGGATTTAGCGTAAATAAAATAAAAACTTATTTGGGCTAAATTCAATGTAAGGATAATTCGAGTTAGGGTCATTGTTTGCTTCATTGGGCTCAGGAAAATTCTGGAGCCCATGAAAAAAGGTTCGAAGACATTCAAACACATACTTAATATACGCCTGCTCTTTAAATTGATTGCTAAGTTCAAACTACAACAAGGTATGATTCCACCAAAATATTAAGGACTTGGCAAATTTAATCAGAAGGATACTCCATATACCCGTCGAGTCCTGCGAATCCTGACCTTCAAAGATTGTTGATCTGTATCTCGAGCGGTCATCCAAGGCTCGGCTTTATCTCCCGTAGCATTTGAACATTTTTCCATCGTTCACTTTCTTTTGAAGCGTCTTGCTCGCTGTGTAAATGCAGCGGGCATCAGTCGATTTGCAGGTGTTTTATTCATTACAGTTTTGGTTTCCAACCGAGTCAGTCGTAGATGCTCCGTTGCTCGGGACTGCACTTTCTCTTGCGACTGTCGTTTACCGAGATCAACTCCGGAACTGTTTGAAACCGGTTTAAAGCTCTAAATGACAAATTTAGGCGTGTGGGAGGTATTTGCATGCACATCTCGTTTTATTACCACATTGACTTAACAAATTCTTCAAGAAATGTTTTTATTAGAAAAGTTCAAAGTGCTTGGAAGGAAATTATTAAAGAAAGTTTTAGTAAAAAAATATTAACACAGATTTTTGTTGGTTGGTTTATGTGGTCATGATTTATTAGTTAAATTGTATCTAAAATTCAGATTATCGAAGACAGTGATGGTGTTAGTTTTAGTTTATGTTAAATAACACTTCAATTAGAATTTTGTGTACACGAACCGACTTTTATTCAAAACTCTTCTACTCGCCTTTTGTACCAGGTAAGCAGTGGTAATAATACAGTATTTTTCTTTTATTATAATATTTGTGTTCGTGAATTTGTATCTTCACTAACCACTTTCTTATTTTCACGGTTTTTAAACCAAACTTCAACTGAGGAGAAAGGTGAATATGGGCGTGAAGGTTATAATGCAACGCTGCACAGTGTGCAGTATTAATGTTACGGCATTTTCCACTTTTTAGATGTTACATATGTAATGAATGAGAGATATCATCATCTCAACAAGTGAAAATAGAAAGGATATCATTTGTTATGAAATTGCTCTTTTCCATTCGTTATCCTTTAAAAATGGTATCATAAAATCAATGGCATGTGACCCATTTACCAAAATAATGGCTTCATTTTGGTATTTTTATTTATAAAGTGAATTCCTAAATCTCGATACAACATGCATGAAAGAAGCAAGATACTTTCATTCTTTTCTCTCACTGTATTCAACATCAACCGTTATAAATACAATACATAATTCCTATGCCCAAACAATGCCACGAAAAGATTCATAAGATAACAAAAGACAAACTTTTGCAAATTTTCCGTTAGAGAGAGCGCGCTGGGTATTTTAGAAAGTGAAAGTGGCAAAAATATGGACTTCGCCACACTATCCTTCCATTCCAAGAATTCTATATGGATATGCTACATCTTAGATTCTATACATTGAAGACTATTTTTATTATATTTAGGATGCGTGAAAGATAAAGGGATCCCTCATCCAGTACATAATTTATGCTTTTCATCATGTGGGTCAGAAATAGATTGGGTGACTGACGTTTGAATTCCATAACGAAGGAATGTTATACATCCTTAAGAATAGTATCAGCATAAATGGGTAAGTCTTTTATTTATTCGCTTTACCACTGCCATAAAAAGGCGAGTTGTCCTCACCTTTTAATTTTGGAGGTTTTAGGCTACGATGCTGCGAAAGTTGGTAGGTCCATTTATGGCATCCAAGGGCAATTTTCACTATTTGGGAGAAAGGGGAAGAAAGAGGTGCGAAGAACTGGTGGGTGGGGTAGATAGACGAAAGAATAAAAGCGAATTCATACGAAACCAGGAATAGTAAAAGGGTTTTGATGTTAGAGGGTGTAATAACAAACCTCATCAACAGTAAATACTATTGTCGATAGCGGATATTTAGACATTTATAAACATCTTTGCACAAAGAAGACAGACGCCCATAAGTACGAACTTATGTAAAATGCCTTGTGATTTTAACATGTCCGCGGAGAGAAATACCTTTGCTGTTAAACAGAATCTGGTTAAGAATAGTTGCGTGCCCTACAGGTACCTGCCACTCTAAATATTCAGGTTGTGTATCTTATACGCATTTCACCCTTCCTAATTTCACCACTTTCTTTACCAATCTTATTTCATAGGCTTTCTTTTTGCGTTTTTAAAAAAAAATAAATTGGTCACAATTTTTTTCGGTTCTTTATACCACAAACATTTGTTTGTGAATGAACTTGTTTGTGTGTGGAGGAGTGAAATTTACTCCTCCGCTCAGCGAATCTCGATTTGAAACTGCCTCTTCCAGCGCCTCTCCAATTCAACCGAAACAAACCAAATGTGACGTCATCGCCTGCCTTTTCCCTTTGTTTTGGACACAACCAAAATTTGGCCAAAAATTAGGGACTAATTAATAAATTTAGAGCACAAAATTACAGTCTTTTATACGAAGTTTTGTCCCATAAATAACATTTGTCCAAAAAAAATCAAATATAGTCTTCAGTGGTAGAAAGTCCCTATATTCAGTGCCTAGCATACACGTAGCGTTAAATATTAAATAAACCGAATTTCCGTTGCCATAGAAACATCTTAATTACAAGAATAGCTGCATTTATTTTGCCGATATACTCAACTACATTTTATTTTTTTGTACTCACTGAAAAAAAAAAGCAGAAAATAAACGTTAACGCGGTGGAAAAGTTAAGGAAAATGAATTTGTGTGCACATTGCTCGAGTAATAAAAAGAAGAGACTTCTTGGGGCACCATTGACCGTGATCATACAAGATTTCCGAAGTTATCCCACTCGCATAACGAAAACTAGAAGGTCAATCCAATGATTTACAATTCCATGCGTGAATTGATCCTTCCTAAAATCTGTTTGAAATTTGGGCGGTTTAGATTAATTGAAATAAAAAAAAAATCCCAAATCTGCGGAGGATTAAGACATCTTAAATTATTAGGGTTTCAATAAAAATCGATATCCTTTTTAGAAGACATAAAAATTAAATGCTTCTTAGCATTTTTTTTATTGTCAAAATTTGCTGCAAGTTGTTTAAAGATAATTGTAGCAATACCTAAGCATCTTTTAGGCTACAAAAATGGTGTTTGGCTCTCGCAAAAACTGTCTGAAGGACAACATTAAAAACGTGTGAAGCAATCTTCACTCCATTGGCTCGGAATGTCTGTGAGCCAATTCTGGACCGAATTGTTAAGAGAGATGAAAAGAAGGTTCTATAGTGCAAAATTAGGCGCAAAAAAAGAAGAGCTTGGTTGCCATGGTGCACAACAGAAGAGGGTTATGTTTTGCAAATTCATGGGACATGAGAGGAGGTCCTCATTATGAGCTCCTCAATCATAAACAAACAATTAATGCAGACGTAAATGTTTAACAATTGAGGCCATTAAATTAAGCTCTTGACCAAAAACACCCTTCACTTCCCAACTGAAGATGTGTCCTCTTCCTCCTACTCAATGAAACCAAGGCCATTTCACTATCTGATGGCCATTTATATAAGTCATTACAACTTCACCTAAATGGTAAAGTTTGCTCTGATATAATGGAGGTGGAAAAGTATATCAAATTGTGTATATATAATAAAGGTAAATGATTTCACCTAGAAATATATCCACCGCTTAGTTAAACGAAAAAAAATCCTTCTCCACAATGATGGAAACTACTGATTAAGTCTTCTTTTTTGTATATTATAAAGATATTTACTTTCTTTTAGTATAAACGACATTAATTTCTTGACACCGTATTGATTTCCTTGTGTCACTTTTCATCCCTACAATCCAATTTAATTCTCTCATTGGATCCAGATAAGAATTGCGCTCAAGTCAGATCTCAATTTGATGGCGCGAAGCTGTGGGTACTCTTTTAACCCTAATCACATAATTTCAGTGAGGGATCATTTTTCTGTTGTCGCTTGTTTGCCGGTGTTATCATGCCAAAGGTCATTGATTGATCTTTATAAAGTATCGATTGATAATTATAGTAATCGTTTTAATTATCAATTCCAAATTATGTGCAGATATTATAAATAATATTTGATGTTCTGAAATCAATATGCAAACAAACTGCTGCATCTCGTCGATAATTTTTAAGAGAGAGAAGTTCGGGATATCAATGAAATCAATGCAAGTGAAATGTGTGGATGGTACTTACTCAGCGTTGGCCAAAGAAGAGACTAGTAGAAGAGCGCTCAACTCTCTTGAATCTGGCCTCTATACACAACGAATGCAAAGCCTTTAACAGAGCGGTCTTAAATACCTTTTTAGTCCAAAATTTTTTTTAAATATTATTTGAATATTTTTTTCTCAAAGCATTGTAAACACAATGGACATATTTGTACCGCTATGACATTCATGTCATGTATAGTGCGAAAAATAGAGATTTTGAAGTGTTGTAAACCTTATATAAATGCCTTTATATATTGTTAACAAATATTATTTCAATATACGTACAACATGATATTTATATGCACAATTCTTTGCCCTCATTTAGATCCAACTATATCTTGCACAGGATACACTTTAAGTGAGACCGAGACTTCATTTTTATGGAAGCACATAATTCGGGACAATGTGCACCCCTGTTCCTTAACCTAACCAGATCAAGTGCTAGAAAAGCCCCTTTTGGCGGGCCAAGGTGTCTTGATCACTTCTAAACAAGATACAGCTGAGCTTTGTAGCCCTTCTCTTTTTCTTGTAATAAAAGGTTTCCTTTTACAAGCGAACCTCCTTTTTTTGCGTTAATAATTGCAAAAGGTAATTTTCTCTTGCATATCAAAATAAATAAAAATGAATTCACCACAACTCTTTGCAAAAGCCAAAAAAGTAAGTGGTTGCAAAAAATCTCTTTTCGATCGTTAGTATATAAGACTTTGGACCTGTTTGTTTTATTAATTCCACTCATGAATATATTATAATATTCGAAAATGATTGGAACCTTTATCCCCTCCTAGGAATCACCTTTTGGTGATTTTGTTTACCTCTGTTGATGATACTTGCATAACATGTGGACAGATCGGTTATTTGCAAATATCTGATAAATTCTTGTGGTTTGGACTAACAGTGCCACATGAATAAATACTCACGTACCTTTGTTTTCAAATAACTCACGCGAAGAAAATTGCCAAAAATAAGTTTTCCCCGGTAATGACTGATTAAGTTATTCAACAACTGTGATTCTTAAACTGAATCATTTTATAGGAACAAATCATTCATCTGTTTTACCTCGATAAACATCAACTTCATAAGTATAACCTGACATCTTTGATTTACATCACAATTTATACTCCTGCTTAATTGGTTTGAATATATTGTATTATTTCAGCGAATAGCTAACCGTGAACTGGGTGATGTTTGCGTCTGCACATTAACTGACATTGATGTGGGAACTAACACTGTTGGAACCTTTTGTCAGATTTTTTATTATTCGTTTAAATGAATCATTTCTGTGTGTTTTGATCAAAGATGCAAGAATTATCATTTATATGTTAATTAGATAAATTTTGAAAAATATATCCCTTGTCATTGTTGTTGGAACTATTCTTAGAGATGATCAGTAATTTCTTGCCTAGGGCAGAAGATTGTAGATAAAAACCAATACATGTGATTCTTCTTTATTTAAAAGTTTGACATGTCTCTCTTTTGGTTTTATAAGAAAGTTATTTTAGAGAGAATGGCAATAACCCAAGAAGAGTTGAACTCTACAATTTCTGGCCTTAAGCAAAAAGCTCCAGGCCTAAGCTGAATAAGACCAAGGTACCTAAAAAAGCTCCAATGGGGACAAAAACCAGGAAACTGAATCTTTTCAACGCAACATTAGTGGCAGGATACTTCCCGGACGGCCTGAAGACAGCCAAAATGATCTGTATTCCTAAACAAGGGAAGCATAAAGATCAAGTGATGATCTTCAGGCCGATCTCAATTCTAGAAATAATTGGAAAAGTATTAAAAAAGATCCTGAACATCACGCTGGTCTTCCATCTATCGTCATACTCACTGCAGAACGACGAGCAACATGGCTTCCACACAATAGGAGCACGGAGACTGCAATTGCCTTATCATACTAACATGCGGCCAAGGGGATTTCCTCTGTCTGTATGGTGGATGTGGTCTGCCGGGATGTGAAGAAAGCCTTTGACAAGGTATGGATCGAGGGTCTCAAATATAAGATCGCGAGGCTTGGATTATCCCCCCATTTCGGGAAATTCCTATACATTTACCTGACTAGTAGGAGAGTGGTGTCAGCATTCGGGGACCACATCGGAGGGTGTCTGAGTCCCACCCTCTTTACGACCTACACTAGGGACATTTCGAAACCTCTAATTCCATAAACCATCAACGTACAGTACGCGGACGACATTAGCCAGATTGTGACTCGCCCTACCAGATCTTGAAGAGTGATGTCGAGGGCGACTGCAACCTAAACCCAGAAAATCTCCCAGTACGAAGAGAATGGAAGATCCAGACGAGCCAGAACAAATTCACTGCAGTCACGATCGGAAGACGGAAGACGGAGCCCATCCGACTGGAGAACTCAACAATAAATTATTCGCCAATCGCGAGTATCTTAGGGTTCAAGATCTCCAAACGCGGCATAGAAAGCCGAATCAATTTGAAAGTTCAAGTTGCGAAACTTGAACTCAGAAAACTCCACCGATTTCGCAATCTTAGTATAAAAAACAAAAAGAAATTATATACCTTCCTAGTAAAAACGAAGCTGCTGTACCTAGCAGGCCCACTCAACGCAGCTTCAAGGACCAGGATGATTAAAATGCAGAGGGTACAAAATCGCGACCTACGCTTCATACTAAACTCGAAATTGGACAACTTCGTCACGTCAAGGGAGCTTCATCGCAGAACTGGGTCGGAGACGGTGAATGCCTTCCTGCATTCAAGCAGCACCGCCATCTGGGACAGCCTAGAAGATACTCTCCCACCAGGAACTGTAGATGACATGTTCAGGCCACAAGACCGGGAGAGATACAAGTCGCACATGCCTCCGCCAAAAGGGCAGCCACACCGGAAATCTACAGGTGACACTACGTCCAACTCGCATACTGACTATAAACTGATTTCTCTAAGTGTATCATCATAATCGTAAACCAAAATCTAACCGAAAGTGCCTAATGTACTGATTAAACCTTGTTTTATAATTACTGACTCTGGACTCTATAATTATTATGTTTTTGCAATTTAATTACCATTCATATTTATTATTGTGATTAAACTGGATGTGTTGTTCTATTTTAGTTGTATATAATCTTTTACATTTATCTTCTCTAAGTATTTTTGTATATAAATATCACGAGTATTTTTACTTCTAGCCCCAAATTTTAATTTGCAGTAAAGTGTAAATTGTAACACTTTTTCTCTCTCCCCTTGTCCCAAAATCCACGTAAGTGTGGAAGTGGTTGCTCATTTTTTCACCAGCTTTCTACATGAATAAATAAATTAAAAAAATAAGTCATTCCATTTCTGACTGCGTAGAAATCTTGGTTGAAGTACTCCGGCAATTTACTGGTAAAGGAGGTAACGTTTTGTACAAGTTCGAAAGACGCTTCCGAGAATTGGTTTCTATTCATAGAAACCACTATTACGAAAGAGAGCTCTACCTTGTACTCATATATCACCATTCATCATCACTACTAATCTTCATCTTTCTTGTTAACGGCCCCATTTAGGCAGATAACTGCTTAAGTCCCCAGACCTGCCCCCTACATGAACTAATGCCAGATGGGAGGGGATTGACATTCATCTTTCGTTCCAACTATGACGAGGTTGCTAAGGCATAATTGGGGGCATTGTAGGAAGTTGTTTGAGGAGTAGCTCACAGCCGATAACAATGTCAGAAACCATTCCGGACAAGGGAAGGACTGCAACCTCCGCTGCTCATCACAGCAAGGGCCCCTTCCAGGACCATAGAGGGACATGAAACCGTCTCATGGTATATCGAGATGCGATTGTGATTAAAATACCCTCAGGGGGGCGTTGTCAATAAGTCCGTCCGCCATACAATCACCCCCTCCAGGAGGATCCCCCCAGATTCATCTCATCCATCGTTATCATTCATCTCAAAGGCAAATTCCCTTTCCATCCAGACGCCGGTTTAGCGAGGGGGGGGGGGGGCTCTTCTCCCAAAGGAAAATCATCAAAAAAAATAAACAACCGAAAAAACTGTTAAACATACATACTAGTGAGTCTCTAAATAGAATAAAAAGGCCAGGGCTAGAACAAAGTGCGCTCCCGTTTTCATTGGGTGCTAACCACCAGAATAGCGACCCAAAATGTCGCGAGGGTCCCATTGAGATCCCTAAGCGGCCTCAAAAAAACGGACAAGGGAAAGGTGTGTGAAACTCTATTAGGCAAATTAAACATCGCAATCCTTCGACTAATAGACACGCCGACAGGATTTGTGGCAATATGCGAAAATGAAGAAGAGATAGAGACACTCACAGAGGAGGAAGGGGTAAAAGCCCTGAAGGAAATAAATCTACAGCCAAACACCCCTCTTCAGATCCAAGCAGACAGAAGCGTGGTGTGCAGAAGGCTGGACCCCTGGAACGGCCAGCACACAAAAGAAGAAATCAAAGAGGAAATAGAAAGGAACCAGCAATTGGCAAGGATTGTTAAATTAAATCAAATTTTGAAACAGAAGAGACAACACGGAATATCATCACGTGTTTGAAATTATCTTTTTAGATATGCAGATGGCTTTCGATGCTTCAGACTCGAGAACCACACCACGAAGGATTGTAAGGAGCAGAAATCCACCTGTTCCAGATGCAGCCAAAAAGGACACGGCTGGCGCGAATGCCCAGCGGCAGAAGAAAAATGCCCAAACTGTCTACAAAAATACGGGCAATGGCGATATCCTGTCCCAAAAAGAAAGAGATCCTGAAGAGAAAGGCGGAAGAAGAACAAGAGTGCTCCCTGCCTCCTGAGACCCATGAGAGAGCAATGAGCAAGAGTAAAGGGAAAAGTTCTCGTTAAACCAAAAAGTTCGATTGAGAAGAGATCAAAATCCGATTTTAGAGGAAGGCTGAAACTCCCTTCCCAGAGGATCCTAACATCATAGAGATCAACGAAGGAATCAAAGCAAGATTATTGAAATGGACGTACGATGCGGCACTCCAAGAAGCGCTAATTGACGAAGAGCTCATGACGGCAGAAATAAAAAAAACATAGGGACTCCTGCCTCGCCATAAGTGAAGCAGAATTTTTCAAGATTAAAAACGAAAAAAAGAGAGGTAATAAAAAGCAGTAGAAGAAGACACGCACACACATACAAGACACAAGCACTAGACAACGCAAACATAGAAAACACAAATAACACATTAAAAATACTTACAATTAACGCTAATGGTGGGAAGGGAAACACATTTCCTACGGAAACATATTCCATACAGTGGATCTCGACCTAATCCTCATCACTGAACACAGTGTTAACACGAATACAAACAGAATAAAGATACCAAATATCCCCGTTATAATTTTAAACCACACACAGAATCGTTACGATGGTGCAGCCATCGCGATCCCCCAAAAACATTGCATACAGAACACTTCCAAACCTAGAAAAGTCATTTTTAGCTGTTGAAATACCAACCCTGGTGTAAAACCTGACTGTGGCGGCTGCCTAACAAGCTCCACGTCGCAAATAACTGCCGATTACCAACTTTTACACTTTTTTCTGGCGTGGAAACCAACATTGTTTGGTGGTGATCTAAACGCCAGATGCCGAGCCTCAGGCTACTGAAGCACTGACCAAAGGGAAAGAAACCTGGAAATGCTACTCGAAAGAGGGTCGGGCTGAAATTCTCGACCTTCTTAACACATCGTTCGGCAACTAAACCGGAAAGGAGGGGGGGGGGGGAAACGAGCAAAAACTTCCGATTAAATATTAGCAACGAGTCGTGACCAGTGGTACGGAGCGATCACATCCCGATTATCACCACAATCTTGCTTGCCCCACTACTCAAGCCCGTTCCACTTAGGAAAAGTTATACTAAAGCTAACTCAGAGCTATATAGAGAAATACTCAGTGCATACCATCGAGCTGACCTGGAAGACGCTAAACTCGAAGAGATTGATGAGGAGATAAATAAGATCACCAATCTCCTCATACAAGCCGACGAGAGATGCGTCCCCAGAATCTCCTATAAATTGCTTCCACAACCTAGGTGGACGAACGAGATGAGAGAAATCGCCCGGGAACATAGAGAAATCTATGAAGAGATCAGCAGGACAGGCACCAATCGGGAAAAGACAGCTAGATTGAGACAACTAGAAGAGGAACTAAAGAACATACTAATCAAAAAGCAAAGAACAATCTGGAATGACATCATTGGGAGGCTAGACAGGGAGGGCAATCCTGTAAGATTTTGGAACAACATCCAAAGACTTAGGTGATTGCCTGCCAGACCCAGAACTCAAATCAAGGATGGAGACGACATCATTGAGGACCCAGAATCTCTCTCGAGAGAGAAAATTTAGAAAGCACTGGCAAGTGATTTTCGTTATATCCCTTGAGGAGAACGACAACTTCGATCAGGACTTTGAATACCCTTTACCAATTGCTTGATCACCTTGGCACAGTGATACATAGAACCAACCCACAACCGCAAGTATCTCAAGAAAGAGAGACGGTTAGCCACCGACGCCCGATAACTCTCAAAGAGACCTTGAACACCATAAGGTCCTTCAACGAGAGGGCACCAGGTTGATCTGGAATTATGAAAAACAACCTCGTAAACGCCCCATGGCAAATTATTCAGTGTTTGACGAATAAAATGAACGCTGCCTAGAATACAGGCTACTTCCCTGATGGGTACATGATGGACAAAATCATCTTCATCCCGGAATGAAAGAAGTCTCCAGACCAGGTGGCTAACTATTGCCCGATCTCTCTTCTTCAGATGCATTGAAAGATCTTTGAAAAGATTATAGCTGACAGGGTACAAGCTCAGTTGATTGAATTAGGAGCGCACACCCCCCAACAACACGGTTTCCATAGAAAAAGCGGCACTGATACGGCCTTAGCTCTCCTAAGTGAGAAAGTAGCATATTCCCAAGCGAACGGGTGCTATGCGGATATTGTGCTGAGAGACGTGTAGAAAGCCTTTGATAAAGTATGGCTGGAAGGACTTCAATACAAGATCCTGAACCTCCAGCTATACCCAATCCTCGGAAAGGTGTTTTTGTGACTTTGTCATGGACAAAAGGGCATGTCTCATGAGTGAGGGCTACAGGGGACCTGAATTCGAACTAAAGGCGAGCGTTTCTCAGGGAAGCTGCCTGAGCCCACTGCTTTCCCTGGTCTCCACTATCGACCCCCCAACTCCGGTACACAGGAATACGATGTATCTGCAATTCGCAGATGATTTCAAGCAAATCGTCCCATGCTCAAAGAGGAAAGCAATGGCACAGACAGCTTGCAAGATAGCGGAAATCAATAATATCAACCAGTACTAGTGAAATGGAAGATCAGGACCAACAGGGACCAATTCAAAATCGTCCCGCTGAGCCGCAAGTTAACATGGCCCATCATCATAGAAGGGAGGCGATACGGCTACTCCGCTGAAGGCACCATCCTGGGCCTAAAGATCTCCGACCATGGATACTCGAGAGACACCACACAGAGAGTCGGAACCTAGCAAGAAGAGAAATCTCCAAGCTATACAGGTTTAGAGATCTTAGCTCGGCCTACATCAGGAAAATATATCTGATGTACGCCCGGGCTAAGCTCATCTACCCCGCAATTGTAACTCATGCGGCCAGAAAATCCTCAATGGGAAGAATTCAACGTGTCCAGAACACTGCATCTCTACCTATTAATAAAGTCAGAAGGGGGGATCGCCTTCGGCAAAGAGATCTACACAGGAGGAAACGATTGGAACCCATCAATGTCGCCACTCATAAACTGGGAAGAAAGGTCTGGGCCACCCTAGCCAATGGTGACATTCCGGAGCTACAAGGAACAGGCGGCAGGTTTGAAATACTTGCAAGACTACGGGCAAAATTCTCACGGCGACCTCAGTTCCGGAGCACCAAACTATGCTCACAAGAAGACATTTCACCAATATATAGATAGATGAAACACAATAATTAAATAGCACGTAGAAAAATCAAATGAATACAAACAACATTACACTAAATGATGAACACATGGTAAATTGTTGGAAAAAATAGCTAATAGAGGCTGGAATGTTCAAAATTTATATAAAAAATAAGTACACCAAATCATTAACACAAATAATAAGAAGAACGCTAAAGCACATAAAGATACAAAAACATAGGAGAAAAACATTTAAGCGAAGAATAAAACCAAAAGCATTCTTAAAACTAAATAAAGTAAAGCGATGCCCTCCCTACTAGAACAAAATATCCCTACCTCTCTTAAATTTTCACCTACCACTATCCAAACCTTCTTCTGATATTGAGCACATCATTATTATTCCATTTCTGCTCATTCTCTGAAGATGACCGTCCACCGTCGAAAGCTGTCTCGGAATAAAATGTCTTTTGCGAATGTTTTTTCTCGCCCGCAAGACCCAGACAAACAACTTGTAAGGTAAATAAAGAGAATACAAGTTAAAATCAATAACGCTTCCACTGCTGTGGACTTCAACAGTGTATATATATATATATATATATATATATATATATATATATATATATATTATATATATATATATATATATATATATATATATATATATATATATATATATATATATATATATTTATATATATATATATATATATATATATATATATATATATATATATATATATATATATATATATATATATATATATATATATATATATATATATAGAGAGAGAGAGAGAGAGAGAGAGAGAGAGAGAGAGAGAGAGAGAGAGAGCAAACATAAGTTGTGCGGGTGGTAACAACCACCAGAGGGCTTTCGCCATAATTAATTTCTCCCTTTCAAAAACCCTTTGAAGACAGAAATTACGCCAGGATTCTTCAAAAATATTTCTCTGGCATTATATCTGTTCATTGTGCCATTCTTTGCACTCTTTAATCCTTCTGTTCTTCCATTGTCTCTTTGTCTCTTTCTCTTGCCTTTGAAAAGAACCCTCCCGTTTCTCGTCATCTCATTGCTCATTTCATCAAATTTCTCTCGATATATATATATATATATATATATATATATATATATATATATATATATATATATATATATATATATATATATATATACACACACATTTTGGGGGGTTTAAAGGTTGTGTACATTTCTAAAACACTCAGCAACCTTGAGGCCTAAGTAAATCATCAAATATAGTCTGAAGTACCAAACGGCATTTGATAGGTGCATGCTATGGTATAGGCTCCCATCTTGCCGGCGATTTGCAGAACGACTCGTAGTGGCATCGATTCAACTAGTAGACACTTGGCTTCTAGTCGGATGTTGACCCAATCCTTCTCGATGGCTGCCCATAGTTCCCATATATTACTTATTGGCGGATCTTGAGGGCGAATAAACCTAGCCACCAAATCTAAGAAATCCCAAGTGTCTTACTGGAGTGCCGAAAAGATTGGATAACTGGGACAGGCACCAGGAAATTTCTCAGAAAAAATTTCCGTTTCACGGCGACATTAATGCAAAGATAGATCATCAGACTGTCAATGATTCCGGGTCAATTTCTATGTCATTATTTACCAAAAAACATGATCATTGATCTTTGTTGATCCGCTAACGATGGAAATGTTCTAGCGAAACGTTAATTTAATAGAGGTTTGGACGAGTATAGAACTTGGACAGGTAAAATTTTACAAAAATCTAATGATTTTTTGATTGATTTAGCTTCGTTATTGAATAAATAATGGTTGTTACTCTTCGCCCTCACACCTACTTAATGTAATAAATAATAATAATACATTCTTGTGAGGCTTTCACAAGACGCCCATCTACCAACCGAGGAAAGGCTTGGGAGAATAAGTGTATCTACAAGGCACCAAGGGAGGGGGCGAGCGTAGGACAAGAGGCTGTGCACAGAGACATAATTTAAGGACCTAGAAGAAAATTTACATCATTCTACCTAATTTTACTCATGATGTGGCTCAAAAATATTGCAATAAAACATATTTGTAATTACAGAAGTTCTCACCTTTATGACTAAATCTATATAATTGACGCCCTTTCGTTGCTTTTTTTATGCGTGACTTAACTTACTCCTGGGAGTATAATTATTATTATAGAGGCAAGCTGGCTCTCAGTTCACTCATTTCACACAATAGACATTTTCCACTTTAAAACGAAGACCAGAGGGCATCTCCCTCATTAGGGTTGTAAAATTAGGTCGGTAAAGAAAATGGGGAAGAGAGAGCAAGCGAAAACGTGTGGAAGATATACATACATGTATGGTCGCAGATCTTCCTGCAGGAGTCTGGACTTAAAGGGCACGCAGCTCTCCAGATTTCAGCTGCAAAATTGCTGCCTATGCTATTTGACACCCCTTTACCAAGGGCACCCGTGGGGTTGGGAAGGTGTGACTTCATATTATTAAGTTATGCCCTTTTTCTGCTTAATACATCGCACAGCTGACACTATATAATGCTATTACGAATATGTTCTATACTTTTGTTAAAATAACCTTAAATTTAACGTCTTCTGTTCGTCCCTCTATGTCCATCCCCCTCCATCAATATTTCTTCCTCTTCTCACTGAACATAGAAGTCAAGCCGACCTGTGAGTCTCAAGCTCGAGCGAGCAGGGACTGTGCTCCGGGGATTCGGCCCCTGGAACACCTTCAAAATTGAAGCCCTTTCCTTTTTCACAGGTTCCTTCCTCCTCCTCCATCCCTTGACTGAATCTTCAAATTCGCCTCGAATAGATTTCTGGAATGAAATCATCATTGAGCTAGGTGGAAGAGGTCAGAAAATGGCATTTGTGAGAAAATTATAATCTAAGCCTACTGTGGCCGGATGCATACCCTCAGTTTTCCAAAGAGGGAGAGAGAGAGAGAAAGAGAGAGAGAGAGAGAGAGAGAGAGAGAGAGCGATGGGGGGGGGACATATAGGCTGCCTCAGCTTCTGGGCAGTTTGACACAACACATGTAACTTTTCCTAATATTTCCCGCATGTCTACTGATCCCTCCCCTTTGCTGTAGGATTTATAAGTATTCCTCTGACTTGTAAATATTCCACTTAAATTTTAGCTTTGGGCGGGGGGGCGTGGAAACTAATGAAGGAGTCAATGGGACTAGATGCAGTACGAAAATGAGGAGCGCTTCCATTTTATTTTGCCAAATACCAAGGCTGCGAGAGAGCTTATGGCCGCCATATTTGAGTAGTACCTTTTCAGCTATGTAGCTGCGAGATTTGATTTTCATCGGACCGACAAAAACAACATTCCTTCCTTTCATGTGTTCAAAAGAGGCCAAGATCTTTGCATTTTCGAGGATACTCTTTTCTTCAGGATAAAGATGCTGAAAAAAAACCCAGATGTCCGAGGATGAAAGAAGGTCACGTCTAGCTGGAATATCATCGGAGGGTGAAGATGGATAGAAAGGAGAGAATTACGCTTGCTTGTAGATTAAAGAACTATTTTGCTACAACTTCTGATGACGCAGTCCTGCATCTAATTAAAAAGTATCTTCACCTATCGGGTTATAATTTTCGACCTTCTATTAGGGCACCTGTTGGGACACTCTCTATATTAACTTTTAACTCACGATGGCACCGTTCAACTGGAATGTTGTATCTGTTCCGATGTCCCAAATTTGAGCCAAGCTGGATTTTTAATGATATCACCATGCATTAATTAATATTAATGCTTCCAGATGAGTGGCAGCTATTATAAATCTCCGCTATTTATCCCAATATGCTCCCAGTCAAAATAAAGAAAAAATATTAAAAATAATTGCCTTTAAAGAAAAATGTTGATTTAAAACACCCATCGGGATAGGATGCTCTCTTGCCGGAATAGAAACACCAATTTAACTTACTAAACCAAGCTAATTCACATTGAGTATGATAAGTGACCGGATGGACGTTTTGATTGTAGTCGGTACGATATGGCAGCGACTATTATTTATTGTAGTGACTCATGGTTCAAAGTCTATGTTAACGCATAAGTCTAAGGTGAGAAGTAACGTACAAATCTGTGGTAAGCCGAAGCCAAAACAAAAACTTTCGAGTTATTCTGGATTAAGAATTTTCACGGTTGCATTAGAGGTATAAGAGTCCGCCTTCTCATTTCAGTCCACATGGATTTCACAAATTATACCAATCGACATAGTCCCTAAAGGAAAGCATAAATGGAATTAATATGATAAATTGGATCGAGATTTGATTTGTTAAACGAATATTATAAAAATTAATTAGGTTCATGTACAGTAAAATAAATGGAACATTCCGTCGAGTGAAAGGAGGAAAGTTATTCAGAACCTGAAAACTTTTGTAGATGCGACACCACAAATAATTGATTCGCCAGCGGATAATTAAGAGTGAAACTTTGAATGATTTACAATTTTTATTAAAATTGGTTCCACATTTGCTTCCTTATGCCGCTTTTGCCTCTGGAAGAGCCAGAACCTAGCTCGGTTCGTTATTATTTTGCGTGTACAGCAATTATTTTAGTTTTATTTAGTGATGTTAGTCGGAATTTTCCATTTTTTCTTGAACTCTACATTTTTGTATCTCTCTAGCCATTTTACCTGATTTTGTAGGCATAGCCACGATTTGTCAGAACGTGCTTACATAAGGCGTATAACGCTCTTCACAGAAAGAATCCCTGGAATACACCTTCTCTCAAGGTAAAGTCTGGCTCCTGTTGGATTCCTATGATGATATGGGCTTTCTTGTCACTTATAAAACTGCATACCAGTCTGATCATTTTTCCATTGAATCTGAGGCAGATAAGCTTAAATTTCAGCCAATCTCTGCTGAGCTTAGTTGCTTGTAATGTATTTTATAAATGTGATTCGCGATTAATATTCATATTTTATGAATAAGATAGAGTCAACGCTAAATGGTCAGAAATTATAAGTGAAATATCCTTAAGGTGACCAGGTCACTGAAGATCAGAGCATTATGGCCATAAAACGCGCGGAGTCTTGTAAAGAGGAAACTCATTTGAGAATACTCTACTCAATGAATTCCTGTTCTTGGACAGGGAGACTAGAGTGAGGGGGGGGGAAGGAGTACCTTAGTTTAGAATCAGGAAAATTTACTTTTACCCCTCCTGCTTATCTCTATAAAAGGATTCAAGTTCGTATTTTCGAGTGTCTGTGCTCTTATAAGTGAATTTGTTCGTGGATGACTCCCTCTCGCCCAAATTATATAATTAACGAAGTCTGCCACCAAAGTCCTTTTTAGCATTGATCTTTATCCCTGTTTTTCACAGCATTCGCTTTTTTTTGTCTCTCTCTCTCTCTCTCTCTGCTTCTTTTCCTCCAGCCTTTCTCACGCTTGGCTAGATTCTAGTACAATTGAAAAAAAATGTTAAACCTCTTTAAATCGTGCCCCCCTTTATAGGTTTATTTTCCCAGAGAGATAACAACCACGTTAATCGGCTCTGTTATTAGCTTTCGATTCATCCATCATGATGGCATCCCACCGTAATAAACGTGTGGTTATATTATTGATTACAACGGTCGTCAAGGTTCATTGGCAAAAGCATTAAAGAACTCGAATATTGAGTAACAATAATGTTTTTATCTGATTTGATCGTAAATTTAATTGATCTATACAAATTGAAAGTAACCCCATTGTTATCAACCAAGCTGTCTAAATAGTAACTCATCTTTTTTCGAACTAACAATTAAAGACTTAAATATATACTACCCGGAAAAAAGGTTTTAATCTAATTTATTAATATATTTTATCTCTCGTTTTCCCCAAGGTATAATCATATTAATGACTTAATGCCCTTTAACTTTCGAAATGCATTTTGGCTTACCGTCTCTAACGCCGAAATGAGCTGAAGGGGACGCTTTACGGAAATCCAAATTGCTCTTTCACCGTTAGTGAGTCGCAGCCAGAGGGCAGTGAACAAGGGCCAATGGGCATTCTGCCAACTGGAAAAACTGGTCCGTCAACTTTCCATTTCGGTTATGCGATCGGTCGAGTAATGTTAATCCCCACCCTCCCACCCCTACCATTACAGACGCAACACTTTCTTAGCCTCTGCATTATGTACGCGCCGAGTGTTTTCATCGCAAGGGAAATTTGGCAACAGGTTCCTGGCCACTTTCACTGGTTTCACTCGTTCTTATGTGGCCTACTATAAACCACAGTCTCCAATTAATGGTCACTTTCACATATTTTTATATATTTTGCCTTCGCTATTTTTTAAAGGAGTAAACCATACACAAGAAAACCATATTGATTTTGGAAAGAAGTGCTTCGGCGAAATTCCCTATAAACTGTAACACGTACTTCGTATGCTTCCATGCATTCTTACATACTTACTACCCCACTTCGGTTCGTTATGTAGCTGCTACGACGTCAATCTAACTTTCGATAAATGAGCACCGTGATCAATGGGGGTTCAAGGCCCAGTTGAAACTGTAGAGTGCCACTATGATAGGCATCAGACGGTAAGAATTGTTGCTCAAAACGCTATTAAAACCAACTTCGAAATTGACGCAGACAGTCATAGATTTGTTGAAACTTTCATTATTTATTAATACACACAAACTATAAGCGACAGAAACAGACAACGAAAATGCCCATTTTGATTAGATAAATGTGTGCTTGAACCAATTTAATAGCCAATTAAAATTAATTTGAACCTCTCGCGAAAGTTATGACTTTTTTTAGACCCCCAAAAGTGTCAACGAAACGAAAACAAATTTCGATTTTGCTCTCTATATAAATAAGCACATAAGTAATCCCACTGGTTAGTAGAGGACAGAGAAAACCACTGGTCTTCAAGAACTACTAGAAGGGGTCAAAATTAGAAGTTTTTTTCGGATACTAGTTTCGGAAGTGCGCTCACTCACATTTCCATAAAGCTTACAATGTACTGCAGCGTTTAATCGTTGGTATTCACCAGACTGTTCTTTGGTTAAAATTTTTCCCAAATTATTAGGGGGAAAATACGAATACAAAACTAAATTTCTGAGAAATAAACTGGAGAATGAATCTCTAGGATTATGGGTGTGGCGGGAGGGGGGGGAGAAGGCGAGTCTCAAATAATTCTACTCCCAGATGGAACTATGTTTAGGTCTTTGGATTTTGCTCAGGCACAAGCGCATGTTTTGAGATGCTGACAGCTGATTATTCCATCATCTCGATATATTTACTTATGTATTCCTTTTTTGGTTTAGTTTTTTATAATTTTGATTGCAAAAAATATTAGTTTTCAGAAAAGTAAATTAATTCTACAAAGTTTTAAATGACATTCAAATTATTTATTTTCTTGGTAATTTGGGCTGACCTCAATTTCATTTTGGCAATATGCAATTCTTTTGAAATAAAAACTATTTTTTTCTATTCGAGACTTGAACAGTTATAATTCAATCCTTCATTTTTAGAGAAAGATGGGGTCATCTTCGGCTCATAGCTTTCGGCGAATCGCTCTAAGTTTTCACGATCAGTGCATCCCCGTAAATATTCTGTGAAATACCTAAAGGCATGAGATAGCTACCTGGTATCATATAGGACCCCTTCTACCCCAGTTAACTGCAGAAACTCAACGTATTATCAAATCTCCAGGTGGACGGATGACAACTGGAGATATGTTGACCCAAGCCTTTTCGATAGCTGTTCACAGTTCCTTGATATTTGAAGTTAACAGATCTTGGGGCTGGGTAAACTTGGCCACCACGTTTTGTACATGTTCGATTGACTTCATGTCGGATGAGCGTGGTAACTACACCATTCGTCGGAACTTTCCCGAATGCTCATCGAACAGATTCTGGGTAACTTGGGCCCGATGTCACGATGCATAGCTTCGTTGGCATATTCCATTGTTTCTGGGGTATATGAAATCCATGAATTAATAAAAAATGGTCACTAAGCAGTGCAACGTAGCGTTTACCGGTCAATGATGACTTTAGGCGGAGCAACAGACCCACCTCATGCCAGGTGGAAACAAGCCACCCCACTCTGGAACTAATACCAACCTGCACGGTGTTTTGTTAATAATCGGGGTTCATGTCCTTACGAGGTCTACTCCATACCCGAACACTACCATCAGATAGAAATAACTAGTCCTGTGACTCACTGTAGCACGCCGTATGTTGTCAGTGCTTCAAGGTACACTTAGTGACATCACGAACCCAAGTGTGGCACTATGTCCGTTCTCGAGGTGTTAACAGGGGCACTCTGTCGAGTCTTATGCTCTCATATACCATGGAAAGTAAAGAACGCTGCCTGAATGGTATGTATCTTGTACCTCCTGCATTGAATTATGATGCGATTTTTGCCAGTGTTGCTAATATGTTACCACAGACACTTCTAGCCAGACACCGCTGGTCACGATCCATAAGCACCCGTGGCTGGCCATTGCAATGTTAGGGAGAGCTACGAGTTACTCGCAAGTAGTGGTGGGACTAACTAGCGGTAGATCATATGTATGTATTCATGCCTGTACGCACACGTTTTTAAGTGCACATCCATTCACGATCATACAAAGCTTAGCCGTCTTCAGGTTAGGAATGGAATGATTAAGGATAGTCTTATTGGTGATCATTTTATTTGTTTAAGCATAATTTTCTAACCATTTATTTATCACGGTTGACTGCGTAGGTGCCGGTTGGGTGCCGAAGTGTTCCATATTGTTTTTCTCTATTTTTATTTGTTTCATGATTTATTCTCTTTGGATTCCCTTTAATTTTTTTCATATTTATGGAATATATATATATATATATATATATATATATATATATATATATATATATATATATATATATAGTTGGAGGAATCACCACTTTCGTTGATTGCTGTTTGTGACAGTAATTCTTCCTTTCTCTCTTACTTTACTCCAAGTGATTTACAGCTTGTCTGTTTGTAATTTGATAGAAATTTACTTGTTACACACAGGTCGATAGAATGAAACTTTTGCAATAATTCTTTAAAAAAATCATTTAACAAAATACAGGCGTTGTTGGCAAACGGATAGAGTCAATTATTTTTTTATCAGTAAATGTCGTCGTATCAAAAAAATTTATAGTCGTCAATGACTTCATTTGTTTATGGTAAAGTCTTAAGATGTGGTATTTCTAGACGCACTTTTCCTTAATTCCTTCAGATGCCTTTCGTTACTATTATTGAGCAAGCAACGAGGTGGACCGGAGATCATTCATGGATATGAATATCCCCGCCACCTATCCCCACTTCCCATAACTTCACCATTTTCTTTATAAACCTCTCATCACAGAGATTCTGATGTTGATACGCTAATTGGTTTTTGCTTCTTTTTAAAAGATAATAATAATTCATAGTATCAATAGGCACACCAAACTCATTGAAGCTCCAGAAACGAGTTAGACAACAAAGATTGGACAAGTAGGGCAGTCATCGCCTTAGAGGTGAAATAATAATAATACAAAATAATTGATACAAAGAAGTGATAAGAGCAACATTACGATGGAATAATGTCATGTTGCACTGATCCTTCTGATAGACTTGCTATTATACAATAACGCACATACACACTCTCGCTCATGTACAAACACACGCGTTTCACTCCTTCTAACATTGGCAGTGTGGACAGTTAATGTCTCCCCCCCAAAAACCTCAAGAGAAGCCATCATAATGTTCAAGCCATAAAGAAACCCTTGGATAAGAGCACAAAGACGAATAAAAGATATATTAATAAAAATGAAATCTACGTTAAGTAGTTTGAACAGAGTGGGAGTGCAATTCTCCTGGATCGGACTCAGTTCACCAAGAAAAGGAAGGCCCATTGTGAACCTTAGACGCCATAAAAGAAACGTTAGGAATAGAAGTCAAACACGAATGACAGGAAAATGGATGTACTGTTTGAAATGGAGATGAAGTGGATTCATTGCCAGAGCAAACGATAAAAGTCGTCTGAAATAAATCCTAAAATGGACGATCTTGCAGGAGGTGTAGTAATGAAATTCGATCACTGGTAGCAGTATGGTGGCAAACTCCAGCATTGGACCATGAAAATTTCTTGGGGGAGGGGGGCTTTGAAAGAGTGTTGTGAGATAGGTTGCTTCCGATGATCTTGATGAACAAATCGAGCAATAAAGGTCGAATTAGCACGGTTGAAATGCTACAGACCCCTCTTCTAAGGCCAAATGTAAAGAGCAGTGACACTAAAAACTTCACCATTAGCGGGCTTTATCGGTCTTTATCCCGCTAAGAATAAACCCAAGGACGACTATGACCCTTCTTCTAGTTATTTGTTTGAAGGAAGCCAATGCCCTCTTTCCTCAACATTCAGATCCCTCAATGTGTGCGAAACAATGAAGGGAGAAACAGAAGAATAAAAAGAAAAAACAGGCATAGAAAAGGCTTAGAAGGTCAGGTATTGTGTCAGGAGACATCATTAACGTCAACTGCTGGGACAGAAAAGGCGTATTTTAATGTTCTAGATATAAATTATTGCATAGAGCTTAGTTAGGCACTCAAGAGCATAATTTGAACCGCTTTGCGATAACCCAAGCCAATACATCTATACTACAATTGTGATTAGTGGGCGAAATCCTATTTAATATCTTTTTAACTTGTAATTTACAACCTTAAATAAACAACCTCTCTCGTTCTCGGATTTAGGTTTAAATTTCTACTACAATCTTTGCTGCAATTTATCTATATTATGTTGAAATATCACACATACATTAGACAATTTCGACTCAACAGAAAATCTTCAGATTTAGAAAATGCGAATTGGAACTTTTAAAATTTTGGCATTTTTTAAAACGCCAGTAATTTTTGATCGCTTCTGGCGAAACCAAAAGAGAGAAAATTTGCAGTGAAGTAGTTAAAAAAGGTTCGGGAAGAACGTATTAAAATTATGAGGTAAGAATGTATAGAAAGTACATAGACTGAGAAGGGGGACAACCCTTCCGAATCTCTACCTATTCTAAAAGAAAGGAAGGTTTCTCGTGCGGGGAACAATTACAGGTTTTCCTACTTTGAATGAGGACATTTTTATGGTAGATTTGCATCTTGTTAGTCTGGCTGACCATTTGTTTAGAGTCAAAGCCTGGGTCAACTGCATCCTATACTCGAGGTTTTTTACCGCCACAGATTTTTTTCTTCTTGATCCATTTTCTGTCTTAGACTAACTTGAGGCTTAGGGATCGGAAAAAGTTGCAACTGTCCTGAAAGAAGACAGCTCTTCTTGCAGGACAAATACACCTAAAGGTCCCCAAAGCGAGAACCCTTGTTAGTTTAGGGCTAAAATGATCCCTTAACTCAATGAATCTATATAATTTTTACTTGGGAGTGCACCTCTTTTTCATTTGGTTCTTGTTATTGGCTTCCTCATCAAAACATTAAATTGTTCATTATAGCGAGGTACCAATTACTCTAGACAGTTATAAATCTTGCATAGAGGGCGAATGGAAGATCTAACATACATATGTATTGTCGCAAAAGTATGTATGTATACATAATTAAAAGCTTATAACAGGCGAACCCATTCTTTTTCCTCTTCCAACTTCTCCGGTAGATCGGTTCTCCCCCCCTTCCCTGACTTCCCCAGTTCGCCTTCGACCGTCTGCCCCAAGTAATTCGCGCGAGGGCGAAACGCCATTGTCACAGACGAATTTAGAGTCAGCCCCACGTCCCGTTCACAGCGCTGCATTTATCTGCCCTATATACTGCGTGAATTAAAATAATGGAAAGAGCATTAAGGTGTCATCGCGACTTATCGCTATGGACCCTTATTGCGACCCAAAGAAATTAAGGAAGTCTGTTGGCAATGAATCTCTCTCCCCATATAGATAATTTCGGAGTATATATTCGATACTTCGGAGTTCACAAGCATATTGTGTCTGAAGCTGCCGTCCAGTACGTTAGCCGTTAACGTCTTCGTTAGTCGAGAGGGAATCGACTACATTTCTCGTCCAGAGAAGAAGCGAGTGATTTTTGAAGAGCCAAGGAAGAGCTAGTCGTCACTCAGTGTTGCCTGTGAAGATCATTTTAGGCACGATTCAACTCTTTTTCTCACCACGTCTTGGGATTTTAATGATCGGAAAAGCCATCCCCGAAGAATCCTCCGTTTGCCTCTTAAGGATAAGATGCCCCCATCTTCAATTTCCCGAAGTTGGATTGAGCGTCTCGTGAGACGCCCACAAGTTCAAGGTCGAACTTACCTCCCTGGTCCTACTCGCCGCACATCAAAGTAAAAGGGATTTAACCCCCGTTTCGTCACGCTCCTATCCCTTTTACAGCGTCGAGCCTCAAGGATCCCCTTTGTTCTAGAAATTGCATAAATGTAAGATCATTTCTTAATTAATTATCATTCAGTTCGAACTTAATTGATAGTGTCAATCATCTTAGCCGTGAACCGTCAAATTTAATGGCATTGCTATTTAATTTGCCCTATATGTGTATGTAATCGTTAGTCCTATTAAAGTATATTTAAAGCACTCTTAGAGACATCCCCAGGTGGACCCTTAATTTCGTTTGGCCAGTAGGTCAGTGTGCGTATAACAGCGTACATCTGGTCATACTACGATATATATATATATATATATATATATATATATATATATATATATATATATATATATATAAAACTGGCGTCAGGTCTTTGGGTTTGGAAAAGATTCCACCCTACCTGATCTTTTGCTATTTCCTTAAAGATCATTATTTCCACTTTATACAGCTGCAAGTGTCAAGAATATTCAAACAAAAATAATAGGAAAATTTTTTTTAATAGGTAATTATATTTTTTTTTAGTTGAATTTATTTACGTGGGTTAAGATACCACTAATTAAATGGCAAGCATAGCCACCAAATTTTGGTTTTGCTGTGGTAAAATGACCAAAAGACTCAGTACTAAGTCAGGTTCGCTCTTCAGTTATTTTTTTTTTCTGGTGTGCATAATTAATTGGAACCTTTAGTAAGTTTTTTTGTTAATTGTTAATTACAAGTAGGTTAGATTTGTTAGGAAGAGCCTCACTTGTTCTGGTAAGCTTTCTCGTGTACCGAAAGACGAACGCAGCATCTTCAGGATATCTCCGTTCGATCGTTTTCATAAGCAGGGACAGATCCTAAGACTATTAGGAAAGGATTTAATCGCTTACTTTCAAGAGGAAGAACGAAACGAACGGGCAGAAAGGAAAGAACAAGCGCAGAGAAAAGCATAAGAAAGACAGAAAGAAGCAGAAGAGAGAGAACAAATACGACAACACGAGAGAATTAAGCCGTGATCATGTTAAAATGACTTTTGTGGTATCACGTAACCATCAGCCACAATTATTTTCGTGCCCTCCCCCTCCTCTCCCGCGTATACAGACGGAGAAGATTTTTGTTATTATCTGACCCACTTTGAAAATATTTTCGAAGTCACCATTTCTGATTTAGAATCAGATGCAGTTGCTCGTCTATTTCCTCTCTTAAACACTCGTCTGCGTGAAATCTCTATTTCACTCCCCTCGGAAGCAACCCTGGATTATTCAACCCTAGAAGCAGAGCTCCTCTCTGCTATTAAATTGAATCCGGAGTTCTATGGAGTTATATTCCGCTCGGCTAGGATAGAGCGGGTATAAACATTTAAGCATTTTGGGTTCACCCTTCACCGCAATTTACAGTTTTGGCTAGACTCACAAGTGACTAACGACTCTGCGTCATTAGTCGACTTTATTATAAGGGATCAACTCATGGCTACCCTTCCCCGATAATTGAGGGCCTTTGTAAGTGATAGAAAAGCTTCTTCGTTTAAAGTGTGTGTAAAGAAAGCCAACCTTCACGGTTCCAGCCACGACCTGTATCCCAAGGAGATTAAAAAGAGTCATACACAGTTCCCCAAACATAAATTGTGCCTAATAAGTTCCAGGCTAAGAATAATGGTAGCTTCATGAAGATTAAGGTGCCCCATAAACCAAAGACTCATCATCAGCTTGAACAAAAAACGTATAGCCCCTAACCTTACCTTCTGCGCCGTCTCACTATCCGCATAAACCCATCGTACGCTTTACGTGTGGCACTCCTGGTCTTCTTAGTTATAACTGCATCCAGAACTAGCAGCTAAGGACCACCCCTAATCAAAAGGTTCACCAGGTAACCGCTTCTCTTCCCCCTAACTCTTCTGCATCGTCATCGCAGTCGCCACCTGCTCCCTCTCACTCGGAACAACAGGTAAATTTCCTGTTCAATAAGAGCTCTCTCAGTGGGCTCAAGTTTGAGAACGACACGATAAATGGGTGCAGAGTGTCAATCCTTGTAAAAGACACGGGTTGCACATGTATAGTAGTCTCGAACAAGATGTTGCCCCCAGTAAGTCCCCAGCATAAGAGATTTGCGATCGTTCACGACGTCATAGGTCGTGTGTAGCAGAATGAGGTCAAATGGCGGTCGCATGCCCTTTTGTACCCACGTGAATCTGGAGATCACCGCATGGAGCTGGGAAAGCATGGCTAAACCTGGGCAAGGATGCAGCCGACGCTGTTAACACACGCCACAGCTGTGTTTGCCTAGGGACCGATGTCATCGTCTCCCACGGTCACCTCTCCACTAACATTCTGGCTGTCCACTCGAAGATTGAAATCCGTTGGACATTCCAACGAACGTTATCATGATTCCCCTTTCCCCCAAACGAGTCGCCGACTTTTCCCCTATATGGGCGCGCGAATTTGGAGCCACCTCACCAGGCGCCTATATAACATTTCGACTGAGTTTAGAGAGCAGCACTGTTAGACTTTCACCTACTCCGACAAACGAGCTAAAGGCCCCTCTCCCCCTCCCTCCCCCATCGGTGATTTCAATTCAAGTTGAAGGCTAAATCAATCCGTGAACCCTGCGTTAGTCAATCAGCAAGCTTCCACATCAGTGAACACTGCCATAGCCAATCGGCAAATATCTGACGAGGATTCCCAACTCCGAAGGCAACAAGTGCTCCCTCGTCTGAAGCAAGAGGTAAACCGACTTCTTCCATCGCATTCATCGTACCCCAACTAGCCCTTTTGCAGGAACCAGCCCCTAAGGTAATCGTAACCGTTGCCGCCTGCAGATTAATCTTGAATCTGGCTTACCCAATTGCTCCATTACTTGTATGAACGCCCCCGTTTAAAATCCCCCTTCAAATCACCAAATTTGAATCGGACCCTTTAATCCCTTAATTAACCTACCTGATCGCGTGTGGACCTTTAACCCCGTCTAGGCGACCATTCCCTTTAAACCCAATTTCTATGTAAATATAAATATCATTTTGTTGTTAGTAAAGTTATATTTTCGTCATTGTCTTTCTTTTGCAACCCCAGCGCGCACCAGCTACCTGTTAATCTTTGGCTAACTTGCACTCTGGAATATTTGTTTAAAAGGACCACGCAATGTTAATAATAAACCATCCCACTGGACTCATAACAATTTCCCCTTTCATTAACGATCTTCAACCAACTTCAGCCCCAAGCCCCAAATTACCTACGTGGGTGGAGTATGGAAAGGTAACATAATAATCAATTTCAAAAAGTTGAGCACGCACCAACAACATCAATGTTGCCTTTCACTACGAGAATAAGATCATAAATAGCCTATCCAAAAATAGATCGATCGATAAAGAACAGGGAGTTTATTTTATTCTCTGAAAATCATGTAATGTATTATATATCGGTGAAAGCAGCAGATTTTCCAAGAGAATGAATGAACACAAATGAGATATGCGACCAGGTGCCCTCTCCTCGACTTTATTTCTACATATGTCCAATGAAAATCATCAAATTGATAATGATAATGCCAATATAGTTTACAAGTTTCACAATTATATACATCGACGCTTAATTGAATCGACACTTATAAAAGAAATTCCCAACTTTAATACTTCCAACGGCTAATTCAATACTAATACCTCAATAAGCAAGAAATTTATACTTCCGTTTCTCAAAAATGCCGCTATATTCTCGCGTGTTTGTACGTTAAGCAACTTCTGTATTTCACTTGTTCACCAGTGGGTGCAATGAATATCCGATACATGGTCAAAAGTTTATTTACCATAGTTACACAACAGCAAAGTAATCGAAAATTGAACATCTTATGTATTTTGTACGGTGAATACAAATTAGTATCATATTGCAAAATTAGTAAAATATCACTATGATCACCGCAAAAATATCAAACGAACGTTTCAAAAGGTATCTGATACATCTGTGAAAACCAGTTAGTATTTGGTGATATGACCTTTCGTCGCTAGTACAGCTTCCATCCGCTTGGGGATATTTACTTATGAGGTTCTTACAAATATTTGTAGGTATCTTGGCCCATTCTTCTTGACATATTCTTTTTAAATCTGTTAGTTTCTTGTGATACTTTTCTGAATTTTTAGTTTTAATTCTCGCCACAGGTTCTCGATAAAATTTAGTATGATGACTGACTTGGCCATCCCATACCTTGTTTTCTTCTGCTGAAATCCTGATCGAAAGTCCATCCTCTTGGCAACTTCAAGTCGTCTGTAGACTGTAAGGGATTATCATCCCGAATCTTGCGATACATCTGAGCATTCATTTTCTCTTCAATTATATGGAGTCTTCCAGGACCTGCAGAGGAGAAGCAGCGCCATGCCATAATTCTGCCTCCTCCGAACTTCAGTGTTGGGATTGTATTTTTAGGATCATGCACTGAGTTTTTCTGCCTCCAAACATGACTAACACTCGTCCGCCCAAATAACTCAATCTTCGTCTCGCTAGTACAGCTTCCAACCGTTTGGGATATTTATTATGAGGTTATAACAAATATTTGTAGGTACAGCGTCCCAGAAACTTGCAGATGATTTCTGATATGAATTAGTTTCAACAAAAATGTCTTTCTTGGTGTGCGAGAATGGAATCCCTCGCTTCTAAGAACTGCACTAATTGTATTTTTGCATACATTTGTCCCCGCGGCTTCCAAATATTTCTGAAGCTCATTCAGATCGAGTCACTCGAGAATTCTTCTTTACTTTACGTACTATATGTTTAGAAGGACGGTTTCAAATTTTAGATGGACGCCCTGAACGTGGTAGACTTGCAGTGGACTGATATGACGTGAACCGGCGAATAGTGTCACCAACGGTTGAGATTGGTATTTCTAGCATAGATGGAATATTTCTATAGCCCCAAACACTTTTATATAACTGAACAATTAGTTCTCTGCTCCTTTTTGGCAATTTTTTAGTCTTTGCCATATTAGAATTATAGTGTTGAACGATAATCTCCTTCTCATGCAGCTCTCAGACACTGACTGAGATCCGCTGTTTCACGTGAACGAAGTAGATTATTTTTCTAGAAAGTTCTACAGCATTCCTGTCACATAAACCACTCTGGAATGTTCGAGAACTATTTATTATCGTTTTAAAACTAATTTTGTGGTTGTGTTAGATTCTTTTCGAGGTGATAATCTAACATTTTTGTCGATATAATATCAATGCTTAACTATTTGTGTATTCTAATAGAGAATTTGTATTCAACGTACAAAATACATAAGATGTTCTATTTTCGATTACTTTGATGTTGTGTAACTAGGTTAAATAAACTTTTGACCATGTATCGGATATTTATTGCACCCACTATATACATATATATATATATATATATATATATATATATATATATATATATATATATATATATGGAGAGAGAGAGAGTATGTGTGTGTGTGTGCGCGCCTGCGAGTGAGAGAGATATGGGTAATATTTAGATGAAGGACTACTATCGGGGGTTATAAATAACCCCCTAGCCCTATTACGTCGGCGTGACAGGCCGCCACTCAAGATACTAAGCAACATTTTACGATGAATTTCACTCATTAATTTTTCAAGTAGAAACTTCGCTCTGGCGAATGCACGCACGAGCTCGACCGCCGGTATCAGGAGTGGCTTTAGGGTCTCTATCTTGGTTCGTGCCTCGCTTGACCCAGATTGAAAGGAAAGGTTGTGAAAAGAATTTAATAATACAACGCTCGATTGCTACTCCACTTCTACTTTCTCCATTGGTGAATCCTTGCTGCACGAAGCGTTACTACCTCGGAACCGGTTTTCCCGAGTATGTTTGTGAGCCGCTTTTATGGAAGAGTTCGCGTGTGTTTGCGCTCTCATGTTTTCATCTATTCACACTCATCTATAGGTATATAATTATATACACATCCGGGGCTTTGTTGTCGAATTAATTAGCGTCGCTCAGTTCTAACCAAATGGTGTCAATTTAATTACAATTAGGACTGTACCAGCGGCTGGCACGAAGCCAAACAAAGTCTTGAACACTGAATTGATTTACGAGTATATAGAGGTCTGCTTAATGGGTTCGATCTTAGCGTCAACGGATACAAAGAATTTCGGTATTTGGAGGGAGTTAGTCGCTTTTTGCAAGCGCAATAAGTCATACAGGTGTACGCATTGAGCTTTATCCACACGCGCACCCAAGCACAACACTGCTTCTTCTTCCTTCCCTCACATAACGTATTTCTCCTTTGTCTCGGAGTTTGCCAAAGGGGTCTCAATATCAATACCTCTCTGATGTAGAAGGGTGACTCTCCCAGAAGCAACGAAAGGTTCTCTCTTTACTGGTCTATGACAAAACACAATTACCACCGTTTCTGCACCTCCCCTCTAACGATTGTCATTCTGATTTTTAGGTGCATTTCATTATCCTGGCCGGTGGGTGACTTCGTAATCATTTGATATAGGGTTGGGGTGCTATTTATTAACAAACTAATTAGGGGGGCTCAAATGGTAAAAACACTGGGACAGTGTGTAATATGTGATTTTTGTTTACCTATATGAATTCTTTCTCTTAGTATAGTGAGGCGTAAGGACATTTACAAATTTTTATATGCTAAATAAAAGAAAATAAGTGAATCAAATAGAGTGAAACATTAATTGAATTTCAATTTAACTTATTAGCGGATACGCGCTTGAGAAAGATACCTAACCATGTAGATCGTGAATGCATATAAATGTTCATAATTTACACCAACCTGTTCATTAGATCAACACTTTCTCTCATATTTATAGTTATCACGCGCTAACTTTCGTGATATTTCCCATATATATATATATATATATATATATATATATATATATATATATATATATATATATATATATATATATATATATATATATATATATATCCGTTCCCTTCTCTCTCTCTCTCTTTGAATGTGGAAATATTTATCAAGAACCTGATAATGATATCAGAGTTTTGCCATAAACTAATTCTCTCTTAATTTATGATCTTCTTTGTTAACCAAAAATCAAATAGAGAGATCTTGGTGGTAAAGCTTTTGGAAAGAAGTTCATGGGAAAAGAGGTGGGGTTAAGGCGTATAAAAAAGAAGTAATTTTGAGTCTAGAGATCTGCTGGGAGCGCAATTCTCCGTTCCTCCTGTCTATCTGCAACGAGAAGAAATCCTTTGCTCCCTCGGTGATGACAGCAATTGGATTAGGGCCGCATCTGTCCTGGATTAGCAAATGAATAGTGGCGCAAACAAGCACCAGAGGTCAGCTGCTCTGGAAATGTGAGCGGAGAGGTTCGGTGTAAAAGTTAGGCGCGTCGTTCCTCGGCTACTGAATTATGGTTTACAGAATACCAAGATAGAGTCTACCTTCTCTCTCTTTCTCTCTCTCTCTCTCTCTCTCTCTCTCTCTCTCTCTCTCGTGGTTCTTTGAATATTGTGCAAAATAAGGAGACTCTCTCAGTAAGCAAAGCCCAGAATGTAGATGAAGGAGATCAGCGCTAAAGAAGCCACGTTACCTGTCCTCGTATCGAGACGAGCGGGGTCGCTACCACTTGTCCCTCGTACTCGGGACCGATTCGAGACTTGCGGAGGTCAGCATCCACCTGCATTTTATTTGACTCTCTTTGTTGCAGGTTGCATGTTCTTGCACTGTGGTGAAGTACCCCCCTTCCCCTCGACTCTGGAGCATGTTTCCTTTTTCTTCTTTGCTTTTGCTTATTATTTATTTTTATTTTGGCCTTTTCCGGGTTCTTTGTATCTTTTTTATTTAACTTAGGCATTTTTATATTTTAATTAATCTAGCCTAGTATTAGGCTTTATCGTGATTACGGTGACCTTTTCCCTAGTAGGCAGTCACCAGATGGACTCTTAAACAAATAAAAAAATGACTAATGAAGGTAATTCGCTTGAGTTTTATTCAGTAGCTCCTGAAGTATTCATATTCCCTTTGGTTAGAATAACCAGAGGAACCTTACTCCAAATCTACCAGGCAAAAAGATGACATAAAAATAAATACTAAAAGCAAACGACCGATAAATTTATCAACTCTAATAGCAGAAGCTGAGACGTTGGTGCCATTCCTCCAAACACAAACTTTTGGCAGTGATTGAAAATATTCAGAGAGATAGAGAAATGTGAGACAGAGAAAAAGTAAAGAGAAATAAATAAATGAGAGAGGAAAGGTAAAAAGAAATAAATAAATGGGAGATAAATTAAAGGGAGAGAAATAAAAAAAATGAAATGAAAGAGAGAGAGCAATGAATTTGCTCTATAATCCAGAATCTTCTCTTTTTTTGGATCTAAAGATAATCACACCGACTAACTATACAATCGTTTCACTCTTTCGTTACAAAAAAAGCCATTACAATACATGTTGTTCTTCTCTTGCACATATACTAATACAAATGTCACGCGTCATGTGATTTTCAATTATACTAATATAAGTGTGCGTCGTGCGACATACCCTACATGCGCCCAACGAGCAGAACCCTGCTTTCGAGAGTTTTACATTATACTACCAGGTGCTTCAGAACAGGTCTTCCCGCCGGCCAGACCCGACTAGTCTATGCTAAGACCACGCTGAACCTTGTAAGTTCACTCTACAAATAACATTTACGACCTGCGAATTTTGTCCTCCTTACTTAATATTAAATTCAAGCTTTGTATAAGAAATCATGGTGAATATATATATATATATATATATATATATATATATATATATATATATATATATATATATATATATATATTATATATATAAGAGAAAATAAGAATTGGACGCGAATGAGCAAATGAGACAAGAAACCGGAGTTTTTTAAAGGCAAGAGAGAGGAACATTAGAAGAATCCAGAATCAAAGGGAGCAGAGGGGGCGCAGTGGGGGCGATCCTTTACCGAGAAGACACAAATAACGCCAGGGGAAAAAAGTTTTCAATTCCTGGCCTGGACTCGAACCCGGGTCTGCTGATTGCCGGTAAGATGCTTTACCGCTAAGCTACCAGGCACAGTAACTATATTTCGCCCAAAGCGTTACCCCATCAAACCCAGTATCTCCCTAAGCTAGGAACTTCCGAAGATTTTTTATACCACATGCTCTTACCCGCTCACAATTTAGAGGCTCACTGTCTATGCTCATTCGCGTCCAATTCATATTTTCTCTTGTACTATATGTATTTATAGTGAGCTACACCAGGTTTCTGCATCTTTCTTTCTGTCTTCAAATTTTATTTGAAAGACAGAAAATAAAAATGGCATATCCCTGTGGTGGTTGTATTATCACCCGCAGATCCTCTAGTTGCTTTCTTTATATATATATATATATATATATATATATATATATATATATATATATATATATATATATATATATATATATATATATATATATATATATATATATATATATATATATATATATATATATATATATATATATATATATATATATATATATATATATATATATATATATATATATATAAGTGTGTTTGGAAAACTCACTCAGTATCGCGTGAGTAAGCAATAAATGTAACAAAGCCCACAGGGAAAGTTAATACGACGATTCCAAGTACTTCCGAACTTTATTCGAGTTCTTAATCAAAGAATAACAGAAATATTGAAAATTTTAATATTTATAAGAATGAGAGAGAGGAGAGGGAACGCCCACAAAAAACAAAAAACAATCAACAAAATGAATTAATATGAAATCGAAACCTTAGGAGGAGCGAAGATAAATACAAAATAAGATCAGTAAATCAGGTAAATTCAAAAGACTAAAGGTTAACAAGAGGATTAAAATACCGCCTAAGCAATTAGGGTGGGATAAAATCTTAACGAGAGATTAACCTCAGAGGTCAAGATCTTAAAACCAAGGTAGAATAAGTTCAATGTTCTAACGACCTGACTCAAATGGAAATAAATACAGACAAAAACATAAGTCTACATAGATGTACACAAATAAAATTAAATTGTTTATTAAGATTAATAAAAATATTTAGTCTTCAAATTAAAAGTTTCGACAGTACATTGTGAATATAGTTTAAAAAATAACCATCAAGTTTATATAAGCCATGACTTAAATTAAAATTTGGGAATTTAGTAATAAAGGTTGATTCAATAATATTTCGGGAAATTGTATCGTTATTATGATAGATAATTTTAGCAGAATTCCAATCAATATTGTGATTAAGATATGACATATGAGCATAAAATGAGCTGCCTTCTTCGCCACGGCGGACATTATAATTATGCTGAGGAATTCGTTTTTTTTAAACATTTACCTGATTGGCCAAAGTAATATTTAGAGCAATCGATACACTTTACGCAATATACATTACCAATAAGGAAAGGGGCGTTCTTGACTAATAGTTTAGATATAGTATTATTATAATTAAATAGTACACAAATGCCTAAAGCTTTTAAAATATGAGGGAGAGAAGCAAAGGAAGAATTAAAAGGAAGTACAAGAGTATTTTTGTTATTAAAATGCACGCGAGGTTCAAAACTGTTAAAAGACTTTTTAGCTAACTGAAGGCATTTATCAATGAAATGAAAAGGATAGCAAAGTTTATGGCCGATGTCAAAGATTTTGGAAACTTCAGAGTCAAAGAATTCAGGACTAACAAGACGAAGTGCACGGAGAAACATTGAAATAAAAATAGATCTTTTGACTTTAATATGGTGAGAGGAGTAAAAGGGAATATAAGAAGAAGATTTAGTTGGTTTCCGATAGACAGAGAATTTGAAACCAGAAGGCGTGCAGTGTATTAATAAATCAAGGAAAGGAATACTTCCATTCTGTTCTATTCCAAGGCGAAATTTGATTGGTAGGTACAAGGGAAATTAAGTTTGTTCGAAAAAAGAAAAATATTTTGAGAATTGGGCCACAAGCAAAGGATATCATCAATATAGCGAAACCAAATTATAGCAAAATATACAATAGAGGGGAGGAAAACCGTTGCGAATAATTCCATATATAAGTTAGATAATACCAAATTTTTGGCGAAAGAATTTACCATTGAAAGTAAATGCAGTCTTTGGCACAGGGGGAGATTAATTCTAAGAATAAATGAGGGTGTATAGGCAATTTAACGTTACACAATTTATCTTTAAGAAACTGGAATAGATCATCAACTTGGAACTTTAGTAAAAAGAGAGCAAACATCAAAGCTAACAAGGCTCTCCACTAACTGCACCATCTGTTATAATTTTCCAAATTTGTGGAAAAGTGTTTAGCATAAATACTTACAGAAATTATAATTATTTCGCCGTTTTCTCGTAAAAACAGCAAGAGATCCAAAATATGTATAAGGTGACTGTTTCGAATGGACTTTGTTGGGTCCGCTAGAAACGGGTGACTGAAACTTGATTTTATTTTCCCCATGTTGCTATAAGAAGCGGGTTGCATCATCCAGTGCTCTCCACTAACCGCATTATATATATATATATATATATATATATATATATATATATATATATATATATATATATATATATATATGTGTGTGTGTGTGTGTGTGTGTGTGAGGAGTTGGTTGGTTGATACTTTGATTGATTGTGGCAGGGTCATCAGTGTTCTGGGTTGGAACAACATTCCACCTCTGCTACATGATTCGAGTTCGTTCCTGGGGATATCCGACCAAACTTTTATAAAAAAACTTGATAAAAATAACTTTATTTTTGAATTTGAGATTTTTATGATGAAGGGCTGGAGCTTGGTGAATCCTATCCACCAAACTGGACGGATCAAAACGATAAAGAAGTGTTGCTCGACTGTTTTTAATTTGGATCTGCTCTCATCAACATAATGTCTCTTGTTTTATATGAGTAGAGAAGATGGGCGCAACCCAGGAGAGAGAGGGAGAGAGAGATAGAGAAAGGAGAGAGAGAGGAGAGGGAGAGAGAGAGAGAAAGAGGGAGAGAGAGAGAGAGACAGAGAGAGAGGGAGAAATATAACGAAGTTGGAAGATTGAAGAATTATTTTTATTACAAGTCAAGGGCCAATAAATAATAGTTATAGGGGTCTTGTGCCGACGGAGTTTAAGAGGAGATGAATGAAGTTCATATAGTCGCTAGGCGACACCGAAGTGTAAGAAAGAACGAGTGTGCCCAACATTTGTGTACATCGCTCGCTACAAAGAACACCCAGACCTTCTGGATTAGCAAATGTAGTTACAGTTGTGTGGTACATATAAAACATAGAAATTATGAAATAAGATGAAAATAGCAATAATTAAGAATATTAAAATCAAAACAATGATATAATTCAATCGGAATTAATTACTTATGTAAAAATACAATAATGAAGACTCAGTGGCATGGGAAATAGAATAATAAAAGTATAAGGTAAGATGTACAATAGTTCGCTGGTTAAAATGATACATGAGTACAAATGACATTAGTTCTTGTGAACTAAATGCTAATTGAATAATCAAATATCATTTAAGTAAAATGATGATTAAAAATACTTATACAGAATATTTCTGTCAAACTGGTATAGAGTACGTAATAATAATTAATTCAGTATTTACATAATAACACTAAAACGTTGGTTAAAATAATACATGAGTATAAATCATATTAGTTCTTGTGAACTAAATATCAATTCGACACATCAAGCATTATTAAAGTAAAATGATGATTAAAATTCTTATTTAAACCATTTAGGTCAAATTTTTACCATATGAATGATAATAATTAAGTCTGCATTTACACGATGAAACCCATACAAATGATACACTGTGAAATTTTAAGCGATACACTTTGAAACTCGGTGGTTAAAAGGTCATTTTTGTCCAGCTGCAGATCACATGAACGCGCGCGTGTCATTACAGTTGTGAACGTACATAGAAGGAACAAAAATGGGGATTGAGTGCATATATTGTCTCTTAATAATACAATGAGATAAAGATGAATACAATGAATTTGAAAAATAATTAGTTAACCTAAACAAATAATTTTATGAACGAAATAGTCGAGCAAACTAGCAAAGCTTGAGTGAAGTGAAGTGAAAATTATACGCGTTGCATAGCTTCTGCATTTACAAGTTGACTAAGCTATCTGTTATTAGATGGGAAGCGTCACGGTATCATTATGTAAATGCTAATGAGTTTCGATGGCGCGTTGCCATAGCACTATGTATGTGAGTGCGAATAAATAAATTAATGTTAGTGTGACTGAATAAATTATAATGAATTAATGCAAAGTGAAGAGCAAAGATAATTTTCAACGATCTAACAAGTCAGCTAGAGAGGGGTTTTACGACCATATCTACGGCTATAAGAATTGTCGAATTTGCTTCACTTACTGAAGAGTTGTGTTATTGAGGGTAGGAGATAGGAGAGTTGCGTGTCACGGACGTTGGGAGTCCTGTTGAGTCGGGTTGGTGCTTCGGTGAGATAAATGTGACTCTTTGATGAAAGGTTGGATGGAGGCCATGGTTGTACTTAGTTCCATTTAAAGACTTCGATGATGAATCCATAAATTTGATGCGATGGTTTCGTATGATGATGAAAGACACTCCGGTAAATGATGATGATGATGATTTTTATTTTTAGAGGCCACTCCGGTCGATGATGATGATTTCTGAATTTTTTATGTCAACACGAGGTCACTACTTGTAGCGAGAGAAGTCGGTTCTTTCTTGAGGTTTTCGACCAAATATGATCGTATTTGGATTTTTATAAACAACTTGATGAAAATATAACTTATTCCTGAAGTTGAAGTTTTTTATAAGAATAAAAGGCTGAAGTTGGTGAGCCTAGATCTTTTTTTCAGTGGAGGGAATAAATGTAAACAAAGTTATGTGATAGAACGCTTTAATGTCTCTTGTTTTATATTAGTAGAGAAGGTGAGCTAGACCCAAGAGAGAGAGAGAGAGAGAGAGAGAGAGAGAGAGAGAGAGAGAGAGAGAGAGAGAGATAAGGAGAGAGAGAGTGAAATAACAAGAGAGAGCTAGAGAGAGAACAGAGAGAGAAATAGAGAGATATGACAGTGGAGAGGAGAGAGAGAGAGAGATATAGAGAGAGCGAGGTCGTGTATCTAAGGAATTTGAGAGAGAGGTCGAGGGAAAAAGATAACGAAGTTGGAAAGCAAAATTATTGTTGTTACAAGTCAAAGCCCAATAAATAATAGTTATAGGGGTGTTGTGCTGAGGGATTTTAAGAGAAGATGAATGAAGCTCACATAGTCGCTAGACAACACCTAAATGTATGAAAGAACGAGTACATGAGTCCTGCACAAATTTTGTGTACGTGGATCACTACAAACACACACACACACACACATATATATATATATATATATATATATATATATATATATATATATATATATATATATATATATATATATATATATATATATTATATATATATATTAGGGTTTCAAGTTTAGTTAGTATCGCTGAATAGTTATGATGTTATTGCCCACAACAAAATGATTCCCGGGCTAACCTTGGGAGGACCTTGGCTATCCTATAATTCGGAAGAGTATGTAAAATAACATAAAAGTTTCAATTCCCAAGGGTTTACATTCTCTTTCAAATGATATAATTGCTAAAGTCCTCTCAAGGTTAGCATAAGAATTATTTGGCAATAACATCATAACTATTCTGCCGATTCTAACGAAATTTGAAATACTTATTCATTTATTTATTTTATTTATTCCATATTAATCCAATGTACAGTATAAACATATTACATTTTAAATCTTAATGAAAAGTTACAATAAGTACTTATACATACTCGTATATATGTATATACATACAAAGATTAGTTATGGGCCCAAAATAAGTCAGTGACTTTTAGGGCAGAAACTTAAAACTTAAGACTGAGCATAAAATTATCAAGAATAAAATCCCTTCATGTTTATAAAAATATAAACAACTTAGTATACATTTGAGAACCTAACCATTGTAAAGATTGCAAATAACGAATAATTATATGATTTTAATTTTGAGATAAATTAAAAACTATTTTATTTCCAGCGCTGATTTCAAAAGATCTGTAGTTAACATAGTCAACATTCTTATATAAATAATAACATATTTATAATGTATAAATCAAAGTAATAGTACACAGTATAATAGTGCACGGTAACAAATAAATACACAATAACAAAAACTGAATAGAAATTTAGTAAGCCGAAATTATATTGTTTTTAAGAGTTTTTTTGAATTGAGCTAAATTGGTTTGGGATTTGATATTGTCGTCCAAGCCATTCCATATTTTGATAGATTTGTACAGAAAGCTACATTGTGATTTTTATTTTGAATACAAGGGTGAAATAAATTTTGTTCTATTGCGGGTTTGGTGATTATGGGTATAATTAGCTGTTTGTAACATATTAAATATATAGTTATTATAGGAACACTTTATTGTTTTGTAAAGGAATAAGGATGTTTGAAGAACAAAGAGATCATTTAATTTTAGAATTCTGGATTCTTTAAAATATCGATTAGTGTGCTCTTTGTAGTCAAGTTGATGGATGGCTCGAACTGCTTTTTTCTGTAATATGACTAATTTATTGAGATAATTTTGATATTTTCCATACCAACTCTCTATGCCATATGTCAAGTAAGGTTGCACCATTGTCATATATAAAGAGTGGAGAATAGATTTAGGAAGAAACTTATTTAATTTATATAATATTCCAATCGATTTTGATAGTTTTGTTGAGATATGCGTAATATGTTGTTTAAAACTCAGATTTTTGTCAATAAAGATGCCTAGGAATTTGATATGAGTAGTTTCATGGATTATCCCGTCGCCCATTTTAATATGGGGCAATTCAATAGATTTTTTGTAAGTGGAAAGAATATATTTGTTTTTATCTACATTTATTGATAGTTTATTAACATTAAGCCACCTGGAGACATTTTCGAGTTCTTTATTTATTGTAGATGCAATGTTGCTCGGTTTTTCACATGGTAAGGGAGTTGATAAGGCACTATCATCCGCGAATAATATAAATTTAAACAGAGAAGATGATTTATCAATATCATTAATATAGATTAAAAATAGCAGTGGCCCTAGCACGGAGCCTTATGTTGTTTATATTCTCCTCCGAATGATATAATTAGCAAGGTCCTCCCAAGGTTAGTCCGGTAATTATTGAAAGTTTTGAAGGTCGTAAGGTCATAAATCAGAATAAGTGAGAGCACGCGACTTTGGTCAGCAGACTCTGTTCGTAAATTTGAAATTTTTATCAAAGTTCCTTCTAAGAGTTCGAAAAAAAATATGATTATCAAATGTTTTGAATTTAAACAAAAAAATTGCGAATCGTGAAGTTTAAAAAAGATGTATTAAAATTAAATCATGGTTTTCTTTGTATTTTTTTGTATATTAAAACAGATTTAGATAGAAAAAGTATTACATATTATTCAAATGGGTAAATACATATATACTAGAGTGACCAAAAAGCCCAAACTAAAAGTCAATATAAGATAAAAAACTAATACAATCGATAAATATTATCGTGAACAAAGTAAAATACATCTTAAAATTCAATAGTTAAAGATACAAATAAATACAAGCAAAATTATCCAAACAAACGAGAAGACTAAAAATAGAAACTGACCTTTACTGTTGGAGCTCTTAAGACAACTTGTTCAAAGTATCTTTTTAACACTCTCCACATAAGAAGTGTATCGATTGATTTTTATATAGTATACCTTCTGCTATCGGAGAAAATGGAAATCTTCATAATTATTCACATCGTTGTGTTCGCCAAATACTTTTAACGGATGGTTAAAATTCGATAAACCCGAACCTCATGAAATGGTTACTATATAGCAAAATTTGACAACCGACACTGCTTCAAGCGCAATGGGAGCCGGGGAGACAGCCTTGCCAGGTAATATATGCTCAAAGTATCTTTCTAACACCCTTACCAAAAGAAATATATCACTTCATTCTTATATACTTCCTCCTACACCGACACAGATCTAGTGCCAGATAATTTTGGGAGCAGAAGCGTTGCGACAAATATTCATTGGGTGTATTCTACAGAGTAGCATATTGGGCAGAACCATTTGCGCCACAGTTCCAACAGTTATTCCGAATGTTTGAATTTTCCAAGTCCTGAACTCGAATAAGCAACGTCAATATCGATGCAGACGAAATGAGAGCAAAAGAAAATGGGAGAGACGTTGAATCCGGCTATATAAGCTCATCAGTCGTAGTGCATAATGCAAATAAAGCCGCATTTCACTCGGGTCGATTAAATGGATCTCGTTAGGAGACATGCGGAAGGCACCATTTACCAATGGAAAACAACTGTGGTGGATCGAATCCAGAATCCGCTATCAACGTTCGAGTTGAACGTGGTAAATCTCGCACCCGTATTCAAGATTTGAGTGAACGAAGGAGGGGTAAAAATGTAATAAGTTAGCTATATTAGTACCCCATTTGCTGAACGCCACAGAACGAAAAAAAATCTATGGAGCCGATACAAGAGACCTTAAGGCTACGAATGGGTGCTTAGCAGATGAGAGGTCTGACAAAAATCGGTGCTGGGTGCGAGTTTACTAAGTTTAGGTGAGACTGATTCAGGAAAATTTCCGGTTTGAGGTGATTCTTATGACGGTGGTATAGATTCACTACCTTAGTCTTTACTAAAGAAAACCAAGCCCAGTGCGTAGCGGCATAAATATAAATGCGGTTCACAGCCTGTTGAAGTCGAGCTTTAAGCTAGATATCTGAATATCTCCAAAATAGATAAAAATGCCGTCTACATAAAGCGTGGCTAGAACATCTCCCGGCAGCACCGAGGTGATACCGTTGATGCTTACGACAAAGAATGAGAATTCCCTGCGTTGCACCCTTTTCTTTCCCTACAGGCTAGGAGAGAGCTCCTTCCCCTCGTGATAGAGAATCGACGATCTCATGCATACAAATATACTCAGATATACAAATAGGAAGGCCTCTCCATGCCCTCATAAAATGGAGGGACTATATTATACGTATCACTTTGCTGTAGCTTAGTCCTTCTCCTTTTCAAAAAATGACGTGGCGAAAAATGAAGTCTGAGCAGGAAAACCTTGCAGATATCACTCGAAGATTCTAACTTGCAGTCAAAATTACGGAAGCGTACTGCGCAGAGGAAATGTGACCTTCCGCTGTTCAGGAAATAACCTAACCTAATATTTATCAATTTCTACATCTATTGGACCTAGAAGAGGCTAGGGAAATCGAATAGAAGCCTGCCGGGACTATAATGCTCTTTTTCCGACTTGTAAAAAGCAAATCAAGCACGTTAGCCATTCACCAAGAATATGGGAAGATACCCTCCTTCCAAATCCTGTTGAATAAGGCAGCTCTATTTCCAGTATCATGGTCTCAGCTTACTTTGGGGAGAAAGTTAGCCCTATTTAAGCCGCTCTATTGAGGAGTCGGGGATCCTGTCTTGGACCACCCTGGAACACATATCCTGAGCAAATTTACCACAAACTACAACGCGACTACTTAGTGTACATATGCACCAGCTTCCCGGCACCACAGAGGAGCGTACGAGGAACCGAAGAACCGGAGCACCGGCCCCCTAGAAATAATTTAGTCTGGATTCAAGAAATTGTGACCAACCCAAAGGGACCTGCTACCATATTCCCTCTATAGGGAATAGGACAGACAGTGGACTCTCTTATGGAGTAGTAGTACCGTCCCCTACTCCTTTTACTGTTTAGGGCAAGCTCCTGATATATGGAGGGCAGGCGGGTATCTACGCGCTCGAGATAGTGAGCTACTTCAAGGCAGCTCCCTGAGAGGAAGACTCGGTAAAAGTAAATTTTTATAATTAAAAATAATTATGTATTTATTTGATGGCGACTCCATTGACGTCTTCAATAAGGTTTCCGAGCAGCGGCATATCAATAGTAGTGGCATCAACGTCCTCAAGAAGGTTACGAATGTCAAACTACTGTGGTGCCATGCTATGCACCCAAGCTCCTCTCCTTATCTGAACAATAGTGTTTCTCTCATTTCCTTTAAACTAGAAAAATTCCTGGATTTAGTCCCAATCTAGGCATTCAGGATTTTACCGCAGTCACACAGATGTCTTGTTAAAGCCACCTAGGAATTAAATATTTGGCACTTAATAAAAAATATATACGTTACAAATGATTAGATGTCATTTAAAATATAAATAAGACATCGCCTGTGCGAATAAGCTGTGTTTTAAATCAAGAAAAGAAAGGAAATTGTTGGAACTAACGGATGAATTTCCGCTCAAAGCTAAAGAGCATGGAGACTGGGGGAAAGTGATGGATAAGTAGAGAGTGCAGTGTGGGTAAAAATGTTGAAGAGGACAAAAATTGGAGTTGTTCGTGCGAAGAACAAAAGTCTTTAAAGTAGGCGTAGGTTGTTATGGCACTGAAAGTGAGTAGTGGAGGTGTAATGTACCCCTCCTAACTGTGAGTGGTTTGACCGCTGGTGGCACTCATATTTGGTCCTCGTGTGGCGGAGAGATCACACATTCTCGTTCGCAAATGAGGAACTTTGTGTCTCAAAATTCTGTCCCTACCATTGAACAGCTCTATCTTTTTCTTCTTCTTCTTTGAATACTGCGTTAGATTTCTGACGTCGAGGTTCCGGTTTAAACACCAGCGAGTGCGGTGGATATGATTATAGTCTGCACCGAAGGGGTAAATGGCCCCACACGCTCCATCATGGACGTGAGCAATATACAACACTAATATCATTTCCCAACCAACCTTAACATCACAACATACCTAATCTTTCAGAGCCATACTAATAAAGTGCTTGTGTCACCTATGGAGGCACTCAATTCCACGTACTTTTGGGGGGAACCGGGTGCCCCTTCCTTCCCCCTCCTAGGGTCACGAATGGTTTCACCAATGCTGGTTGGTATAAAAACCACACGATACCACCGCCCCTTCATTCACGAGAACTGGTCCCTGGTGCCCTCAATTTCACTAGTGATCCTCATTCTGATATTCATGTGCATTTCAATATTCTGTCATGGAATCTCGTCTACGATGCGAGTGACGAAAAGCGCTACCTCCCAACATACCCTCCCTTTCTTTTTTGTCTAAGTGAAGCACCTTTCACTTTTCACAGGGAAACTGCACCTGACATTTACTAACACACGCTTCGAGGCAGTGTGGCACGAGCCCTTTGAACCTTACTCCTCTCACCCACGTTCCCAAAGGGGTCTCTCGCGTTTCTTTTCTCTGTTCCAAACTTGTTCTCGGACCTTTAGAAAGGAGTCTTCAGCAGGTCGCGGAGAGGAAATGAGATCTAGACTTTTTTATCCTCGATTTATTTCTACTGTTGCTTTCATTTTGACCTATTTGTTTTTTTCTGTCTATTTCTTTATATACTGATTCATTATACCTTTTGTGGATCACATCTATTTTACTTTTTTATTTCTAAAAAAATGTTCAACTGTTCAACAGAACGAAGGAACTTAACTTAATCAGACAATGGCAATGCGATATCTCGCCTATTCATGATTCCATGAGAGTAGATAAATATAAACGGGGGTATAAGTCACAAGGGATTCCGCTTATAGCAGAATTACAACTATTAATAATAATTTACAGTTTCGTACCATTCAACCGTACCTTCATATACTGTAGACATTGAATTTTGTTTTAAATAACCTAAGAAGATATAATTTGAGGTTTTTTATTTTTATTATCTCTATGATAACAGCGTTTCTATTCCAAAAATTTCTATTGAATTAGGATAAAATTGCGGGGTTGAAATTTTTAAATGCTACGTCCTTTTCTATTGGCAAAGCACCAATTAGGTCATCTCATTTATTATAAAAAGAAAAACGTAAATTTTAGGAAAAAGTTGTTAGAAATATAATTTTGACTTAGGAGACAAGTTTAGGAAGCAATTGGCTTCTATCATCAGTCCAAGAATAATAATAGAAAGGACTAAATGGTTACACCTTATATACCAGCCGTAAAGAAAGAAGAAAAAGAAAAAAGAGGGATGTATTTTATATGTATTTATGATTATTTATAACATTTTATTATGGCTTATCAAAAGCTCTTTACTTTATATATTTTTAAACCTTTCTTCCACCACCTTTTTCTTTTTCTTTTACCCGGTTGGTATATAAGGTGGGACTCTTTAGTTATTTCTGATATCATTCCTGGCCTGATGATGGAAGGCAGGTACTTCTGAACTCTCTCATATTAAAAATTATTATTGTTAAAAAAATAAAACCCCAACAAGGAAATTTTCAGCAAGAAAAATATGCATTTTGTTAGTTATGAAAGTGGTGAAATTTGTGAAAGTAAATATATGTTAAAGGTACAGATCCATGTAGTCAAAGGTAGAGCCAATTGTGAGTGCTAAGGAGTGGAAGAGCACGAGACTCTTCTGAAATTTACACACCAAACATATCTGAAATAACTGTATGTCCCTTCCCTGAGAAAATCCGATTTATAAGGAGGGGCAGGAAGGGGGGTGCAACTTGTTATCAAGCCTTTTGGTGCGATGACGCATCTGACCGGATGCTCTCGCTGATGTGGTGATTGGAATGATACGAGTCACCGCTAAAACCAATAGGAAGAACCTAGAGTTTTAAGTGCCATCTGCCTCCCCCCTCCCCCAACATACACCCTGCATCCGAAAATGGTACCTACTAATCGTTGGAGTGATTTCATGATTAATAGACCCGACTGCAGGTTAAAAGGGCGCACGACTCCTCTGGAAATGATGGATGCAAGTAGGTTGGTGTTTTTTATTGAAAGCTAAAACCTATGATGGAATCTCTTAGGGAAAGTTTCTTAGGAAGCCATCTGTAAGAGATTGTGGATGTCAAAATGACCAAGTGGGGAAGATATATAGTCGCAGGTCTTCCTGAGCGGTCGATTGCATATGAAGCGTTAGATCAGAACTCATTGATACAAAGTACTTCACCTACTGACCGGAATAGGTCATATCTTCAAAATACTGACTTAAAAAAGTTGAATAAAACTATGACAAGCTGGATCAGCCAAAGGCTATAAGGTTTATGAAATTACTCATAACACTCATTTATTTACTGATATATAATTTTAATGCCACTCAACTTACCTGTCTTTCACCCAACAAATATATCAAAAGGGGCATTTATAAGGTCAGCCCGGAGAACCCGACATGACTCGCTGTTTTTTCACTCTGCCTTTTAACTCATCACGAACAAAAAAAGAAGTCTTGCGATACACCTCTATGAAAACTCGTTTTGTTTTTGAAAAGTTACCTTCCGCTTTGTTTTAATACTTCAGATCTAACAGACACACCTAAAATTTCCTTTCATTTATCACTTTTCTTTTCATTTATCACTTTTCTAACCTTTTCTGAAGTTGAACCAAATGGCGTAGTACACACCAACGTTATATTCAATTATCATTCCTTAAGTTTTTGAGGGTTTTGCTGTTAAGGATATGTTTTGAAATCCATATGTTGTGGAATTGACGATCTGAATTATCTACTTTCAGTATAACCTTGGTTGTTATCTTGAAGGCCGTCACAAAGATTGCAGTTAATTTCACCCTTCTTAGAAAGTCCATCAAAATCCTGATCCAGTGATCTCATAACTCTATTCTTGATCCCTCTTGACTTTACTGTGATGGTGATAGAACGGTCTGAGGCCGCTTAAATTCAGCCGCTATCACATGTTTAGAAACACATGATAACCACGTGCATCTGCGAGAGGGAGCAGAGCGCGTTATCGCCCACCTTAGCCAATATTTAATCAAGGAGGTTCATTCCCCCGTTTCGCCTCCATACGTCGATCTCGCCAGATTGAGTTAGGCTTATGGGCAGATAAGGTATTTTTCCAGGCGCGACCGGGGCATTCCACCAAAGTCCCGCACTCAATTTTCCCCTACGCCATGGAGACGGCTCCGGGTACTTATACATAGCTTTACCCGATTGAAGCAGATCAGATCCAGATTATCTTCGCGAGGCATCACGCCGATCCGGTCTCCCTTGTGCACCATAGGAGCTCTCTACCTCGAGAACCACCTTATTGTCCAGAAGAGGACAATATCCCTTGAGTGCCAAGGTTCGTGCCTTCGAGACGCCAAGTCAATAAGGCCCCCCTTGTTGTTCAGAAAGAGAACAACGTTAGAACAGCCATTGTTCTTTGAGCCCGTTGACAAGAAACGGTTCTCACCCCCCCGCCCTGTTGTTCAGAAAGAGAACAACGTTAGAACAGCCATTGTTCTTTGAGCCCGTTGACAAGAGACGGTTCTCACCCCCCCTGTTGTTCAGAAAGAGAACAACGTTAGAACAGCCATTGTTCTTCAAGCCCGTTCGTCAAGAAACGGTTCTCATTCCCAAGACATCACGTCAGGATAATTTAATTCCCCCTTTTTAACGTTCTTCAAGAGAACGCTTGGTTTCAATAATAACCTTCATTGTTCATCTAGAACATCCCCGATTTGCTGTCACAAAGATCGCTCGTACCTCCGAGCCCCACTTCGCTCTCACTCTTCGAAGACAATCCTTCCCCTTCGCTAAGGACAACCCCCCGAAGAACCCTTCTGCTGGAAATCGCCAGTGGACCGAAGATTCCTTCGCATCGCCTTGCTCTGCACAACAACTTTGTAATTACGTTAGCTGAGCATTACCTTTAATCATCTAACCTTTTGTCAACGCTACCCGGTGCTTTAAATGGTTTAGCGACCCCCCCCCCCCTTAATTTTTATTTGTTTACCATTTTAAATCTCTCCAAATCTTAATCCTCGGATTAGTCAGATATTCCCACGACCCTTTCCATTCTCCGTTTATGTAAACATTTTTTGTGTGTGTTGTTGATAGTTTAATTAATAAAACTCTATTTTATTAATGATAGCCATATTATTATCCTTGAGCTCCGTTCCACTTCTTAAGCATATTGAAAATAAATAACCTCGGTCAATCAGATTACCACGCACTCGAAATATTAGAATATTTCCCTCAACGAATAATTATATATGGTATATCGTCGAGAGCCTATTCTACGACAGTGATCATATATAAGTCTCTTGTCCTCTTCAGTGATCAAGCCAGTATCCATAAAGGGAGCAGAGCTGTTGGCAGAAGTAGCACGCAGGCCAATATAATATGATGCTATGCATAGCAATATTAGGTATTTCTAATGTGTTATTCTGTGGCTTTTCAATGGAAGTTGAAGATGTGCTTGGTATTTTTAATGTCATTTCATAACTTCCTTCTTTTCCATCTTGAGCATCAGCTATTTATGATTCATTTTCATTGGCATTGGAAGATTGACCTATTTACTTGTCTCTTTATATTCAGCAACTTTTCTTCTTTCAACTCCTTTCCGCTTCTGCTTTTTGACTTTGTCTGTTTTTCTCAGATCTGATGTTGTCAAATAGAACTAAACTTTTGTCTCAGACCTTTAATGGGAGCACGTTTCTTGACAGGGATCTTCATCTCCCTAGGACATGTACAATTAATGTGAGTTTCCTTTTTGCAACCAAAGCAGGTAAATTCATAGCAAAGAATAACTTTACAATTTCAACTGAGCATGTCAAAAAGCTTGTCAAGTTTTGCAATGAAAGCCTCATTGACATGTAATTGTCCTCTACCAAGAGATATGTTTTTGGCCTGCTCCCAGTTCTCTTGGATCTTGTTTAAGATTGTGGCTCGTGAATTTACAACGAAGGCTACAAAAGAACTGTTGGCTCGATCCCACCTTTTAAGCATTTTAGGGAAAATTTCCTTTGCAAGACTTGCTGTTGCGTAGTTTCTAACATCCTTACTACTTTGCTCTCTGAACAATAGTCTATATTTCAGAACGCCACGCAGAGTTGGGAGTTCAAAAGTAAACAACTGTCTTTCATTTATAATTAAGTTGCTCATATATGTAAATGACCCAGTCTTGTCCTAATTTTAAATGCCACTGTAGGTCAATTCCCACCGGTTAGGATGGCAGCACTGACGTCCAGGTAATCTTAAGCACACTGATGAATGTTTCAACCTGTAAAATAAGAGAAAAAGCCGTGAATTAGGTATAATATTAATATAATAATTGTTATTTAATTCAACCAAACAGTCAAAAAAGTCAACTTTCAAATAGAATATTATTAAGCTAAACTAAATTATATTTAAATAATAAAAATAACTTTGGAATTCATAAGTTCACTTCTCATTTATGGAAATTGAAAGTTGAAAAAAATGAAAAATCTTACCAGACTATGGCACTTCCTCCGCCAAAATTGACACGGTTTTGGGGTGTAATTGGGCGAAAGCAAGGCGAGACCTTTTAGTCGTGTGCGAGTCTAGTCGCAGGCGACTCTATATTTTACTATGTCGGTCGGGGGTCCGTTTTGCTTCTTTTTTTTAATAACATTGTAACTATAAGGCAGATTCTAACGAAATTTCAATCACTTATATTGTTTTTACTGTGCTATAATTTCCAAAGTCCTCCCAAGGTTAGCCACGCAACTATTTTGTTTTTAGCAATAACATCATAAATATTCAGTCGATTCTTATGAAACATTAAACCCTTGTGTTGTTTTACATTCCATTTTGAATGATATAATTGCCAAAGTCCTGCCAAGGTTAACCTGTGAATTATATTGGTTTGGCGATAACATCTTTCTCAATTTTCCATTGCCAAGGGCATTTAAAAACCTTGAGAAACTGAGTGAAAAAAAGAGTCTGTCAATTATATGTGATCGAAACTTATATAAGAGGCAAAATTCCTGGTCATAATTGATGCTTGCACCAAATACGCTCTGTAATCTGCGAGTAATCATAGCAGCTTTTTCTAGGAAAACTTGAATATAAGGAGAGTATCCCTTTCTGTCGCATAGTTATCTATAGGGGCAATTTAAATGTAGCTCCTTTAAAACAAAATCTAATCTTAAACGACATTATTAATTACTTAAAATTCAACATCCCTCCTAATTAGTGATAGTGATTTTATTTCTTGTATTTTTTTCTTTGGAAGTCTATCTATTCTCAATATACTGGTCTCGTAATTAAGTATTACGTCCCTTGTTACAAGTATCGTGGAATACGTGCAGCGCAGGGAACATAATGTCGGAAATTGAGACACAACTGAACTTTAAATGTTTATTTTCTGAACTTTCAGACTTAAACCAAAGTTCTTTTTTATAGATTATTTGACCCGATCTTTTTAAAAAAATGAGGAAAGTACACCTTCGCTCCCCCTACTCCTCCCTCGTTCGGAGAAGGGGGAGGAGCAAAAGAAGAATCCTGCGGCTGACTCGTTCCTGGAGAGACTTCTCTTCTGGACCACGGCTCATTGCGAGCCGAAGGGAAGTGAGTGTTTGTGAGAGCCCGGAGTGAGGTTCGGAGAGTTAAATAATAGGCGAAAGAAAAATTGAAAACAGAGGTAAATCTTATTTTCGTTTCCTTGCTTATTTTCGTTTTGTTCTTTTTCTTGTTTTGTATCTCCTTCCTTCTTTCTTTTTTTCCTGAGTTCCTCACCTATATATGGGTTCCTATTCTTTCCTTAGCCGTTGACTTGTACTTTGGAATTGAAGATTCGTGCGATTTCCATTTGTGATATTTAGCTGGTTTAAGAAAATCTCGTGTTGTTTATTTTCTTCCAGATGTATTCTACCTTTTTCCTGAGGACCTTTTTTATTGGTTGTAATTGGCCTCTTCGTAAAGCTCTTTTATTTTTCTTATTGTCTTTTTCTCGTGTTGGACATTAATCGTAGGTTTTTTATCTGTACTCTTTGTAGTTCTTTAATGTTTATTCTAGGCAACATATGCATTGATATTGGAGAATAAGTCAGTACTGCCCTTTCTACTGCCATATATATTTTTGTATTTTGTTTTTGTTGTTATCTCCCAGAATGAATATAGTAACTGTAACTTTATATTTGCTCTTTCTATTCTCTCGGTTACGTGTCTTAGGTAACCATGTTATTTTCAGAGGTCAACATTCCCTTTAGCTCTATCTATACCTGTACCTTTGTTCTTTTAATACGACGTCGGCTACTTTTTTTCGTGAATTTTGTATCACATTAAATTTCAGCATGTTTGTTCTTTTCCAATTTCTTTTGAATTTGTGCATGTTGCCTATTTCTAGTGTCATTATCCTCGCCTTTCTTCTTCCGTTTCTCTTGGATCACGTGATTAATTGACTTATATGATCAGCAAATTAAATGTTTAATGTCTTAGCTCTCACAGGTCTAGTAATGTTCGCGGTGCAAATTGATTACAGCGTAAGCATGAGACACCCCTTTGAGGGATGCCAGCTTCAAACTCAAATTATTTTGTTGAAGGCTTTCTCTACGTCACGTAGCACCAAGTCGACGTATTTCATCTCTGATTTTGCTTGTGTTATTTTTTCTGTATTTATTCCTAGGGCCATATTAGTATTCATGTTCTTACGGAATCAAAACTGGAAATTATTATGTAAGTTCTTTTCCTCCAGGTATTCCGCGAGTCGTCTAGTTAGTATCTTCTCGAACATTTACCAGTAAAAACTAAATGCGATATAAACTATTTAGGATGCTTGGGAGTTTTCTGACTTGGTGAAAAATATAATTTTTGCCATCTATAATACGTGAAGGAAGTAACCGTTTGCTGGGGCTTGCATTAAAGATATTTTAAGGGCCGTGATGATGTTGCTCGGGGCGTGTGTGAAGTTGGACTTTGCTTGAATGTGTTAATTGCGTTCATTCTTTCTTCTTCTGTTGTTGCTACCTCTGGGCCTACTTGTTCTACCCTGATGCGGTCAACTGAATGGGCAGGAGTTATTTTATTCATGTTGTTCTTTTAGTACCTATGCACCATTTCTTCTGTATCTTGACTGAGGTCCTCGTTTTACTTGGGTGTTATCGCGAAAACAGACTTCCACTACAGGCGAAATTGTTCAACTATCTTGGTCTTCTTCTAATAGGTTGACGTTTTCATCTTTTATTTTTATTTTATTTCGTGGCGTTATTCCTCTTGTTCTTTATATCATTCGCCAGTTTTTCTTTGGCGATCTGGTTTGGTTTCATCTATTTTCTTAATAAGGTCATTCCATCTTTTTTTCTGGTTGCTTATTTATTAATATAATATTTCGTTTTTCAATTGTCTTAGGTGGTTAGCTCTTTCTATATTTGTTCCTTCTCTCCAGACTGTCTTGTATTCCTTGTAGATTTTTCAGGTTTTACTTTTAATATATTTTGTCCATTCTTGTTGTTGTATGGTACAGAACCTGGTCTTGGGAATGTTTCTCGTATCTGCTTCAATCAGGGTGTCAGTCAACTTCCCATCGTTCAATTCTTCTGCATATTTCCTCGAGTCTTCTCTTTGATATTGCTTCTTAATAGGGGATATTACTAGGATCTGTTTTGATTTAATTTGAGTAGTGTCCTAATGTGATCGCTATACGCAATTGCTACCTACTTCATGTGAATATTTAGTGGCATATTACAGGTCCTTAATGAGATGTCTGGCTTCTTGGTAGTGTTGGATGTGATGTAGATATCTGGATTCATCTGGCTCCACCCTCTTGAGGATGTTTCTTTACAAGCGGCATTTCTAGGTTGTTCCTTGTTCTGGATCCGTTGTGCACGAGTAAAAGATGGACTCCTGAACGTTGGTATCCTGTTGCTACAAGTACTGACGTTGGCTCTAATTCGATTTTTTTTAACGCTATAGCCGCTTCGTCGTCTTTCTCCCATTAGATTAGTCGCTATGACGGTGCAGTTAAATATTTTAGTTTTCGTTCTTTATCTATTTGATGATGTTTCCCGTATTGGTTATTTTTTAGATCCAGTCATTACCATTAATTGCAGAATTGCCTGATTTCCATATCTTTCACTTCCCATTATTATTTTAAATTAATTCATTAGAATTAGGAGATTAGATTGTTTATTTATTTTTCTTTGGGAATAGTATTCCTAGTGGTTACCTTTGACAGTGGAGTCGAATTTCCCATTCTTTGCGACGTCGAACGTTGAGCTTGAGAAGTTTAGCACATCTCTTGGGTAGATTTCGTATTCTAGCTTCCGAAAGTAGCAATCTTTTTTATTTTCCTTCGTGATCTCCATTGTATGCCCATTTGCACTTCTTTTCATTGAGTGTCTCAGCCACATCTTTTAGTTTAAGTTTTCGTGAAAGTCGCATTGCGTCGTTCGTATAGATCCTCAAGCTTAGAGCTTTGGATTCTCAAACAATCCCTTCTCTTTTGTGTATCAATCTTTGTTTTCTCTTCTTCAGTCTCGTTCTAGGATGTTTTTCTATTTTCGTTTTCTAAGTCACTTTTGTTTATTTTTTCTTTCTTTTTGAGGATGTTCATTCTTAATATGTCGGATAATTCTGACTCTTTGAGAACTACATTTCTTTAATACCGTTCTTAGCAAGAAGTAGATTTAGCGCATCTGCGAATATTCTTGGTCTACCAATATTTGCCGGGTAAGCGAATGTTAGTCTCAATGCCTAAGCTTGAGGGCGCAAAAAGGGGTTTGGCTGAAGGCCAGGGAAAAGGGAAACCGATAAATAAGAGTAAGGTCTTGAAAATATACAGGTGGCCTTTTCAGGGGAGATTCTCTAAGGGGAGTCAGTCCAAAAACCCCTCATTATTTCACAGTTTAGAAAGGTAAAAAGAAATGGGGAAGAGTTGAGAAGAGGGAAAATTTGAAGGACATGCTCCGTTCTTCCGGAAATAAGAAATTGTGTACTTAACTTTAGCTGCCTCGGAATTGGGATCGTACCCAAGAGATGTGAAGGGGAGGAAACTGAACGTGTCGGGAGTTTTAAGAGGAGATGTTGACGCGTCGAAATGAAGGCGAATTATACCAGGTTTCATCTCGGAAAGCGGGAGGGGACCAGGGACGGGGGCGAAGTGAAAATTCATTGCCCCGCCTCTTAGGGAGTTGGGGGCGTTTACGCTAGCACGATGGGGAGGTGGGGCGATTATACCAGCACACGTGGGAGTGCGGAGATTGCACAGGGTGCATTTTTGTTACAACCTTCCCACACACAACAGAAAACTTTGAAACTGTCAAAGTTTTCGAAATTTAGAAATCCACTAAAACACAAGAGCATTGTAGAATAATTGCTTCGAAGTTTTTAAAGGGAGCATTATTGATAGGGAAGCACACGTTTGAAAGGGGAGCGCGCATTTGAGAGGTGAACGCGCATTTGTGAGGGGAACGCGCATTTGAGAGGGGAACGCGCATTTGTGAGGGGAGCGCGCATTTGAGAAGGGCAGCGCGCGTTTGAGAGGGAAGCGCGCGTTTGAAATGGGAGCGCGCATTTGAAAGGGGAAACGCATTTGAGAGTGAAGAGCGCATTCGAGAGTGGAGCGCGCATTTGAGGGGGAGCGTGAATTTGGGAGCATGCTCGCATTTAAGAGAGGAAGGCGCATTTGAGAGGGAGCGCGCCTTTGAATGGGGATTAAAAATCTTGACAGGTTCAAGTTTTTCGAGGGGCCGAATAGTTGAGGAATAATTGTTAAAAAGCTCATAGAGAGAAGAAACATCACTCCTTGTCGTCAATCTCAGTTCCCTTTTGAAATTTGTAGGCATTTTGCCATAACTAATACGCGATAGAAGTTTATTACCTGAACTACCTACTTCAAAGAAATTTACATCGAAATTGTTTAGTTCGATCAAGGAAGAGTGGGTTTCTTTTAACCAAAGGGATAGTTTGGATAAGTTGGAGTGGAGAAAAGAAGGGGCGGAAATAATTTTACCGAGATACTGGTCGACAATGTTATCTTTGTCCAGGAATTCATCATCTAAAAGTTGAAGCAAAATCTGATCATTTTCGTCCCTAGTACAGAGATGTACTACAATTTTGCCGAATACGAAATATTTGTTCTAGATCCCAACAAGTTGTAAAATTGGCAAATTAAAGTGTGTCAGTTTAACTTGTCATATGTACTGGAAAATTTTTCACAAGGGAGAGAGGGCGGGAAGGGTTCAGAGTTAGCATTCCCTAGGCAGGCTAGTATCACTTTTAGGTCGGAACTGAGGTTGTTGTTTTTTTGGCGGGGGGGGAGACCTTTCCTTTCCGCGATAGGATGTTAATTTTGGAGGTCACTTCCGACTCAAAATTGACTTACGAATTTAACGGTGTTTCGAAGGATGGATCATTATCACGATCATAAGTTTGGAAAGTTTAGAGAATTTTCTCATCTAACTGGTTTACGGAAGTAAGGAGAGTTCTAACGGGATTCAATCTAATTTGCACGTCTAACTCAGGGATGGACTCAGTGCATATTTTTTTAAGGCTGAGAGTTATTTTCCTTTTGAGGATAGCGCGGCTTTTAACTAACTCTTTTAATTCAACGTCAAAATCTCATAGGGAGGGGCTGTTCTCACAACCCATTCTGACCGGAGATTGAAAATAAAGTGAACAAGAGAGATTGGTAGATGGTGAGGAAAGCAAAAAAATTGAGGTTATAAGTTGAGGAAGTAGCAAACCAACAGAGAATTTCAGCCAGAACCAGACTCAAATTATCGGTTGATTTGAACCTTTTGAACCTTTGTTAGTCCCAATGTCTAAGCTTGAAAGGCACGGAAACCAACGTATTAGGTTAGTTAACAAAAAAGGGGAGTGTCTGAAGGCAAGGGTAAAGGGGAACCGATAAATAAGAGTATGGTCTTAAAAGATACAGGTGGCGTTTTCAGGGGAGATTCTCTAAGGAGAGTCAGCCCAGAAAACCCTCGTTAGTTTACAGCTTAGAGGGGTAAAGAAACTGGGGAAGAGTTTAGAAGAGGGAAAATTTGAAGGATAGGCTCCGTTCTCCCGGGAATGAGAAATTGTGTACTTATCTTTAGCTGCCTTGGAATTGGTATCTTACCATCGAAAACCACTGTACCGTACTTTGAAGGGGAAGAGCGGAACGTGTCAGGAGTTTTAAGAGGATATGTTGACGCGTCGAGATGAAGGCGAATTATACCGGATTCCATCTCAGAAATCGGAGAGAACCGGAGATGGGGGGAAAGGAAACTTCATTCTCCCGCGTCCTAGGGAGTTGGGAGCGTTCGAGCTAGCACGAGGGGGAGATGAGGCGAGTATGCCAGCACACGTGGGAGTGCTCAGAGTGCGCATGGTCCATTTTTGTTACGCGTAAAGTATGTACACGAGTAGCTCTGTTAGAGTCGTCTTTTCTTTCTTCATCTCGTTTATGGTAGCTTAGCTCAACCCTGCATAGGTAGAATTTTGAAATTTGTGTTTAGCTTGTTTTTTGTTTTATTTCCTATCTATCATGGCTTTCTTTTGCGGCCTCCCCAGTTAAGGCTCTTTTTAGTGTTTGACGTATGGTTCCTCCACACATGGTCACCTCAGCATTCCGATCATTTCTTCTGATTGACTGCATTTTCTAGTCGTTTGATCTTCAATTTGTGGTAGGATACCATGGTTTAGTCTTATTTTTCCTTAGTTTCAATTCCTTCGTTTATTACTAATCTCTCTGTATTCTTTTAGTGATTGCAGAGAACGATGTATCTGTTGTTAGTTTCAATTAATTTTACCAGAGTACTTTCGATGTGTCCACATAGAGTTTCTGCCACTTTCCTCTATTCTATCTTGGGTAGTCGCCCATATCTCTGAGTTCTCTTCTCTTCCACTCCATCTCCATATTTTTTCGATTGCCAAATGCGGGATTTTTCCTTTTCTTCCTCTCCTTTCATTGATTTCCTAATTTCCTCTGGATAAAAAGTGTTTATCCTAATTTAATATTTTTCTCTAGAGGCAAATTTTCCCTATCTCTAAATATCCTACCTATAATTGCTCACACTCCACAACCACACTACTGAAGTTGGTCTAACCCTAACAGAAACCTAGAGTTGGGTTCGGGATCGTTATTGCTAACCAGCAGCCACCTTTTTCTTGTCCCCTAACGGGATTCTCTATAACCTAGTACCAACTCCTCCTATACTTTGCCTGTGGTAGAGTAATGGGTAAGATATGGTATGATATAATAAGCGAATAAACAGGGCCAGGGACAGAATTAAAAAACAGTAATATCAATTTGAGTTATTACTTCTCTTCAAAGGAACAAATGGAATCTCCAATCAACCCAGGGAAGGAAATCTTTCTTATTTCTTCCTCAAATACGTGAAAGGATGGGCTAAATGTATATGAGTTCTGACAATTATTAGTAACTTCTATTGAGTCTATACACAGTGCTTGTGAATTGTTATTCCGTAAAGGCTTTCCCCGATCATGGGATGAAGGTATAGCAAAAGTGGTGAATGTAGGAGAAGAGGATAGGATGTTAGAAAATATTGTGTATGGTGTGTGTAAACACAAATAAAGAAGAAAATCGGGAAAATAATAAACCGAATCTGATAACAAACAAATAATGCCCCCCCCCCTCCGATAAAATAACAATGCATCCAAACGCTCAAAAATGCAAATGATACCAATGGCTTGAATGATGTAAGTTACAACACCTCACACAACAAAAAGGCAAAAGAAAGCAAAATTAAAGTGATGGCTATGTGGAGATGATATATGGAGGTCATATAATGAAGATGATAATGATTTATGCCAGGTTACCTGGCAAACACTTTCATTTTTGCTTTCTTTTGCCTTTTTGTTGTGTGATGTGTTTTAATTTACATCATTCGAGCCTTTAGTATTATTTGCACTTTTGAGCATTTGGATTCTTTATTATTTTATCGAGGGGGGTGGGTCTCTGTCGTACTTTTGCAGTAGGTTATTTATTTTTATTTTTTTGCGTTATTTATATGTGTTTTACATTTTCTTGTTTCTTCATCGGGTTTCTCATTTTTTGTTTGTTATCAGATTCAGTTTATTCTATTCCGGTTTTTCTTCTTTATTTGTGTTTACATTTTCGGTAGTCTTGTTCAGCTTTTATAATTCTTTTATTTATAAATTGGGTCGGTATCATTTATTGTTCTTTTTCTGCTACCGTAGAATCGTTGCTTATATTGGATTCGACGAATTTCATCCTCGGGTAAGGTGATTCTGTTTATTCCATCATGTGGTACCATGTGTTTCAGGTTTTCCCACAGGTTCCTTGCACGGTTGTGTAGTATTATACAAAAGAGGTTCCAGTGTAATTCTTCGATGGATTTTGGGGCGAACGAGGACATTGGACATATATAAGTGAAGAATATAGCAGCAGGGGGAAAATAATGGAAAATAATAGGAAATTGAAATGAAAATAGAATGAAAGACAGATCCCCGGTGAAAGGGTAGCTCTGGCTTTCTTTGCCGGGTTTTTTTTTGCATTCAAGCCTTTATAGCAGAGAGTTATTTTGCCTCTACTGCTGATAAAGAGTTTTTAATCTGAGTTTTTTAGGTCAGGATTTTGTGTTTATTCTTATTTTTTTGTTTTTTTTTATTGTTGTTGTTGTTTTTTTGTGGGGAAAATTAGAGTTTTACTAATTCAAGGAAAAATAAATATAAAAGAAATTGTGTTTTAAAGTGATTGGCTTTGCTTGTGTTTGATTTGTTAACGGAATTTTACGTGAACGTTGGGTTTATGTCGTTGGGTTTATGATCTTCTGTGTCTTGCGTCATTAAAGTCCATGAGCTCGAGCACAAACTCGGGAGGGAGGTGCCGGTGTGCAACGTCCCAGATCTTTAGTGCTCTTTTGTGAAGCTCCACGTTAATGGGGGTCAACCGCAGTTCACCATGGAGCTCACTCTGCCTTCTCTTCTCTCTTTTACGGGTTCTCGTTATAATTAAGACAGCCTTATTCTGAACCCCTTGCAGTTTAAGGCTCTGGGTCTTGGAACTCGCATTTATGGGGACCGGGGGATACAGGAGTTTGGATCTGATGCACGCATTATAGATTTTAAATTTGCTGGAGGTTCTTAGGTCCATGAATTGGAAAATTTCACCCAAGTCCCTCCGTGCATTTGCCGAGATCCTGTTCACATGACTCCCATACCCACCAGTCGTAATCCGAAGTCTCAGAACCGTGCCATCCGTACGGTAAGGGACGCGTACACCTCCCTCAAGGATGTTTGCGAGGGTTCGTCGAAATAGTGAAATTATCTGGAACTTTGGGGCATTGGTAGATATCTTCCATCTGCTCTCGAAAGAGTTGATGTTTTCGATTTCTACCGCGGTACTCTGTGCCATATAACTCACATTCCGATAAGGTGTCGTCCGCAAATTGGACGTATAACGAGCCTTCTGTAGAGGTTGGGGAAGGTCGATTGTATATATATTATAGAGCAGGGGACTTATACACTCGCCATGTGGCACCCCCACCTCGAGTTCGAACTCAGAGCCATTGAAGCCTTTTACGTGCACATACGCTCTCCTCTCCATCACCTAATCGCAAAGTATCCTTTCAAGTATGGAGTCGAGGCCCAGGTCTAAGATCTTTTACTGTAGACTTGTTCTCCATAGTTTTTCAAAGGCCTTTTTGACGTCTCAGAGAACCAGATTTGCATGGCGTTCTTCTGCTTTTATTTGTGCTAACTTCTCGGTGATCACGGCTAGCGCCGTGTACGTTCCTCGCTTCCTCCGGAAGCCATGCTGTTGGTAGATATGCAAATTATTTTCTTCGAGGAACGTATTCACCATTTTTTCCAATATCTCCTCAAGGACTTTCCCTGCAAATTCTAAGAGAGATATAGGCCTGAAGTTAGCTGGACTGTCCGGTGGCTTACCGGGTTTGGGAATGAATACTATCTTTGCTACCTTCCAGTGGTCAGGGAAGTAAGTAACCCACGTTTAGGCACGCATTCATGATATTCATGAGTCTCAAAAGGATGTTAGGCGGGGCTCGAATAAAGTTATCCCTTGTCAGTCCTGTACGCCCTGTTACCCGTTGACGAAAGGATTTTAAAGTTTTTGAAAGTTTCTCGGCAGTAATTTTACCGCCGTATCCCTCCATATTCCTTTCTTGCGCCAGGTAATGATGAGAATAGGTTCTGTGGATCTGGTCATTTAGTTTATCAATGATTCTGTCTTCGAAGTCTAAATCAAAGTTGTCATTTTCCTCCTGGGATATCTTAAAAATAGATGCCCAAAAGCGTCTGAATTCTTCCTCGATTTTATCAGTCTCAGTAATTTCCTTGTTGTCTCGTGTGATTTTTATTCATTTCCGTGTCTGTCCTCTCTTTAGTCTTTTAGAAAACGAGAGTCGTTTTCTAAGTCAAGTCTGCCAATTTAATTGTTCCAAAATGCATTCTGCTGTTCCCTAATGAGTATCATTAGTTCTTCGTGTATTTTTCGTGTTCTTATGTGTGTAGTGATGTTACGGCTAGTGAGGTTCACTTCATTGATCCGTTCACCGTATTTCATCGCGAGAGGTCTCATCCTATGGTTCCAAGAAGGGGCCTGCAGTGTTTTATACTTTAATCAGGGAATGGCTTCCTTATCGGCATAAATTAATTGATTAGTGATTTTATCCAACTCCTCGTCAATTTCTTCTAAATTTGTATCAATTAAGGGGTCGGGAATATTGATTTCGAGGTGTTTATACGCATCCCATGTGGCGCGAGCGTAGCTCTTGCGTTCTGGGATAGGGACCTGAATCGGGGCGGTAAAGAATTTTATAAGGATAGCCTGGTGGTCGCTGGGGACAGGAGGGCCCAGTTCAATGAATTAGTTATAGGGGAACGAAGTGCTTGTGAGCACTATGTCTGGTTTTGTGGCTGACCTGTTTGTGATGTATGAGGGGAAGTTTGGTCCAATTCTTGTCATAATTTGTCTGTCAATAAGCGTCTCGAGATTCCTACCTGCTGGGTTGGTCGACGTATAGTTTGAGGCAGCACTCATCGCATTGAGGTCGCCGGCAAAAAGATCGGTTCTGCCGTGACCACAAAGCTGCAGGAAGTTATGGAGGGGTAAATACCCTCTCCTTGGGGGCTTTTATCTTGTTTCCAGGACCAGGGGCCCCATTGCCATACGTACCTCCAAAGCTAAGTAAGATTCATCGAGCCCACTTATTTCTCTGTAATAAATACCTTTTTTCACAGCAATTGCACAACCGTCAAATCGTTCTCCACTGTGAATTCTGGTTAGCCTCGTATAGAAAAGTTTTTATTGAGTTTCTGTCTGTATTTATCCCGTGTTCTGAGATAAATACAAAGTCTGGGTCAATTTGTCGTATTATATTACCGTAAAGTAGTCTTTTCTCGGTCCAACCGTTTGAATTAAAATATGGTATTTTTAATTGGTCCAATGTCTTATTCACGTAAGATTCCTGTTTATGTGTTGCAGTAATGGTTTATTCTCTAACGAGCTTGGGCCCTTATGGAATTTTCGGTGGCGTAATCGTTTTACCATTGCGTTTTTTTCTGTATTCGCCGTCTGTGAGGGTAGTGAAGGTTTCGGGAGCATTTTTAATTGAGCCTTGTAGTAAAGCCTTCTCGACTTCTTTTAAATTCCCATTTGTACTTTCCAGATATTAATCCTTCAGTAACATCAAGGGAAGTCATTTCCTATGGGAAAGGGGACCTTTCAACGGCGTAGACCTTTAAGTTTACTTTCCTTGAATGGTATATGTGCCTAGATCTCTCATACAAGAAGAGGACGACTTCGGACGTCTTTGTAGCTCCGAACTTTTCCGGGAGCGGGGCGAATGCGCTCCTCCCTCGGGTCTCGCAGTCTCAATCATCGAAACTTCCATTTCTGTTTGTGTTTATGTGTTTGTTTGCTTTGTTCATTTGTTTTGTGTGTTGTTTGGTTTTTCAGTGTGTGAGTTTGCATCTCGCGCTGCCTGCGCCTGAATCCTAGAGTCTCTGGAAGGAGTTGGAGCGCTGCCGGCGGTGGGGAGTGGAGAGTTTCTGGCAACTAGTCTCGCACTGGGGATCAAGACTAATTCTTAGAACCTCCTCGTACTGTGGGTTCTGTGCAAACCACATTTTCTGCATGCCATTATATGTCAGCATTCTATTTCAGTCTTTCGCAAAGGTCCTTGGGGAGGAGAGATTAGTGATGTGAGCATAATAGATGCAACACATAATTTTTGTTGAGTTTTCATTCTCGACGTGCACGTATGTCTTGCTTTCCCTAGACTCCCCAATCGCAGCTTTTGCAACCTTGGCATAAGTGCTGTTTGCTTTAGCTTCTTCAGCCTGTTTTTTATCATTTGATTTCTTTCTAATCATATCTTTCTTAACTAGGCAAGCCATCGATAGAGTCTTATGTGCTCCTGCACAGTTCAGACACTTCAAAGAGGTGCTATTGCAATCCCTCCATGAATGTGTATCTGAAGAACAGATGGAACATAAAAGAGCGTTACCCCTTGGGCCGGCGACTGTGATGTACTCCTCGTACTTATAGCAGTTGAATTACATCTGGAGGTCGATAAATTCCTCACGTTCGATCTGTTCAGAGCAGACTCGGGCGTTAAAGAGGAGCATACCTCCCTCCGCAGCCTTGTTCGCCATTGCCATATCGCAAAAGATAATCTTGAAGACGTGAGTATAGTCTTTAAATTTAATTACCACAGCAACCTTAGCCCAAGTGTGGTTTTTATCCACCTCCGCGTGAATTTCTTCAACGGAGTGCCCCCCAACCCAAGGATCGAGGCGGCGAAAGATAACGCTGCGATGGCTTTTAATTGGAGGTGGTATATTTGGTTTTAGATTTAGATTTTTTTAAGCACTCTGCTGCTTTAATGGAGGTGAGTGTTTCGCAATCATCCTCTATTGAACAGATGGCTGCATAGCTAGCGTAAGAGAATGCGACCTCATTCCGGCAACCAGAACAGTCGGGGCGAAGGAAAGCCATGCATAATTTTTTTTTATTGTTTCTCGAGAGATTACGGAAACTATACAGCACTGATAGGGTCACTTTAGCTTCCGACACCTTTGGTGTTAGATGGGAGGTATATCCATTGATTGATAGTTTTAGTCCGAGGCTCGCCCCTCTGTGGTGTATGGGTGCATCACTCCATCTACTCGTACATTAACTGTTTTTCTTCGGTTTATGGCAATCAATTTTAAATTTGTCTTTTTTGGTTTTAATTTTATTCTTTTTCTCATAATCGTTCACATGTTTTATCTTTCTTGCTGGCGATTATCTGTGTGATGTTATCTGCTAGTTAAATGTATATCGCACCCTCACGTGTTGGCTGTGGTAGGTCTTTAGTGTATGTAGTGTACAACGTTGGAGAGAGGCACCCTCCCTGAGAGACACCCGCTTGTAAATCAAATGCTTCTCCAGTCTGGTCATTTATGTGGACAGATAGCTGCATAATATTTTATAAAGATTGGTTCTAAATTAAAGCTGCTGATCTTAGCTTTAAGCCAGCGCAACCACACCTTATCGAAAGCTTTGGCAACATCGCAGAGTTTGATGTCCATCTGTTGCCTCGAACTGTTTCCCTGGTGATCTTTTCTGATATAATTGCCAGCGCGGTCTCCGTCTCTCGCCTGCTCCTGAACCAATATTGTTGATGGTTGTAAAGGTTTTTGTCCTCAATATATTTTTTAGCCTTTCATTTAGGAGATTTTCAAGGATTTTTCCCAAGAACTCCAGAAGCAAGATGGGACAGTAGCTTTCAATTTGGTGCTTCGGTTTACTTGGCTTTGGTAAAAAAATATCATCTTGGCCGTTTTTAACGCTTAGGGGAAGTATTCAATGTTTAGGCAGGTATTAAAGTGTCTTACTATTGATTCGTGCACGTTGTTTGGCGCATTAGTCAGGTCGGCCGGTGTCGGTTTGGTATGCGATCTACGTAGCTGTTATCTACGAGAGTCATATTCTATTTTGGTATGCGATCTAGGCTTATTATGGGATAAATAATACTTATGTTTTTATTTATTTTACATATTTTATCGGTAAATAGATCTTACATCATCTAGAAAAGCAAGAAACGGATTTTTTTCTCATCATTCGCCAGCAAATATAATCAAAGTGAGATTGAAAGGTGTTTTTGCTGACTCCTCTCATTTTTTTCAAAATCCGAATCTTTGCATCCAACCAGCTTCTTTCAATTGATTGAGTGTTTGCCACAGTATTTAGGTCAACATAATGCTGTTGATGGTTTACAGTTAAATTACGATAATTTAAACGATTCAAGTTAAATTACACAGGCTATTCATCAGAATGAATAACCGAATTTTCTGAAGCCTCTCTTGGAATAATGAGTTCAAGTGTTTCCCGATTTCTTTTTCCTACATATAAATAAGGACAATCGTTACCTTTTCTCAAGCCGAAGACCTATCATGTACCATCAATTCTTCTTCCATGATTTCGGTTATTTTGTACGTAAGCTTCGCTATCAGTTGAATCTGGAGCGTGATCTCCTTGCAGTAATCTTCCTCTGTTGTATTTTAGGGCGTCTTACAAACTGCGCTTCATCAATTTGCGCTGGCTCGTCTTCAGTGCCTACCATTTTCCCACGATTGTTAACGGAAACAATATTCAAGCAAATTTATGGCACATATTGAACCAATCAATAATTGCTTCCTAATATCTACCTGTCAATTGATGAACTGTATCAAAAGAGATATCTTGAATAAAATAATGAGTGCTAAAATATTGCATTGAGAAAGATTGCAGTTTATTGTTATTCTAATCAGTATAATGGAAGAAAACGTTTCCAGTGTAGATTGAACGAAAAGTTTGACATCCGCGAGCCTTGCAGAGTAGGGTAGGCTGAATTTCACCATTTCTCTGCTTTCTTCAAGTTTCCTTCATTTCCCGGCCGCGACGATTACATGCTGCAGCTTGATTTTTTTTTAATCTAAAAAGCCATTTCTTTGTAAAAATGCAATTGCCTTTTGCTCATTGGCGAACTCTTGGTAAAACTCTTTAGCTAACATTTTAAGTTTTTTTTAGATAATTAGATGAAAGTTAAGCAAAATACACAGACAATCATAGAGCAATCAATATCACAAAGATCTAAGCAGAAATGAATGCACAGACAATAATAAAGCAATCAATATCACAAAGACCTAAGCAGAAATCAATTTTGCTTGGAGTAGATGTCCTTATATATTCTTGGTTTAATCCTTTAAGCTTCTACTCCTTCTCCATCCAGTAGCTTTGAAGAAAAATCGTTTTCGTAAATGTGACCTGAGATTCCCGTACAATCATGGGAAACAATATCTAAGCGCAGTGTAGATCACATACCAATATAGATTCATGACGCGTCGATCTCATACCAAACCAGCACATGCCTCTTAAATCAGGTGCTCTCTGTTTGAAAGACTTAACTTCTATCATGTATTCAACCATCGTGAAGGGCATTTCCTCCTCCTAAGGGATGCGTCTCTCCTCGTCGACTTGTGCACATGGTGTAATGTTTTCTTTGTTGTGTTCAAGGTTCTCTTCCGGAGATATGGAGAATATTTTTTTCACAGTATCTTTGGAAGTATTCTTGAAGTTCGTTGTTCCGTTGCACTTCCTTATTCTGTATTTTTATTTTTATTTTCTCATTTGGTTGTGAACCTCGAAGTTTCCTGTATTGGTTTCAGAATTTATTTTCTATTATAGTATGCCAGACCTGATTTAATTTTTCTTTTATAACCGTTCCCATCTGTCTTCTGATTTCTATCAGTCTTCGATACCTCTCCATTGGGTTTCCCAATTCCATGATTTTTTTCGTTAAATTTTAAAATTCCTACATTTTTTCCTAGATCTGTTCGTCCTATCGAGGTGCAGGTAGGGTCCTTTATTTTATTGTTGGTGTGGATAATTCGTCTGCTTCAGTGATTTTGTTGGTGATTAGCTGTAGCTGAGTTTCTATTTCATTTAGTCCTTGGTTGTTTAATAAACCGATGTCTATTATATTTATATATTCTTTGTATTTGTTCTACTCCATTCCTGCTGTTTTTTTCTTCGTGGTATCTTAATTTGAATGGGCGAGGTTGAAATGGTGGTGACTATACTTAAATGGTTGGATGGGGTTGTGGGCCCGGATTTGGTATGGTGATTTAGGTTTAAATTGGGGTTTGTGAGTACGATGACCGGAGTAGTTAATGCCCGGTCGGTAAAAGAAGTTGGGAAGTCTGGTCCTTTCCTATTTACCAGGTTTCTTTGTAGTAGTAGCTAGAGGGTTCTTCCTATACCATTTGTTTGAGTGCTATAACCTGCTTTCTTGCATCTTGCGTTGAGATCACCCAACAGTATGGTTGAGGCTGGTAAGCATTAGAGCTTAACAAAATTCGGAATTGGTGGGTATGAGCGCCTTGGGGGTTAGTATGCCCTGGTTATGACTAGGTTTCCTCCAGTCATTTTTTATGTTTATTGCAAGATAGGATTCTTCTAAATTACTTATTTCGGTAATGGATTCCGGCTTTTATACAGATCATTACACCCTCATATTATGTCTGAATGTGATTCGTGATAATGATTTTGTAATTTGGAATTTTCATGGTTTTCGTTTCAGTGTCAATTGCGTGTTCAGTTATTACAATAATATCCGGATATTCTTTCTTATAATGCTTGAATATGCGAGTCTTTTTTTCTTTCCAGCCCTTCACGTTGAGCGTGAATATTTTCATTCTATGCTGGTACGTGTCTGTGTTGATTTTGTTGTTTATTTCTGTTCTTTGCCTGTTTTTGTTTTGTTTGATCGGCCTGTTGATCGAGTGCGTCCGGATTATTTCCTCTTAAACTGATCGTTTTGCAGATTGTAGCACAAATCCGAGACGATTTGGATCATTCCTTGTTTTAGTGCATTATTCATTTCGGTCTCATCTTTATCTGAATCGTAGTCCCATTTAAATTAGCCTTTTACAATACCGTCTACAATTTCCTTTTGTTTGCAGATATTTGCCACAGGGGGTGCATGTGATGCGTAAATTTTGGTGTTTAACTCCTGAGTATTCATTTTTGATCATTGTGATTTTATTTTTATTTTTCCAACTTTTCGGAAGTTTCACGAGTCGCCTTCAAGATCTCATCTTCAGTTGAGCCTTCTTTGGTTTCTGATTCTATTTCGGATTTTTCTTCTTCTTGGTTTTTGGTATTTTTTGTGTTTGCTTTTGGAGTCATATATTTTAAATTTCGTTTGAGGGAGGGTTCTCAGGGAACTACATTATTTCAGTCTATTTTCTCCAGCATAGTATTTAGTTCTTTGCGTAGGAGCTTGGTTTTGCTATGATGACGTGCATTCTGCAAATAATGAGGTCGGGCGTCATATTTCCTTCTATGTTGACGGTTGTGGTCTGTGAGGCAGGTGCTTTCCCTTGTCCTCCTACAGTTGCTGCGGTGTAGGTGGTGTTTTTTATTCACTCTTTCTCTATGGTAATTTCGATTTTCTTCTTACGCATAAGTTGTTTTTTATTGGACATTATATAGCAAGTGACCTATGTGCATTTCTAAAGTTTAAAACTTCTTTTCGGTGCTCTTGCACTCGTCCCATATTTGCTCTTTACTAGCTCATTCAGAGCTGGCCTTTCCTTTGTAAGTGCTCGTTAAGAGCCTTCTTCCTGTCGGTGGTTTCCTTTTCCTAGTACCTTTAATTTTCCTGGGAATAACAATATTAGGTTTTGTTTAAGATAAAATAAGAATGACCCCTCTACCCTCACAACCCTTGGCTGAGTCGGTATAACTACCTTTGATGAAAAAATGCTGAAAGAATGAGATGATGAACCCGGGGAGACCCTCCGGAAGGTTGACTCGTGGCGGATTTGATGATGGATGTGGATTGAATCAACTACCATCTCTCGGCGGTGTCACCCCTTCTCGGGGTTGGATATCGAAGCTGCTTCCTGCTTACAAAGGGACGGTTTTATGTCCCCTGTGGTCATAGCTGGACTCTTAGGGCGAGAGAGAACTGTTCTCCAAAGGGTTGCAGTTTCGCCTCTTATACGGGGTGCCTATAATGGAGGGTTCCACAGTGGGTTAATCCACAAACCTGCTTTTCCCACGGCCTCGAATTTTACCTCGGCACACGACGGGCATAGCTCGAACTAGGTTAGGAATTGCAGTAAACGTGAATACGCCTTAGGATGCAGGAGTGTGGGGGTGATGATGAGTTTAGAACGCAATAATAATAATAATAATTATGACAGCCTCGGGTAAAATACTCTCTGTTACTCCCCCATGGGGGAAGGGTGAATGATGATGGGATCTTGTTTAGAAGAGTATCCAGTCGATATGGCTCGTAGAAACGTTGGTGCCTTTCCTTGTAATCGATATTCGTTTTCTTTCCTCTCTTTCAAAAATGACCAGCGTTGAAGTGCGAAAAAAACACTATGGATTCTTCCAAGTACTATAGCTAAAATTCGGTGCGTGTGAGCGGGTCGGAAGCGAGTTCTACTATCCTCAGCAAGGTCGATCTCTTAAAAGCATTTAATCACATTTCCGTCGAGTCCTCAGACAATGCCAATACTACAATCGGCGTGCATCGACGACTTACTCGTGGTCAGTTCAACTGATAATGAACATAAAGAACATCTCTCGATCTTCTCTCAACGCTTAGAACAATATAGTGTCACAATCAATGCGTCTAACTGGATTTTTTCTCAGTCTATCTTAAAAACTTTTGGTCTTGTTATATTGAAGGACGATGTTATATAAAATTCTCCAGTGCTAAATAATATGATCAACGTGAGTTACGCAGATTTCTCGGTTTAGTGAATTATTATCATGAATGATTAGAAATTGTGCCAGTATTCTCGTCTTGTTGCGTACGTTGATTTCACATAAACATAAATGCAAAAAGCTACACTGGACTAAAGATAGCCTGCAGGCGTTCGAAAATCCCAAAAGTGCAATACAAAACGTGTTCACGTTGTCAATCCCGGTTCCTGATGGTCCTTTAACTTTAACCGTTGATGCATCCGGTGTAGGGATAGGAGGAGTGTTAGAACAAACCATTAATGGAGAACAAGTGCCCCTCAAGACTTGACTTAATGCGAAAGCGATTTATCAATTTAGGGGGAAGTTTATTATCTATTTTAAGTGGAAATCCTACAAAGATAACCGGCCTCATTTTTTCGAAGTTCGTTTGTGATGTAGTGAAGGAATCCGAATGGACCCGACTGGGGTGTTGCGAAACGGGAGAGCTCATAAGTCTCGTCTTTTCCCCTAATACCGAACAAATCAGGTCCCCACGAGAGAGGTGGAATGAGTGAGACGAAGTGCGTTTGTGTAACTGTGCTTGGGAATGTCGATTTACATATGTAAATATGCAAGGGTCTCCAAAACTACAGAAAAAAAACAAAAATCTGCCTTTTCTTGAAAATACTCATTTAATTTCCAGGAAAATTTCACAAACTTTTATAATCTGCATCTGATAGCGTCCAAATTCCATTCATAGAAAGAACACCGGATATAAAAGTTATGATGAGAGTAATGTGTATTTAAAGGAAGGATGCGGGTCAAACTAGAGAATATTAACTTATATTTTACAGTTTACAAGCAAAATTTCGTAACGTATGTATGGCAACACTGACATACGTGTATTGCAAGCATGGCGAAACGAGTTAAGGTGAACAAGTCCTACAGAAAGCAGGTTATCCAGTGAAAGAATGGAAGAGAGTGACACTGACCGAGATTTCAAAGCTTTGAAATTGGTAAAAAATTACCTTATGTCTGATCAAATTCCCTGATGTCCTCAAACTAAAGGAATTAAACTGGTCTTCCTAAAAAGGAAAATTGGACAATGCAATGGATGGCAATAAATGATCTATTTGAAAGAGCAGCCAGAATTTCACGTCAAGTTGCCGAGATGAGCCTGAATGTGTCTCACTAGAACGCCTCACATCGCTCGAGAGAGGTGGGACACAGATCACATTTCCATGCTAAGAAACCAATCATAAGTAAAAGGCATAAAGCGGATAGGTTGGCCTTTGCTAGTAAGCATGTCCTGTATAGTCCCTGAAAAATTGGAAAAGATTGTTTTTCAGCGACAATGCTCCGTGCTATACAGCAAAGACGGCGAATCAGTTCTTTGCTGCTGAAATTATCAACATCATGAACTGTCTTGTGTAGAGCCCTAATTTAAACTGATCGAAAACCTATGAAAAATACTCTGAGAGAAGATTATGACTTGCAAATCGACGATCGTTCGTTTCTGGCTATGGTTGCATTTACATATAGTTATCGTTCTCTAGTTTTTAACGCATCCTTCCTTCAAATACACATTACTCTCATCTTAACCTTTATATCCAGTGTTCTATGAATGAAACTTGGAAGTTATCAGACTATCAGATGCAGATTAAAAAAATCTATGAAATTTTCATGGAAATTAAATGAGTATTTTCAAGAAATATATATTTTTTGGTATTTCGTTCTCTATTTTTGGCTTCTTTATAAGCCACAATTCACTTTCAAAGATAAAATTACACTGACTGAAATTTATTTTGTTTTTAAAGTAGCTTATTTCGTTTTTGTACTAAAGCATTTCTGTTTTCCCTTTCAGATTGAGAAGAGACCTGATCACTAATTTTATCCGCGAAGCTGAACGCAAGGCGACCCTGTCAAAATGAAGCTGAGCTTGATTTCTGAGACTTTGCGACTGATGAGTATTACTTTCGTCGGTTTCCTGACTTCTCTCATGGTGGTGATTCTTTTGTCCCCAATCCTGATTGTATTCTGGCTTTATTCAGCGATCGTGTTCATGGTCATCAGAGTCAAGCTTGGGAACACATTCGTGCGGCCCGGAGGTCTGGATATAATCCAGGGGATGGAATCGAAAGAAAGCCGCCCATACATAAATGCCATTGGCAGATACAAGGGAAAAGTGGATGTTAACAAATATAGACGGAAATTTCATGAGTTAATCACAGTAGTGAAAGATGAAAATGGAAAACCCAGGTTCAAGAAATTTACCCAGGTTTTCGAGAAGGTTTGCGGTTATCACGTGTTTAGAGACTCTAAAAAATTTGATATGCGGAATCATGTGAGAAGAATAGAATTGCAGGAGCTGTTTCCGGAACTGTTTCCTGAGGAGGCAGGTTCGAATAAAGACTCCCATGACAAGAAGCCACAGGAGGGAGAGATCAAAGGTCACGGAAAATGGAATAGAGAGTTACCGGTCGATAGTGGAAGGTACCCCAAGGTACCTTTTGAGAGTATCATTAATCGCCTCATGTCCAAGTATGGGTCATCGCCAGTGGACCCTGGCCTGCCCCAGTGGGAGATACTGGTGGTCGAGGAAGATGAACAGTAAGATATTTTTATGTTAATTTTTACCTTTCCTTCTTTTAACACCAACTACTTGCAAAACACTGAAGGTTATTCATGGAGAGAATTGCACAACTCGCTCGCGCAAAAGTTCAATACTACTTTGTGTGTCGCTCGTATGAATGAAAAGTGCCATGTTTGAAAATGATAGGGACCTCTTAGTTATAGGGACAAATTTTTATTTAGCTTCTAAGTGGAGAAGGTACTACCCCGTTGCCAATGGCCGGTGTGCTACGGATGCCTTAAGCAACTCACTTTGTCGTAACACCTTTGAAGATTATAAAATCTCTTTTTTTTCGGCTAGACAGGTTAGGTTTTGTTCATCTTTACATAAATAAGAGGTATAAGGACAACCAATACGATTCCAAACTAGAGGTTGTGCAAAATAGTTGTATATTGCACTTTCGCACCCTTGTTTTTAATTTGTCATCCTGAGTTAAAAATAGACATTTCCAAAGATACTCGTAAGAACGGACTTGCAGGATGTTCGTAGGCCACCGGCCGTGGCTAACGCGTCGAGAGGTTCTCTGCTTAGAATCAACATGAAAATATGGCATAAGCCTAACGGTGTGGAAATACCTCATACTCTTATTTCTAGTGTGATTTGAATCTTATACTATTAGCAGATGTTATAAAGAAGTAGGTATGTCCTTAATTTTGTGAAACAGCTCACTCTTTACTCGTCGGGTTATACCCCCACACGAAACGCGTTCACGATGTACCGTTCATCAATTTCTGGTAGATTTTCGTCTCTTGAGTGGAATGCGGACGGATTTTGATGGTGATGATCAGAATAATGAAATGAGACAGGAAAACCATGGAAAGTGAATCAATGCCGCTTATGACTATACTTTGATCGAAGGGTTCTCTCTCTCTCGGTTATAGACTAACATTAACCGGGTTTTTTCTTTTGTATCTTCAGAATATAGATAATTAAGAACATATATATGAAGAATTATAAAAATCCCACAACATTGCTAAATGAGCAAGTATAATGACCTCAAATGACCTCAAATAAAGTGCATTGACGTCTTAATGCGCTTAAATGCATAAACAATTTTAGGATTAATAACTTCTTTTATGTGTAAGCAATTTAAACATCTTTAGAAAACCAGGTCCCCCTCATCATATTCAACTGTATAAAACTTAACTTTTAGGGAGCTTAGCATTTTATCTAAAACCTGTACAACAAATATTCCATGGTTACTTAAAATTTTAGTATCGTAACTCATGAATGAGGAAAGTAAGCATAAATGTAGCAAAATATTTTTTTTTTCATTAAAATATCTCCTTTAATGCTCATATAAAAAAAAAATCGTAAAATTTTCAAAATTCTTTAATTCACACACTAATTTGAAATAGTCAGAATGCACATGGGATCAACAACCTTAATTCCAGTGTCGTTTACATATTTTGAACATGTCAACATCCCGCTTGGTGCGTACACTTATTGTCATATTAAGACAAATTTACATATTGTACAGGAAAAGTCATATTATTAAATACTTGTACATTGTTTTAAGGAAAAAAGTACGGAGGAAAATGATAACAAGCTGCGAATGAATAAAACTCGCATCGGTAGTCGAGCTTCGAACGAACAAAGGATCGATAAAAAAGTAAGGCAGTAGCCCTATCAGCGCCCCAGGCGCTAAACGTTAGGAAACAAATAATATTCATGGTACGAGTCCATGAGAACATAAGGCTGCAAATATGAGCCTCCCAGGTGAGGAGTAGGTCAAATACAAGACCAAGGAATCGGTACAAGTCCAGTACTTCCGGCCACACCCCATTGAGAAACAAGTCTGGGTAAGGGTGAAGCCATGGGTGGTGAAAGAAGTACACCATCTTAGTCTTAGCCAAGGAAAACCGAAGCCTATGCAATTCGGCAAAACAAGTGACACGGTTCAATGCCTGTTGGAGTCAACGCTCCAAAGTTGATATCTGGGCCACACCAAAAACAATCGAAAGGTCGTCCATGTAGAGTGTAGCACCGAGTTGCTGCCGTTGATGCTCGGGGCAAAAGGTGTGACACTGTGTGGCCATTTCCCTGCGGGACACCCTCTTCCTGCTCGATTGGGTCGAAGAGGGTCCCCCCCCCACCCGTACGTGGAATTGTGAGGCTTCCTCTCACCCACATCATGTGGAGAGTCTCCCTGCGAATAAAGCGAAGAGAATGCAAAGAAATCGGTCGCGAAAGATTCCGCCACATACCGGAGTCCGAGATTGCTGTCCAATTCTCTTGGAGAACGGGAGGGGTGTCATGCGAGAACTTGCGCCCAATCCTTTTGACCCGCTTCCACACCTCTGCTAGAGGGGTCTGCCCGGTAAGTAAAGCCACGTATGCCCGCTAAGAAGAACCGCGGGCGTGCTTCGAAGAAATTGAAGTCGTTCGCACGGCGCTTATAGCGTATGTAGGCATAACGTTTCTGTTTGAGGGCCACCTTACACTCGGATTACCACCACGGGAGCAGTCGGCGTGCAAAACGGCCAGACGTTCTAGGAATAGTAGTTAGGCCCAAGGTGATGAGGTTGCCGGAGAAGAACTCAACGGCCTCATCTACCGACCTAAAATCCAAATCCTAGACTGAGACAGAGAAATCAGTCATTTCCTGAATTGCGGGCCACCGCTTATGTGCCAAACACCACCAGGGTCGGCTCTCAGGCAGCAGCGGCCCAAAAAGTGATATTTGATTGGGAAAGTGATCACTACCATAGAGGTCATCGACTACCCCCCCCCAAAATCAGGCTGTGCATCCGGACAGCACAAAGATAGATCGAGGGAGGAAAATTAAGCGTTCACGGGCAGTGATGCGTAAAGTCATCCACATTTCGGACACCTATCTCCAACTCGACAAAAAAGTTGGCCACTACTATATCCGTCGGGTTAATCGAGTAGTCTTCACAGAGGGGATTACCTCCTATACACGCGCAGCTACACAGCTACTACCTGAAAGGAGATATCTATAGCAAATAGAAGAACGGAGACATCATACCGTTTAAATCGCGCATCCTACTACCCGGCCCACATCTCCTCGTGGTGGGGTCGCAAAACCCTTATACCCAGGGAGGGTAAGCAGGGCTCACGTGCAGAGCATTGTCTCCTGCAAAAAGATAGCTAACGGGGAACGGGAATAGAAGAGCCTCCGCAGCTCCTCCCAGTGGGTCCGGAGTCCCCGGCAATTCCATCGGAGGAATATACCTTCCAGGCCTTGCTCGAAGGAGATGCAGGGGCCCTCTTCGAAGACAAGACCCTCACGGGAATGGCAGTATGCTTTCGGGAGGCAGAACTCCGGACGATGTTGGCCGGACAATGCACTGAAGGTGTTATCACCTTTGATGACTTAACAGGGGATTTTAGTCTTGCTATGCAAGTATTTTCCTCCCTCCGCCTCGAAACCTTAGGTGAGCGGGGCGTCTTCGGAGGCGGGGGTCCGTCTTTCGGAAGATCCATCATCTCCAAGCCACCCAGCCTACCAGTGTGTGTGCGCGTAGGAGCCGAAGCTACTTTATTGCTCTCCTCCTTTCGGGGGGCAGCTTTACTAACCTCGGAAGATGTCCTCACGATCAACTTCAGGGGCTTTGCCTTCTGTTAGTCTAATAACTTGGCGGAGGCGCTCGGCCATTTAGCCTTACGGGAAACAATCACGCTAGGGAAATGGGGGAAGGGAAGCCCTTGTTTTAGCCGAAGCAGTTTGTGAACCCTTTGTCTGCCAGCTTTACTAGCGGAGCGCCCCGGGTAGGTAGAACACGCAGAATGGTTATGAATGAGAGGGAAAACGACCGTGCTCGTAGGCCTGGAAGGGCCAGGAGCAGAGAGTGTATTTCTTAACAGTGAGGCATACATAGGACTTCCCACGCAACGCCATGCGCGCTAGGACACGTCCTTAGCCTCGCAAAATGAGAGACAATCCTGGACCTGAACGGAAAGGATTTTCTTCTCAACGAGATACGCACCACATTGCTTCGAAGAAGCGGGGTGCTGCTCTCCGCAATTGACACACTTGTCACATGCGATTTGGACTTATCGTGTGCAGCCTTGGAGCAACTTACACAGAGCTTCAGGTAACCCCGACTTTGTACGCCGACAGGAGTGATTTGTATGGCCGAAACGGTCGCAGTAGTAGCACCTCCGTGGCAGTGGCACGGATGCCTTGACGCGGTAGCGAAACCATCCAGGACGAAACTGACGGAGAGTGTGGGGGTGGGTGTCGAGGCTCATCCATGTTTTCTCATCACACGTTCTATCTTGAGCGCCCTATGGTCGGCCAGCTCTAATGTAATATTATCTATGGAGTAGTCAACGAGTTCCCTTAATAAACTACTCCTTTCATGAAGTTCATGGTAGAGTGTGGCGTCACACTCACCGGCGTGCCATCAAGTGCCCGAAGGGAACTAATCATGGACGCCTCTGAGGTATTCGACAAACGGGTCATCCCCGACATTTTACCAATCAAACTAACTTAGTCTCTTCTCTGATGGATCATGTTGCCCGTAGCCAATATGATGCCATCGGTGGAGCGAATAACAAGGAAGCGTTTAAAGCCAGCGGGCTCGAAAACGCCATGTAGCCTCTTAATGAGGGGTCCCAACCTAATCGAGGCTCCGCTTTGCGCACCTTTGGTCTTAGTTAGGGCCTCCGCGGCCAGGGAAGCAACGGGGCTGGACGTGCTGATCTTAGCTTGGTCACTTGCCTAAACGGCAGCGGACCCGTCCGTCCCCGTGGACCCTGTGAGGTGAGAGGAGCCCTTAGTCTTTTTAGTCTTGTTCTTCTGTCTTTTTTTTAGGAGAGGAGGGCGGGGAGTGAACCCACTTATCTTCTCCGCTGGCAGGAGCCTTCAGACCAGATGAACCGTCATCAGCCATATCCTTCTCTGAAATGGAGAAGCTCTCTTGGCTGTCATAGGGGCACCAGCAGGGTGAGGAGGTCCCTTCTCTCCCTGTAAGGCCTCGGGGGCTCGAGCCGTCACGAGGACCTTGCACAGGGGCGGACTTGGCTTCAGTGTTTGGCACGGAGCCAATGTTTAACACCATATAACGCCCTACCATCTGAGGCTTGGCCACCTTAGAGACAAACTCCATCTCAGGGGGGTCTCCGTGTGGCTCTCCCTTTCCCCTAAGACATCAAAGATCCCATTCGAGGCTCTTTTATTATCTTCTAATGACGGCGAACTTGTATCCGTTGAGGGAGAGAGGCGAGCAGGTACACTGACCCCCCTGAAATCTAATTGCGCACGCATGAAAGACATTAAGTAGAACGGGCCGATGGGCCTGCCGTCCTTTGCACACCTAATGGGGTTGGCCCTATCGAGTCGCACCAACCGGGACTGGTCAATTATAGGCCGCCTGCCTGCTTTTTTGGCAGTCCACTTGGAAAGTAAATGGGGACTGCCGCTGTAAAATGTGACCAATAAAGGGGTGAGGGGGCGTACCCTGCACCCGTAAGCAAAAGAGAGGAGTAAGCCTCGTCCTTGGTAGAAGAAATTTGGAGGGTCCCCTGAGAGAGCATAGGGGGGCCTCCACTTTTTTAGTATAGCTGCCGAAAGGCGGCTCTGGTAATGGTAGAGAAGGCAACGGAATAGGGAAATTTTTTTTTAAGGACTCATCATTGGGCATGGTGAGCCTATGTAATTTACGCGATGCACACGCTCATCACCTCACGCAGTAGCCCGCTCTGCGAGGGGTAAATACGGGGCCGGCAGAACAAGCTGTCTCCATTTGAGGCCATTCCTCGAGCCTAGTGACCTGGCAGCCCATCAGCATGGTGGCTCTACCTTGGGCATGGCATAAAACCGATAGTCAGGGAAAGAAGGAAGAAAGGGTAAGTGAAAAAGGTGTGGGTAGGGATGAATCAGGTTGTTAAAAACCAACCACCCCAGGCAGGAGCTCAAGGGTGAGGGAACATTTCTCCCTCCCCCTTAACCCCGATCCGCGATATTTGGGTGAGAGGAAGCTGGTCGGCGTTAACCCTGTGGAAATAGAGGCCGACCAGAGAAAGTTGTGGGAGAGGTTGTAGGGAAAGTGAGGAAGTAGGGTAAAAACACAGGCTGTTAGTAAGAAGGAGAAGAGGCTAAGCTAGGGGCGGACAGGGCGCTTAGTTCCCTCAGCACGGCATGCAGGAAGGCAAATCTCCGCGCCCCTTACGGGGCATTGGCGCCAGGAGGAGACGCAGCCCTCAAGAAGTCACCTGCAGCATGGTTGGCCGTGCGACACCTCCCACCTTCTTGCAGGAAAATGCCTTAAGAAAGTAATTTTTGCCAAAGGGAGACGACGATGTACTGATACTTAGATAAACGGATGCGGAGGAAGAAGTTCCTAAAGTGATAATGTAATCTTATTTACGAGGCTTTTGTTTAGGAGCGTAAAGTGAAGCTCATTCTACTTCTTATGGGTGCAGGTAAAGAAGGTGCGATCATCTATGAAGCGTAAATGACTACATACAACAAAGAGGCAGAGCCAGAAAATGAGTCTCTGGGTTCTGGAAAAGTTCAGTGAAGGAAAAAAGTAGGAGATTTCAATGTTACCTAAAACCATTTAACTAATAAAAAAACTACAACACCATACGGATGCAGATAGAGAGCCGGTGTAATTTTCGGAGCAAGGATGTTTCGCAAAAAAAATGACCTTGGCAGAGAAGAGAATATGTTGCATTGTTTAGAATAAGTTGAATGTGTCTGAGAGTAAAAAGAGGGAATCAAGCAAGAAGTGAGTTGCAATAGTCGATGGGAGGGGTAGTGAAAACAGAGTTGGTGGCCTGGAAATTTCCATGATCAAAGTGTGAATGAATAGGACGAAGTGCTTGAAGGAAGCCGAGAAAAGACTTACATATATGATTAGCATGATTATCAAAGGTGACCTCCACACAGTGTATTAAAAGAGAATTAGGGACTCACCAAGGTTCAGAGAAGGACCAATAACTTCACAACAAGCAACATCAAACCAACTGAAACACTTCCAGTTTATCGTGCCGGGGTTTCAGAAAAATGCCCAAGCGTCTGATAATTTTGTAAGCAGAGGGGAGAAATCTAATTTGTAAACTAAGGGGATAATGTGATTGGGAATACGAGGTTAATATGAGTCTCATCATCATGGAAGGGAAATTACAAACCGACTTGTCGCATTAGATTCACAAAGAGAAGAAGATTCATGCGAAAGAGGATGCAACGAACGACCCAAACTTGGAAAATACGGAAGTGGACTTCGGCCGACCCAAAGCATTCAGGTCCAATATTAAGACAGATTGATAGTAAGATGAGAGCTAAGGCTGAAACCACTCATGGTGGTTTTCAGAGACAGAACTTCACCTAGACAAAAAGCACTATGTGTTCAGCAACATCAAATGTAACCAAGAAGTAAAGAAGGACAAATAAAAGTCTAGCCAGCGGCAGAAGCTAGAACCTAAACGAAGACAGTTAAGGACCTTCAAAATTGCATATTCAGTGCTAGGTGCATCATTAAAGCCAGACCGAAAATCTCAACAATATCCAAGAAGAAACTCTGGGAGGGTAGCAGACATTTAAGGACCTTTGAAAGGAACAGAAGATGAAAAATTGGGCTGAAGTGTATCTTAATCTTAAGAATTACCGACCACCTTCCCCTGCGATCCTTCATCTTTACGCATTATTAATTAATGTATGCAGTTTATAGAGGGATGTTTCCGTCAAAAGAGGGATGTTTGATGATGCGTACAGTAGCTGTTTGATTGACTTGGAATACGCTTGATATGTCTGGTGGCTTTTGTACATCTGTTAAATTATGTTATTTGTGTTCAAAGAAATTTTAAATTAGGTGGTTGATTTCGTCTTGAAGGAAAACTTACATGTTTTTTATTAGATGCCTTTCCATTTTTTTTCAAAACGAAATCCACCACCAAATTTTCAATTTCAGTGAACTCAAATATCCACTTAACTTTATTAACCAATGCCATTGAAAGGCTGGAACAAGCAGCTTTTATTCTGTAGAAAAAGAAGACGAATTAATAAAATGTAATCATCTTCCCCTATGCCTTATCTCTAACCCCCTTCGAGATGAAAGGAACAAGAGAGGAATTGAAATTCAGCCAAATTTATTTATCGCTCTGCTAACTTTACAAACGAAACACTGTCGAATTTTTCTACATCACAACCTGACCTAATTTTAACATTTCCCTGGTCTTTTCACTATATTCCTGTCTTAAACTGAGCCAAACATCCTCAACCCCCCCAAAAGGTTGATTCAAGTAGCCTTTTGATGGTTGGCTCAGTCGATCAGCGTCGTGGTTCTGATAGTGAAGGGCGATTGACGACACAGGTTCGAATCCATCTCCTATATTCACCTTCATATAGCGATCAAAATAGTTTCCTCTATTTTCTCCGTTTCTAAATCTCCCCTTTTCTTTCTTAAGTTTTTAATGGTTCACGTGATATATTCCTCAGCGTTTTACCCGGTTGTGATACCACTTTCCCTATATATATATATATATATATATATATATATATATATATATATATATATATATATATATATATATATATATATATATATATATATAGTACAAGAGAAAATAAGAATTGGACGCGAATGAGCAAATGAGACAAGAAACCGGAGTTTTTTTAAAGGCAAGAGTGAGGGACATTAGAAGAATCCAGAATCAAAGGGAGCAGAGGGCGGCACAGTGAAGGCGATCCTTTACCGAGAAGACAGAAATAACGCTAGGGGAAAAAAGTTTTGAATTCCTGGCCGGGATTCGAACCCGGGTCTGCTGATTGCCGGTCAGATGCTTTACCGCTAAGCTACCAGGCACAGTAACTATATTTCGTCCAAAGCGTTACCCCATCAAACCCAGTATCTCCCTAAGCTAGGAACTTCCAAGGAATTTTTATACCACATGCTCTTACCCGCTCACAATTTAGAGGCTCACTGTCTATGCTCATTCGCGTCCAATTCATATTTTCTCTTGTACTATATGTATTTATAGTGAGCTACACCAGGTTTCTGCATCTTTCTTTCTGTCTTCAAATTTTTTTTGAAAGACAGAAATTAAAAATGGCATAGCCCGGTGGTGGTTGTATTATCACCCGCAGATCCTGTAGTTGCTGTCTTTGTATATATATATAAATATATATATATATATATATATATATATATATATATATATATATATATATTAGGATATAAAATAGGACCATATTTTTCATAATTAGCCAATTGGAATCATAAAGAAGGTGAGAACATACTCTGATCACAGCTGATTCTGTATCTCGAAACTCGACTATCCAGAGAGAAACCCCTGTTTTTCAAGAAAGAACCCAATCCACTGCAAAGTTAGATGCGTTCAATATTAAGCAAACAATAGAGAGAGCGAGACTCAAGGGAGAGGCATATTTGAAAGAATATGTAGTTTTGCAGTAAAATGTAAAAATCTGAAATGTCTTTACTGAAATGGAAGCAAATATGCAGCTAAAATGAGAGGAAAACTTGTCTGATTTCACACTCCTGAAGAATTTCGACAATGTGAGAAGGAAAACACCTTTCAGTTAGACTCCACCAACAGAACGAGATAAATTTCCTGGGCAAAGTTCCAACACTGCATAAAGATATTTTCGTAGTAAGTTATAAATTTGGAAAACTCTCTGATTGACTTCTTAATAGCCTCGTTGGTGAAGTGGTTTGGGTCACTGAATTCTGATTCATTGGCCAAAGTTTAGCTCCGTTTCGGCCCATTGCAGGTGGCATTTGATCAATCCAATTTTTCAACCATTAATGGGCACGATTTCCAAATGGGTGGTTCGGAATCTACTTAACACTGTAGGTGTTCCTTATAATCGTTATATTAAGAAAAATATTTAAAAAATAATAAAATGTACAAAGATTGGACAATAACAATAGAGACTGGGTGTTTTAATTTTTATTTGAAAAATGCGATCAAGGTCTTTTGCCTTTTGGGGGCGCAGGGTGTTGGTATTCATTCCTAACTCTTTCATGAACAAATAAGTGCAAACTAGCAATCAAGAAGCCGTTGGTGAGGCAAATAAATTGTCTGATGGAAAGGGACACGACAGATCTAATTATTCTCTTCTCATCGGCAGTTACACAATGGTCTTCAAAATGCATCATTCGTACAGCGACGGAGTCTACTTCCTGCGGTATTATCTTCGTTTCATGGGCGACAACCCTGTCCAGTGTAATCTGCCCTACAATTACCATCAACCCAAGTGGACCAGAAAGTAAGTACACAAGTTGGCTCACCTAGTCAATAGTCTTTTAGAAAATAGTTATGAAGGGTCGGTAATTATAGATCAGGGGTGAGCAAGCTATATGATTCAGAAGGCCACTTTTTTACTTTTCTAAAGTACTCTGGGTCACATACCTAACATTTGTGTTCAAGTTAAATAAAAACACAAAATGAGAGCACATTAGGAACTATCTAATTTTTTTTTAATTGACAAAATTTATGCCGTGATTCCTCAATAACTATCATACTGTTCTCTAGATGAGATTAATGTAGTTGCTTTTGATCGACGGTGAGCACCCATAGCACGCTCTTTTTGATCGAATATGGCACTTCTTGATTTAGGTTTAGTAGGCTACATGATAGAAAATATCTGCTGACAAATAAAGTTGAGCCACAGTGTAACATCTATTTTTTATAAAAATTATTTAACCGTGGAAATTTCTCATCATTTAGAGACCCATATAAAATTTATCAAGGGGAACAGATTTGAAATAATCTATCTGAATGCTGAAAATCGTTTGTAAGTTCGATTAGTTCGAGTTAAAGTTCAGGGGAAGCTTGATCAACATCAAAGTTGAGAAGAATAGTGAGTAGACGGGAATCAATTTCGATCGATAACTCAATATGTCAGACATCCAATTAGAAACAGTATTTTCCTCAATTGTTCAGTGAAAACTTAAACCTGTTGCAAAATTTAAAAGTGAAAAAGTTAATTACTCTTCATTTTCGCAGAAAAATTAATAATATCAGTTTAGTCATGAATTCATTTACTTCATGATGCATTTCATTCAAAAATATTCCTTTTCTTTACAATTTTAAGTTTATATCCCATAAGTAAGCTACATTGTCAACAGCAAAAGCAAGATCTGGAAACCGAATGATATCCTTAAATTGGGAGAAGTCTTGCTTTTGTTTCATTTCTAACAACAACTCAATCTCGCCTTGTAGTTCCAAAACTTTTCTAAGACATTGCTTAAACTTAACCATTTACATGTATTCTGACTGAAGTTTTCCAATGAGTTTAGCAAGTATCTATGGTCCCAAGCTGTTGATCTAATAAAGTTGACTAATTCAGCGACAGGCTTTAACTACATTGTCTATTTTTTAAACAAGTTTACAGTGAACTTCTTCGTTGAATAATTTAGTGTAAAGAAAGACCATTTGCCCTCGACCTATTTCATCTACTTTATTTTGAATTCTTCGTAATACTCATATATTTCTATCCGTCCTATTCCGGCGTACATAGGTAGTCACACTCATTAGTTTAGTCCATTTTAGATCGAAGTTTGCGAGACATTCTTTGACTTCTCTTAGGAAATCTTCTTTGTTGTCGTGATTTTCATTGGTTGTTTTACTGCTAGTTCTTCGATAAGTTTAAAACCCCTTGTAGTTCCTCGAATAGAGATCAATAGCTGAGCAGTGTCTCATATGACAACATTTATCAAAGGCCAAGGAAAACAAATTAAATATAAATTATTAATTGTGCTTAGAAATTTGCAGCCATATTTAATAGACGCCTAACAACTGTAGCCCAAAATAAGCTAGGACTCGGGTCCGGTCATACTCTACACAATTACTGACTGAATGTGGCTATGAAATACATGGTGATTGAAAAAACTGGAAAGGAATGGATGACTCTGCTACTATGACTGACTATGCAATGAGACAACAGATGAAATGTTATTGTAGCAGGAGACATAAACATCAAATACACTAATTGGGAGACCTTGCAGTCTTCCAATAATTTAGGAGGCCATTTTATATAGTATCCAGGATCTATATTGGTCCCAACAAGTCAACCCGGCACCGAAGAGATGTACCTAGAATCTTGGATGTAGTAGTAACAAATGAGCCAGACATGCTGATTTCAATTGAATATCATCCTCCCCTCTGTGCAAGGGACCACCTCACTCCTCACAAAGCTACAACTGTATTCTGAGGATCCCTGCACTACGGCACCTGATGGATGATCTACAAGGCCGATTATGATGCTATTGGCGAAGAACTTGCCAGTGTTAACTAGGATAATATTAACAATATCTGTACTCATTTAAAGAACATGCTTACTTTTATTCTGGGAACCTTGCTGGATATGACGAGTACAAGGTAAAATGAAATATTGCTACTGCGTCAATTTGTCAGACTAAGAAAAGTTTTGAAAAAAAGTTAGCTCTCAACATGAAACATGACCTGAAAAGCTTTTGGAAATATATGAGAAATAAAACTAAAACCAAATTACTATGGGAGATCTAAAAATGCCAAATAGACAGGTGGCAGTTACAGACCAGCTGAAATCAAATCTCTTAAATAATCACTACCAAAAGATTTTACCAGAGAAAACACAAGTTACATTCCCTTGTCACAGCAAAAGAATGTCATGTCTCCACTGGAATAGGTCTTATTCACTAAGGAGGATATCTGCAAGAAGCTCTCTACTCTTAAATCTCAAGTGCCCTTGGAACAGATGATCTGCTACCCAGCCTCCTGAAAGAAGTTCAGCAACAAAGATCCTTGAACAAAGGCGAGGTCCCAAATGACCGGAAGCAAGCAAGTTACATTCCCTTGTCACAGCAAAAGAATGTCATGTCTCCACTGGAATAGGTCTTATTCACTAAGGAGGATATCTGCAAGAAGCTCTCTACTCTTAAATCTCAAGTGCCCTTGGAACAGATGATCTGCTACCCAGCCTCCTGAAAGAAGTTCAGCAACAAAGATCCTTGAACAAAGGCGAGGTCCCAAATGACCGGAAGCAAGCAAATATTATACTAATATATAAAAATGGAGACAGATGAAATCCTGGGAACTACCTTACCATTAGCCTTATCTTGTCATATGTAAAGTTATGGAGAGCATCATTAGAGACTACCTCATACTCAACCATTTACTCTTGAATCAACAGTATGGCTGTATCCGTGGAAGAGTGTCCCCTCCAACTGATTGACATTATTGAGAGATGGACCAGTGCACTCGACACTGGTAAGGTGGTAGATAATAATTTTAAAGTGCAGGGGGATTTAAATAAATTGTTATCCTGGGCACATAAGTGGCAAATGACTTTCAACCTTGATAAGTGCAAAGTTATTAACATGGGAAAAGATAATAGAGAATTTAACTATGAAATGTATGGGCATTGGCTGAGCTCAGTAGAGGATGAGAAAGATCTAGCAGTAGTAATAGATAAGTCATTAAGGTTTTCTAAGCAGTGTATTGAAGCAAAAAATAGGGCAAATAGAGTGCTTGGTTTCATTAAGAGAAATGTCAGTTACAAAAGTAAGGAGGTCATTCTTAAACTCTATAACTTTTATGTTAGGCCACATCTAGAGTACTGTATACAGGCATGGTCCCCAAATTTTAGACACGATATTAACCTTCTTGAGTCAGTGCAACGGAGGGCAACAAAGATTATTCCTTCCCTGAGGCACCTTGAATATATAGATAGACTGAGGGTATTAAATATGTTCTCGTTCGAAAGGAGGTGGGTGAGAGGGGATATGATTGAGCTCTTTAAAAAGTTTTCTGGGATAGATAAATTGGATGTTAGCAAGTTTTTTGAGTTAGATGATGAAAATTAGGCTAGAGGTCACCACTTGAAAATAAAAAAGCAAGGGTGTAGGTTGGATTTAAGAAAATATTTTTTTACCAATAGTGTGGTGGACTTCTGGAACAAATTGCCGCGGAGGGTAGTAGGTAGTCCAAATTTAAATGTATTTGAGAGTAGGTTGGATGAGTTATGGAGAGGGTAGGTTGTGATGGTTCCTAAGTTTTGTATATATTAATATTGTTTGTATATATCTATAGCTGCATTATTTAGTTCTTGACAAGCATTGATTGGTGATACCCTTGTTTCTGGACGCAACCCTCTGGATGTAGTTTTCTTGGGAGTTTGGGTGCCTTAAAAAAGAGGCCGTTTGAATCGGATGACCTATGATGGGCCCTTGTGGCTTTTGTCATCTGTTATATTATATTGTGGGGGACTTTGATTTTGTCATCCCGGGCGATTATTGATATAGTCCTATGTGGGTGGGTTTTGACGGATGCGGATGACCTTTGATAGGCCCCTGTGGCTTTTGTCATCCGTGAAATTATGTTATGTTATATGTTATGTTATGTTAGAGTTGACTTGTTTTACAGCAGAAATCCATTATGAGTTATCATCCAGCTACTTTAATAAATTATTTATCAGAAAATTCTTTGCTGTGTTTTTCAATTTTGTAGTTTATCATGTAAGTTACGTTGTTAAGTTCAAAATCTGATTTTAATATGCTAGTGAAATTGTTGTTTTGCTTTCCTTAAGAATTTACCATTTCACTAAATTTCTTTTTATTGCCCCTTCTGATAATTTATCATCGTTGCCATGTTTTTCCTCAAGTCTTTCAAAAATAGCCACGTGTTCTGAGCATATTGCACAAAGAGCTCTTTCATTATCGTAAGTAAAAGTAAAAATCATTTATAATTCTATTCCTTATTGAATTTACGATTCGTAGGATTTCTCTAGGGTTTTTTTTTTTGTCTCCCACCTTTGTTTATGTTAAAATTAGAATGGTAAATAAGAAACTAACAAATAAACCCCCTCCCCCTCAAATGATCAAGCAACAGATTGGCCTAAAACAGACGGCCACAAAGTGACTATGTATTTTAGTAAAAATATTTTAATAATTTTGAGTTCCTAATATTGTTGCAGCTATAAGTATTTCGGAAAAGGTTGCTAAGGAAGCGGCTGGAAGCCTAGCACAAATAGGGAGTTACGCTTCCGATTCAAACTTTGATGGCAATCATTGCGAGTAAAAGCATTCTCGTAACATAAAATTAGGCCGATAAGATAAGTTTAAATATATCGTGTAATTTATTATTTAATTTTAGGTTTTTTATTCACAACAGTCACTGGCCATATTATGAGAATTGGCAGACCACATTTTGCCCGCGGGACAGACTTTGCCAACAAAAGCATGTACTGGAGATTGTGGCAAGTGATTTGGGAATCCAGCGGGAAGGAAGTAATTCTATTTATGGTCGGCTCTTAGCACTTTTCCAATAAGTTTTATATTTATTTTGGCTCATTGAAATGAAAAAGCTTTGCGGATACTGAAAGGAAATCTCAGAGTTGCAACACATTTTGGTGTTCTACTGTAACACTGGAAATGCTTGCTTGGTTCTCAGAAGGCTGAGTGGATTGTCTTTGGGTAGACCTATTTTCCAGCTCGGCTCTGCTTTCGCTGTGATCTCATAATGCGAATTCAGATAAAATAAACATGAATAGAGGGGGAAACACGGATAAAAAAGACAAAATTACAGGAAAAACCTGGACATCCAGAAAACAAATGGAAAATCGACTGCGCATTATAACTGTACTAATGCTGACGTAACAATACGAGGGATTTTATCGAGAAAAAAAACTCCTATAGAGAAGGAATCAGGTTGCTTTATCGCGGACTACGCTCGGGTAAAGCTACTCACTGGGAAAGGAGGCAAGGACTATCAACAAAAGAGAGGCGAAAAACGTGATTTTTTGCGGGAAGCCACTTTCTTCAAAAAACTGCATCCAAAGACACGCGTATTTAGCCTGATTGAAGAAAATTTTTATTGCTAAGTACGGAGTTATCCCCCAAAAAGGAATCATCCACAGTTCGCACTTTTTAACTTCAACTTTTTTTCATAACTTAATAACATAACAAAACCATCACTGCGCCTTGACCTCCTTAGTAGTACTGTGTGGTAAACCATCGGAGGAAGCCCTGATAGGTGGCGCTAAGAAAAGGGTTCCTTTAGAAAACGATTTGGAGACATTGGAGAGGCGTTTAATAGAGTAGCCCTATTAATGTAAAAGGGGTGCGGAGTGAGCTAATAGGAAGTAAATCAAGGAACCAATAGTTACACACCCCAAATACTCAATCGTCATGAAATCCGAATTTATCGAGCATCTCTCCCTGCCCCTTATACCAAAAGGAACGAAGAGAACAACGCAGATAGTTTCCCAGAGGATATTCACAGACCTACAAATCCACCTCATCAAGTGCCTAAAAATGCCGATCTGAGAACAAAGACGTGGAGCAATTACTATCCTAGGAAGGAAGCATCACCATCAAGAAACTCGATCTCGATGCGAAGACTCCATTTCAGATCACCCCCAATAGTAGTGCGGTCTGTAGAAAAATCTAACCATGAGTTGAGGATAAAAAAAAGAGGAACTCAAACAAAAACAACCATGACAAAGGATACACAAAGTAATCAAATTCAGAAGACACACACACCCTTTTTCAAAATCATGTATGAAAATACTGAAATGCATGTATGAGTATCCCCCAAGCAAACATACAAAGAGACGCCTTCGTAAACATAGAAATATGCTTCCGTTGCTACACAATGGAAGATCACATTACCAAGGAATGTTCCCCAAAAGACTTTGTGGTGTCTGGTGTGTTAGGAATGCGGTTTGGAAGGTCACACGTATAGAAACTGTCAAAATGCAACAAAGCATTGCCTAAATTGCCCAGGACCACACTGGACCATGGGCATTTCATGCCCCCAAAGAAAGGACACCGTATAGATGAAATAACGGGAAAATCAAGAGATAACAAATGGATAACGGAACATGTCATACGCTGCAGCAGCGATAACAACCACGCAACCTAGAATAGAAACATAAGTAAACATTGATGGTGAACTAAATGTAAAAATTCTGACGTGTATACTCCATTGGCACATCATGAATATAGTAAATTTAGGAAGCTATGCCACGTCGCTCAGTGAGAAGCTCAATGATAATAGATTTGAGCCAATGAAATTGCCCAAAGAAGTTGACTATTCGGTGATCTTCAACATAAATATAACGGAGAACACCACAAAGGATTTGATGGGAAAAAAGAAGACGAAACTGATACATAAGAAACTGACTCTAGAACTAGCACATAGTAATCTGCTCAAGAAACGATAGTGACAGGAGGAAAAGCAGAGAGAGCTAGAAAATCTCAAAAGAAAAGAAACATTTCACCCAAAGAACAAACACCGGCCCCCATCTACTTCAATCACACCAAAAGCAACAGTAAAATATATACGAGAACAGAACGAGAGAAAGAGAAAAATCTAAATCTAACAGCTCGAGGCTACCAGGAATAGGAAACTAACGAAACTTTCATCATAGATAGACAAAAATTAGAAATTTTACAGATAAATACAACAGAAGGAAATATAAAGAATACATTTACGGCAACATTTTTCGAAAATTAGAGCCTAATATTATAGGCTCTAATTAGATTTAGAAGTAAAAAGGATGAAGATATGGAACTACATATAACATAATAGCAACTAAACCTTTCAGAGAGAGATTCGACGGAGCTGCCATTGCATTCCAAAAGGAGCTGGACTACAAGACACGCCACGGACTAATAGAATGATGCAAGAGAAATAGAACTCGAACACGGCCTCTCGATTGCTAACTTCACAAGATTATTCAACAATGGAAAAAGTGTCATTTTCTTGAGAAACCTACACAACGCACTCTGTTCGTGCACGAACACGAAGAGTGCGGATCGGCCCCTGAATACACTACTAAATGGGGAAGGGCTAGGGCCCGAATTCACAACCTACATCAACAAACAGCGTAGCATCAAAACCAGCTGTCGAATTTCAACCTTCTCTTTAATTCCTACTTAAAACCCGTAGCTATCCCACATAGACACTACATAGCATCCCTTCTACCAATTCACCACCCCTACATACATTCAAAGGAGTGGTGAGCCTATCATGGGGCAGACTGGACGTCTTTAGAGAATATGAACCGAAGAAACACAACGAAGCGACTGTGGAGGAAATTGACGAAGAGCTCCATAAAATTAGAGAAGCATTGATACTTGCAGATAATGAGGCAATCCATAAAAGAACTCATAGAGCAATCCTGAACTTCAGAAGGTCACCGAACTGATTTTGATAAAAGGGTGGAATTAAGAATGATTTCAGAACAGATGATCGATCAACCACAAAACCAAAAATGTAAACACAAGTAAACATTGACAGAAAACTAAATGTAAACATTCTGGCATGTAAACCCCATATGCACACATAATGGCGTGTAAACTCCATATGCACACATCATGGCGTGTAAACTCCATATGCATACATCATGGCGTGTAAACTCCATATGTACACATTCTGGCGTGTAAACTTTATATGCACACATCATAGCGTGTAAACCTTATGTGCAAACATCGCAAATCTAAAAAGAGACAGGATGAACAGGTCTAAGTCGCGTGCTCTCAATTATTTCAATAATTTAACAAAAGTATTATCAATTAACAAAAACCGATTATTTTCTGACGTTCAAAACTTTCGAAAACTCATTGAAAAGTAAAATGGTTCCGAACCGACCGATCGACTTATGGAATTAGAGAGTAGCGCGCGCGCGACGGAAGAGAGAGAGAGAGAGAGAGAGAGAGAGAGAGAGAGAGAGAGAGAGAGAGAGAGAGAGAGAGAGAGAGAGCTCACGATAATGATAAAGTGAAAGCAAAAGACGAGCGATGGAACGGACTAATCCAAAAGATAGCCGAAGAAAGATGGTCAAAAGAATTCTGGAACTGGATGAACAGAAGATGAAAGAGAAGCAAGATAAGAATCGAGGATAAAAGAGGAAAGACGAAGCCGACGCTGAAAGAGTAATTAGAGAACACTGAAAAAAGGTTTTAAAAATGAGTGAGGAAGAAAACGAAAACTTGTACATCGATTTTAAAAATTGTATTTGAGAAGAACTTAATCAAATAATCGAAAAAAAGACAGACTCACCCCATAAAGAGGAACCCCAAAGAAGGAAGCGATACCATCATCAAAAGACCGAAGAGCTTTTATTAGAATAAGAAGCAACGTTAAGCAATGAAGCGCCAGGACTTGCGAGGACAAATTACGTGAAAGCGCCAAACAACATCTAAAGCCCGTTTTCCACCCGTACCTGATAAGAGGCCTCTTTCCCGACAACCTGTAAACGGCTAAAAGGATTTCCATTCCAAAAGCTGCAATGACACTAGTAAATGGCACGGCTTATCCAACCAAGAAGAACGGCGGGAGAAGAAATGAGAAGTATCAAACAATAAGAATTGTTATGGTTAATAATAACCAAATCAGGTTGCATGAAACACTTAACCGACAGAATCGAGAAAAAGGAAAACATTGGACTTAAACTAAGATCGCTCAGTTGTCAGAAGAAGAAAATCTATAACACACACCAATCTACCCCACAATTGATGTGTGTACATTCTCAACCTCTTAAAGTTGCAGAGAATCCAGAATAGAGCAATGTATTTCATAACAAAAGTCCGAGAAGAATGGAAAAGGGAACGACTTTCATAGAGAAGCCGGGATGGAAACCTTAAATAAGATAAGATATTCTAAAAAAAAGTGATGAGATTAGCGAGGAAGAGCCAATCAAATAGTGCAAAGAGCGGGAAGGGTACCCCATCGACTGTTCCCAAGTAGCATGGCGGCAATGGACAGAGAAGAAGAAGAAGAAGAGGGAGAGATATTTAGTTAAAACAAAAACAAATTCCAGATACGACAAATATTAAATCCAGATTATGACAAAAAAACATGATTAAGATAACCGATTCAGATAACAGACTACGATAACCTACGGACACCGAATTAAGATATACCGATTTTTACGTAAGTGAACAAAATAACTTCAAAAGTAAAGGAACAAACTAGCAAGAAGATCTAATGAAAGAATAGCACAACCAAAACAATCATATTATAAACATTTAAAGAGGTACATAGATTACAACAAAGAGATACAAAGTAAAATTCCAACTTACGACTATCCTACTACGGCGCGAGATTAGCTTGACCTCCAAGTAAACTTGCAACTCTCCAACTTCTTTCTTTTTTTTCCCGAACATTTTACTACTGTCGCTTCCAAACGGGCTTTACATCAGTTCAGTTGATGGTTCGAGGTAATTATTGCCTTTACTTCGGCACCTCTAAAACATATCTTTTTCTTTTATCTATCAATCTACTCTTAGGATGAGAGAGTGTAATACATTTCAATTAAAGTATCTTACATATATACATACATAGGTTTACCAATACATCATTGGTCGTCACAACTTATTTAGTAGCAGAATTTATCTTTTATCTTTATTATCAATGTATATTCACATTTTTTTCATCATTAGTCTTTTTATATATATTTATTTACAATACTATACACAAAAAGTAACATGACTGTTTTGGTGTTAAACTATTTTGAATGTGTCTTCAACATTGGGACACCCCTTTAAAGGTGTTTGGGTGGGTAAACAAGTTTTTATGCATTAAAGTGGTGTGTGGTGTATTTGCCTTAAAGAGAAATAGCGGTCTGCCCCATCTTTATTAATGAAGTACAGTCACCTCAGCTATTTATACTCTTTCCAGAAGTTTTTTTCTTGCATTCCAAATTTCTCTCAAATATTTTTTTATATTTACCTTCATCTACTTCTTGGGTTTCTGTAAAGTGTAATATTTTTTCTAAGCTTTTATTTTCCATATTATATATTTTTCTGATATTTTCTAGCTTTTTACAATTCTTGATAAAATGTTCTAGGGTCTCAGTCTCTTCTCTGTAGAGCTTGCATTGTATATCTTCTCCAACATACTGTTTACGCCAGTCTAAATTTAAAATATTGCTTCTGCATCTAAATAGAATCACTGAGGACAAGTCGTTATTATAATTTTTTTCTTCTGACACTGATCTTTTATTTGCTTTGTACAAGGCGAGTGTTTGTTTTTGATCTAGCTCCTATATCCATATCCTGGTATCAAAATCCTTTATCTGTGTCTTGAGTTCTTCCTTTTTCAGTTCTTTTAATTTTATTTTATTAATTTTGATGTGCTCCATGTATTTTTCAAGAGTGGTTTTCCATGTTTTATAAAGTTTTTCATTCATTACCTCTTCCATTATTCTTTTGCTAAGTTTTGCACCTCCATCTAGGATATATTTAACAAAACTAATTTTAGTGTCAATGTCTCTTGTTAACATTGATGATGTCCCAATTTCTCCACGCAGTACCACTAAAGGGGCAGAGCCTGGGGCACCTAGAATATTTTTCCACTGAGTTTTCTATTCTTTGTAACTCTTCTAATTCTTTCTTTTTCTAACATATTATTGATATTCCTGTCAATATAGTTGGTAGTATGATACTTTTCAGGAAAGTTTTGCCAATCATTACCAAGATCTAGCGATAACCGAGAATGTAAGATTTCTCAATTTTTTTGCCTGATTTATTTTTTCCTCTCTATGTTTACTAAAACGGTTTCTTTTATCAGTGATTCCTAAATATTTTGTTTCATGGGTTATTTCATTGTCTCTAATCTTGGTCAATTTCTTTTGCTTTGCATTAAATATCATTATTTTACTTTTATTTTTATTAATTTTTAATCCACACTCTCTTGATAATATCAATCATAATTTCCATTTCTTCTATCGAATTTAAAATTAATATACCATCATCTGCAAAGAATAACGATGGGATATGAAAATTCTTATCTTTATACCCTACATTTAGATTGCAGAGTTTTTCTATAAACATGTTTATGACCATTATAAAGATCTGAGGCGACCCAGTGCAGCCTTGCCGTATACCACTTGTTATATTTGCAGTGCCTATTTATCCATAGTTAATATATAATGTTGTTATATCATCTGTATATACTCGTATGTCTGCGATTGTACTTATTATTTTTGGATCACATCTATATTTTTTAAGTACTTCGATCATCATTTTTCGATCCACTGAGTCAAAAGCTTTAGTAAAATCAAAAAAAGTTATCACCAAATTTTTTTTATTCTTTATACTTTTTTCTATGCAGTATTTTAATATTAATAAATTTACTTCCCGTCTTCTACCTTTTGTAAACCCAGCCTGCAATTCATTTTCTGCTTGAATATTTTTCATATGTTCTATTAGGTTTGTTTTTGTCAGGCTCATGAATAGCATATATCCAGTATTTGTGAGTGCTAATTGGCATAAAATAGTTAACTGTTGGCTTTTTATCTTTGGCATCAACACTGTTTTTGACTTTTTCCATTCAATTGGGAGGTCTTGCTCCTGGATTACTCTATTTAAACTTTGTGTTACAATCTCTAGTAGCGAGTCATTTTCACCAAACCATTTCCAAATTTCTCCTATTATTTTATCTGGGCCTGGTTGTTTTTTATTTTTTATATTATTCATATGCTTTTTGACTTCTCTGCATTCAAACCTAACTGGTTTCATTCTTTTATATTCGATTTGCTCATAGTTTTTCCAATCATTTCGTAGTGTTCTGTCATTTTGGGGGGAATCCACTGATAATTTGTTTGAACACTCTTATATGCAATTTTTTTTTAATTATTTTGCTCGATATCTAAACAATCAAAATGTTTTATTATGTTGTTTGGTACATATGTAATTTCATTCTGCAAAAATATTTTTATTTTTTCTCTATTTAAATTTATATGCTGGTTATAACTTTGTAATTCAACCGGATTCCATATATCTCCTATATCATTGCGATGTTTTTGATATATAGTACTCCAGTAGCTTATGATAATTTGATTTCTCCCAGCTTCTTTCTTTAGCTCTTTCCCTTGGTTGTCCTAAACCTTAACTATTTCCTCCTTTTTATCTGTTCCTCTTAGTTTATTTATATTTTTCCAAAGTTTATGTCCTGATTTATTCTCTTTAATTTCCTGAGTAATGTTCCTTTCATGTTTTTCCATGGTTTCTCTTACTAGTTTTTGGACCTTTTGTTTTTGTGTGAGGTATATTTTTATGTACCGTTTTTTTTCCCTTCTCATCTTTGCTATTTCTTTTTTTCTATTATATTCTTTTCTTATTTTTATTCCTTCCTTTATTTCTTTGTTAAACCAAACTGGTTTCTTCTATGTGTACTTACCTCTTTTTTTTAGTTTTTTTGAGAATTTTATTTGCATTGTGCTCAATTATTTCTTCGATTATCTGCATTGTTATTGGACGTTTTTTTATCAAGTAAATCAGTTTCTAGTTGTCTCATAAATAGATCTTTTAGGTGTGGATTTGTAATATTTTAATATTCAGATCTCTCAGTTTCTTCTTCTTGCTGCTTATTATTCTTTATCTTAAATCTAGCTTTTAGGAGACAGTGATCTAATAAATCAAACCACTTCTTTTCTTCATCGATTTCCATGTTCATATAATTACTATATAGTTGTTGATTTACAATAAAAAAATCAATTGAACTTTTTCTCCTCTTTGCTCTCTGGTAATCATTCCAGTACATTTCTCATCAGCATTTAGCAGTATTAGATCTAGGGCCAAGAGCACTTAGGTCCACTATCTAATCTCCTCCTAGTTTCTCACTATACTATCTCTCCTCCCTCTTCTTCCTCTCCATGCCCTCCCTCTCTTCCCCTGGACACAGTGTGGGAGTCGATGGGGTAGCGGGGAAAGCCGGGCTCCTTCCCCCAGCCTCTCTCGCTGTCTCCGAAAATAGCAAGGGTGTGTGTGTGAGGCGGCAGGGAAGAAGGGCTCGGATACTATAGACATTTACTCTCTAACACCTTTTTAATTTTATTCTCTATTATTTCGCTGCTGCATGTTTAGGAGACATCCAATGATTCTGAAGCAATAGTAATGATAGTGTGACTAACACATTAAATTAATAGCTATAACAAATGGACTAAACACGGACTTTTTACAAGAAAAATCTTTGAAGCCAGTCAATGACGCGATTGAGTTTCGTAACTGAAGTTTCAATAACCCTATGTTCGACCGGAATCTTTCCCTTTACCTAGACACCCAATGACTATCTTCGGCTTCGGTTGTAATCATCAATCTCGAATATGTTGTGAGCATACTTTTATCTTTGTGCCTATAAGCATTAACAAGCTCATGAATTTTACTCATTGGAATCAACAATGTCAATCAAAATGAATAAATAATTAATTTCAAGATAGATTTTAGCCTGAAATTCGTCGATCAAATGGTCATGGCTGAAAGATCTTACAATTTCCTCGGTGTAAGAAGATGATTGGTTTGATTTGATTTATGTTTCTAAAAAAAAGAGAGAATTGATCTATCTATCCAGCAAGTGAGATCTGGCAAAAGAAAAATTAGGACTAATTATTTTTATAGAAGGAAATAAGAAAATAAATGCAACCAACTAAACCATTTTCACATAAGGGATAAATAATAAGGGTGGGCGGTGAAATGTCCATAAAAGGTAGACAATGAAATAGAATAATGAATATGATTAAGCGGTGGAGCAGAAAGGAGCTTCCAGAACAAGAAGATTCAAAGGGAAGAAGTAACTCAAGAGGACAGGGATCGGAGGAAAGCCTTAGGTCGGTCATTCTATAACAAACTCCATCATCACTCAATGCTGGGAGAAGGGGGAGTTCAAAACCAAGGAAGAGTTCAAAACCATGGAGGAGTTCAAAACTAGGGAGGAGTTCAAAACTAGAGAGGAGTTCAAAACTAGGAAAGAGTCCAAAATCAGGAAGGAGTTCGAAACCAGGGTCGAGCTCAAAACCGGGAAGGAGTTCAAAACCAGGGAGGAGTTCAAAACTAGGGAGGAGTCTAAAATCAGGGCGGAGTTCGCAACCAGAGATAGTTCGAAACCAAGGTGGAGTTCAAAACCAGAGAGGAGTTCAAAACTAGGGAGAAGTTCGAAACCAGGGAGGAGTTAAAAACTAGGAAGATGTTAAAAAACAGGGAGGAGTTCAAAACTAGGGAGTTAAAAACCACGTAGGAGAAAGTTCGTAAGAAAAAGAATGAGAGCGTCACGGTGGTGGACAGATTGTTGTTGTTACTGAAAACTAAAAAGCAAAAACCAACAAGGGCACTTCTGCTTGAAAGTTCGCAAGGAGAGAGGTATAAAGTAAGTGGTTAAGATGGAGGAAATGAAAATGTGTTGAAGACATATAGCCTCAGATCTATCTGCTGGCGTTAAGGCGTGGAGAGCACACAATTCTCCAGATGTTGGTTGCAGCATTTTTGCCATGGTAGTAGACGGAAATATTTAATAATTATGGAGCAGAAATTGAGGCCTACAAAAGAGCAGCCCAAAGGATTGCAACCCGTCATTTTTGAGGATTCGAAATATAAATAAATACAACTCCGCTTCTGCTCCGGGGTCGCTGAACGTTGAACCTTTGTCTACTCTTTTGGATCAGGCTATAAAAAGTGGCCTTTAACTTTAGAAGTAGTCAAAAGATAGGAATCCTCGTTAGTCCATCTGTAACCACTTAACCATACTGGAGTCCTTGACTGTGTGCTATCCTTCAAATCCCACCTCCCCTACCAATTCAATGTGTAACTAAAGGTCTTCAACCTTCAGCTTTGATCACAGATCACGCGGTGGGTCCCATTTTCTTACGGGTCACGTTTGGTGCAAGGATACATATGTGATTAATATTGTATTGAAAAATTATTCATGCCAAATTGACATACGATAAAAAGACATCATGTGTTTTAATATTAATAAGATGTGATTTATTAATAACTAGAAGTAACTACATTGTCGTGGTACAACCACTCTATATCATACACTAGTCCTATATTATGTGGGGGGGTGACTTAATCACCCACTGCAACGCGGACCGTTGAAGGACTGTTCGCAGGGATTAACGACCGACTAGGAGGTCACACTTGAAGCGTTGGGTTTCAAATCCTTAATAATCAGACAGAGTGCATAAATGGTTGGCGAGATTTACTTGAATAGGCCGAGAGTATCGTTCAAGGAGAGTTAAAGAGGAAACAACAAAATATAATTTTATTTACAAAGATTAAAGTAAGAATAATAATAGACAAAAGGGAATTATTTAAATTTAAAGAGTCTCTTGATAATTATTATGAGGAGCGATTCTCAAATGGAATTAATTGATTAATGTAACTAGGCTCAGATGAAAAGGGGAAACTTGACAATACTAATAATTGAGGGGGTTTCAATCTTACGGGACGATGACTTCGAGGAAGGTCCTTCTTGCGATGAGGCGAGTGGGGAATGATCCGATGAGGCAAATGGGGCACGATCCGAATGAGGTAGGTGTGGAACGATCCGAACCAACCTTCCGATGAAGATCGCAAAACTTCAAAGATGATGTTCAACGGGAAATGTGCGAATTCTCGCAATTCCACTGAAAGAGGAATCTTCTTTTTCTTCAAGGGTAATCGATGGAGATTTTCTTCGTTTCGATTAAACGAAGGGAGACTGTTGCGCAAATATAAAGGCTTGCCGTTCACAGAAGCTACCAATTGACTTAGGTAGAATCACGGCTGAAGAAGGCTGCTGTCTAACGAAAGCTCACGGGACGAGACGATAAGGACGGCCTTGAGGTGCGAGCTGGACTCTTCGAACTACAGAATAACCCGAGTATTTGTATTCCTGATTCTGGAGAAGAATTAGGAGTTTGTAGAAAAGAGTCACAAGCTTCAGACATCTTAATCCGGAGGCGGAGTCGATTTATCATTTAGTAGCGAGGTGCGATACAGCGCGGCTCTTTCACATCTCGTCACCGGATGGGGGAAGGAGGACTTGGGACGAGTTCGCAGGATTGGGAAATATTTTCCCAACGTGCTCAGGAATGCTCACGGGACGAGACAATAAGGACGGCCTCGAGATGCGGGCTGGACTCTTTGAACTACACAATAACTCGATTATTTATATGCCGGATTCTGTAGAGGAATTGGGAGTTTAAAGAAAGGAGTCACAAGCTCCAGACATTTTAATCCGAATGCGGAGTCAATTTATCATTTAACAGCGAGGTGCGATACACGATACAGCGAGGCTCTTTCACACCTCGTTACCGGGAAAGGGAAGCTTGGGACGAGTTCGCAGGATTGGGAAATATTTTCCCAACGTGCTCAGGAGTCGAAAATTCGAGAATGTTCGAATAGGAAGTGACGTCGTCCATGGCGCAATACCATAGCACGTGGTCTCCGATTAATGGGGGGAAGGAGGGGAGTCAGAGGTTGTTCTTTCACATACATAATAAACCAGTATGTTTTAACACTATAATTAGAATAGTACATTCGTTATTTCACTCTAAATTCCATAAAAGAACCAACAAAATGATCCAATCTTCCTTTTTCGTAAAAGAAATTACAGAACAATCTCTCGATATATTTATGTGGGATCACTTTAACGTTCTCTCACCTGAAGTAGCCATTTTAACATCTTTTTCCCAAAGTATTGGCAATTGACAATTATATCCCCTTATATTTTAATGTTAACATCCCCCACCTGCAATTAAACATCAATCATCCCAATCTTACGTCCGCGAAAGTTACGCTTGCCGAAATGCTCCTTCTTCCAATATTTCTCACTCCGTAATTAGAAAATAAAGTGTTGTTTTGGAAAAAAGATCCGATTCTTATGGCGGTTGTGCTCTTATGGCGTTTCTGCACTTGGGAAAGTTGTGCTCTTATGAGGGTCGTGCTCTTATGGCGGTTCTGCGCTTATGGAGGTTGTGCTCTGAAAAAGGTTGTACTCTTATGGCGGTTGTGCTCTAGTTTTGATACGTAAAAGCCTACCCAGTGAGCCTATTTGGGAACCACTAGTTTTTTTGTGAAGCACACACAGCTTCTTGTTTTAAGAGTTCATTTGGCTGTGACCTGCAATTGGCTTCCACAAACGAGCATGAACGATCATCTGGAACATTTATGGAGCGCCATTCATCCTTAGCGCCGTCCACCCTTCCTCGGGAACGGTGGGTCAAGGAAGAGTAGAACTCTTCGTGACCACAGAAGGGGGAAATGGATACTAGTAGTCCATGGGTAGGGCTACAGATCAGAGGAGTGAGTGGGTATGATGTGATGTGAAGGTGAGAAGGGAAATTATAGTGATGTTGCAATTGGGTATATGCGTGATGATAGGTAGAGAGTTCCTAAGCTGGCATTGAATCTCTGCCTCGAAGTGAGAAATCCAACGCCGTATCCAGACCACTGCTAAGAACTGTACAGGAACATGCTGTAAGCCATGATTGTATACGAATCCTTGACTAAAGATTTGCAAAATTTCGCTTCCCACGCCCCCCTCCTCCCCATATTTCTAATGAATATAAATGTTAACATCCCCTAAGGGTTCGCGATTAAACATCCCTCTAAAGAGAGATGTTGAAGTGATCATTTATGTGTACTTAAATTAAAAATAATAAAGGTTGTTTCAATTTATATATATATCTGAAGCAGTGGGATATTTTGGGAGGAGTAAGAGGAGTTTCCGAGTTAGCAGACACTTGTGCGCCCGTGGTCTCTTATTTTGAGTTAGCAGTCCTCTGGGCAATAGTGGTCTCTCATTTCGAGTTAGACTCTTCGGGCAAGCATAGTCTCTCATTTTTAGTTAGCAGTCCTCTGGGCAAGCGTGGTCTCTTATTTTGAGTTAGCACTTCTCTAGACAAGCGTGGTCTCTCACTTTTAGTTAGCACTCCTCTGAGCAAGCCTGGTTTGTCATTTTGATTTAGCACTCCTCTGGGCAAGCGTGGTCTCTCATTTTAAGTTGCACACCTCTGGGCAAGCGTGGTCTCTCATTTTGAGTTACCACACCTCTTGGCAAGCGTGGTCTCTCATTTTAAGTTAGCAATTCTCTTGGCAAGCTTTGTCTCTCATTTTGAGTTAGCACTTCTCTGGTTAAGCCTGGTCTCTCATTTTGAGTTAGCACTCCTCTACATGTCCCTTGTTTCTCCTTTTAATTTAGCAGTTCTATGGATGCCTATGGTATCTGATTTTGAGTTAGCTCTCAACTAAAAATCCGTGTTCTCGCATTTTGAATTAGCATTCGTCTGAGTGTCCTTGGTCACTGATTTTGAGTTAACAATCATCTCAGCGTCCGTAGTCTCTCATTCTGAGTTTGCACTCATCGGACGTCTGTGGTTACTCATTATGAGTTAGTACTCAATTTGTCGTCTATGGTCTCTGAATTTGAGTTAGTACTACTCTAGGCGTTCATGGTATCTTATTTTAGGTTAGTACACCTCTGGGTGTACGTGGCCTCTGAATTTGAGTTAGCATTCCTCTGGATGGCCAAAGTCTAGCATTTGGAGTTAGCACTCCTCTAGATGCGTGTTCGCTCTTTTTAGTTAGCACTTTTCTAGATGTCTGTGGTCTCTCTTTTTGAGTTGTCACTCATCTGTGCATCCATGGTCTCTCATTTTGAGTAAGCACACCTCCTGGATGTCCTTGAGCTCCCATTTTGAGTTATCACTCATTTGGGCGTCTGTAGTCTCTCATTTTGAGTTAGCACTCTTCTGGGCATCTTTGATCTCTCATTTTTATTTAGCAATCCTCTGAGCGTCCGTGGTCTCACATTTTGAGTAAGCTAAGTACTCCTATGGATGTCCGTGGTTTATCGTTTTGAGTTAGCACTCATATGAATGTCTGTAATCCCTCATTTTCAGTTAGCACTCATCTAGATGTCCGTGGTCTTCCATTTTGAATTTGTAATTTTTGTGATGTTCGTGGTCTCTCATTTTGAGTTAGCATTTCTCTGTTTGTCCGTGGTTTATTATTTTGTGTTATGATTTATAAGGAGGTTCATGGTCTCTCATTTTAAATTAGCACTTCTCTGGATGTCCGTGGTTTACTTTTTTGTGTTATCTTTTATAAGGATATTCATGGCCTCTGATTTTGAGTTAGTTCTCATCTAGGAGTCCGTGATCTTGCATTTTCAGTTAGCACTCCTCTGGGCGTACGTGCTCTCATATTTTGAGTTAGCATTTCTCTGGGCGTCCGTGGTCTTGGTTTTTGAGTATGCTGTCCTCTTGATCTCCTTGAACTCGTATTTTGAGTTAGCAGTTCTCTAGATGTTTGTGGTCTCTCACTCTAATTGAGCACTCAAATGGTCGTTAATGGTCTCTCATTTTGAATTATCGCCGGAAAAGTAGCCGGCTGGATCGAGAACTGGCTAAGTGGCAGATGGCTACGGGTGGTGGTGAATGGAAAGGCTTCTGAGTGGGTGCCCGTTACTAGCGGGGTGCCTCGTGGTTCTGTCCTGGGACCACTACTATTCATCATCTACGTCAACGACATGGACGTTGACATGGTTGCCAAGATTTCCAAATTTGCCGACTATACCAAGCTTGGTATGAACGTTGCAAATGATGGAAATACTGCCGCCTGCAGGAAGATCTTCGGAAGATTGGGGAGTGGTCGGACACGTACCAAATGCCTTTTAAACGTGGGGAAATGCAAAGTGATGCATATGAGCCACAGAAACCCCTAATCTCAGTATATCCTTAAGGGCACTGCTATTGAATCCACCGATACTCAGAAGGACTTGGGTGTAACAATCACTAGTGACCTCAAGTTCTCGAAACAGTGCATTAAAGCGGATAAAAAGGCTCAAAGGATGCTAGGCTATATAAAGCGCCAGTTTGGATATCGGAACAAGGAGATTGTACTGTGTTTGTACAACTCACTTGTCCGACCGCACCTGGAGTATGCCGTACAATTTTGGAGTCCTTCATTTCGAAAGGACATCGCGAGATTGGAACGCGTACAAGCCAGGGCAACCAAACTGATTCCCTCTATGAGACATAAATTTATGAAGATAGATTAAGGGAATTAGATCTGTTCTCGTTGGAAACCCGTAGACTGCGTGATCAGCTCATCGAAGTTTTCAAAATACTTCGAGGGTTCGACAATGTTAACTACGGGGATATTTTTAGACTTGTTGAGAGAAGAACAAGAAATCACGGCTTTAAACTTGAACTGAAGCGTTACAACCGCGATCAGTGTGGAAAGTTTTTCACGTACAGTATCTGCGGTAGCTGGAACGCACTTCCATTGGAAGTTGTCAACAGTGAATCTGTTGACCAGTTCAAGTCAAGACTAGACAGAGTCTTGAAAAATGGCCGTGAAAGGACGTAAAACATTTGAGCAGACTGCTAGTCCAAAGGTACTCTCATTGAATGGACCGTAAGGTCTTCTAAACTACCTTCTTTCCTTGTTGTTACTCCTTGTTGTTACTCCCTCGTCTCTCATTTTGAGTTATCACTTATTTGAGAGTCTGTGGTCTATTATTTTGGTTAATCACTGATATGGGCGTCTGTGGTCTCTCCTTTTAGGTTAACACTCCTCTGGATGTCTGTGTTTTCTCATTTTAAGTTAGCACCCCTCTGTAAGCGCCTGGTCTCTCATTTTGATTATAGCTTCGTTATTTGATAAGCTTCTACGTGATGATTTAGATTACACTCTTTTCGACTCCACTATTTAAAGTTGGCGAAGTTCTTTAGGGGAGATTAGGAGAACTAATCTAATCTAACGTGGCTTGTATTACCATTTATCCTAGATACGTAAATCTAGTTATCCCTATCAACATAGCGAGCATAAAAGACGCCCTATAAAGTAAAAGAAATCAGAATGGTATTGGGTTTAGGATGCTTTATAAGATCCCTCATGGTACACAAACCTTAAGGTAGGCTTATGGCCTACCAATCGATGAAATACGTAGCCTAAGGGCTTTCATATGTCCTGCGAGGCGTATCCTTGCATTTCTGTCGAAAGTGAAAGGTATACATGTCGGAATTCGGTACGCTTTGGCAAAGGAACACATTTAAAAGCGATTGTGTAAGGATCTCACACCCCCTTTTGACCACCACATAAATCTATGTTGCTCCGCCCTGGTGGTCTGTCGTAGCTTTTATCTCAAAACTTCCGGTGTTACGAAGAGATTTGCTAATTTTGCTGTTTTCTCGGGTTTCTTCACCTCCTCATAAAGGATCCCAAGGGCTGGTTAGGTACATATAATCTCTTTGTTCTAGTAAACCCCTAGAATTACCAAAGTGGTACATACAATAGTAGCGTCCTATATTTAACTAATTTCCACTTGAATTTGTAGGGCAAATTAATAAATTTATTTCATCCTATCAAAGTAAGCCATATCTTCATTTTATTATTATTTTTGGTTATAATATTTTTATTATAAAGGAGAAATTCCGTTTTAAGCTTCTCAAAACTAATAAAGAAGCTTCATGGAATTGGTTAATTTCGTGATTGCTTTGTTCCTTTACTTCATGACCAAAAACTTTTGCGCAGTCACGGCCCATTTTCTCGCATCTGAATCATTATTAGTCTCAAATTGCAAGTCACTGCACAAACTTCGCTTTCAAAGTATTCCAATCCTACCCTTTTGTCGGTATAAATCGTTCCAAACCGGTTTCGCTGTTTTGTCTTGGTCATTTGCTTATTATCAAACTTCGTCTCGATTTGAAACGGACTCCCAGCTTGCATAATAACATGTCCTAAAACAAAATATAAAAAATGAATAAAACGAGGGAGAGAGAGCATTGCTAATTATTGGACCATACGTCTCAACCCGTTCAAGACTCGAAGTCGGATCTCTGGTCCGTTAACCGTGTAGTTTCAAAATTGCTTATTTACATTTAATATCGACTTTCCCTTGCTAGTTTTTTGTTGTTTGGTGTGAAAGGTGCAACAACTGCTTCCTCTTTCACTTCATGCAGTATCTTGGTCTATGAGATTTTTTTAAAGAATATAAACATAAATGTGCTGAATGAGTTACTATACCAGTTCCTCTTTTTCTGACCATTGGTAAATAAATTTTGCATTACGAGAATTTCGTAAGGAATTAAATTTGTCATTATTTCCGCTATGGCAGAACTACCGTTGTCTGCTCAAGTGATTAACAAACTCTTAAAAGGATCGACGAAATGCCAGCTTGTCAACAGCCCAGGTATTAGAGGGGATATTTGACCTTTTTATGAGGAAAAGAGACGATAAACATTGAAATTGGTAACGACCTGCACTTTTACCCCCCCCCCCCCTTAAAGAAAGAATTAATTTAATTGGGGTTTTGTTGTATATTAGCTCAAGTAAAGGAATGAACAAAAATCCACTAACGATTAGTTCTAATTTGTATGACAAAGTACAGGGTATGCAATATATTATAAGCCTATAAGGCCTAACTAATGCTTATAAATAATTATCCCATCAAAACTCACAAAGGTTGATACTGGTTACATTAAAACATTAATTAATAAATACTCAGACTTTTGAATTTAAAATTAATAAACTATATATTATTCCTTTTAAATCTGTAATCGTTTAACGTTTATTCGAGTTTTTTAAAGACAATATCAAATGTCGAAGTTTGAAAGACTTCAGATGGTGTATTTTGATGTGCGTTTTACCATTGAATCATGCTGTTTGATACCTAACTCAGTGTGGGCCAACATTTTAGGAATGAATCCGAACATTGGGTGGTATGTGAACTGTATACAAACTTGTAATGGAGGATTATACTACGCTCTCCCGAATGCATTCTTCATTGTTCTTAATCTCGTCTCGTTCTGTCGATTTAGCCCCGTTTTTCATTTGTCTGTTGTTCCCTTCATTCTTTCTCCCTTATTCTCCTCTATTTTCTCATTATAATTTAATTAAAGATAAAAACGAGGATTCCTGAAAGTATAGTGTATGATTCCCAAAAAGTAATGAGTTCTACCAGTACACATATTTTTAGCCCAAAATATTGAGAATTTGTTCTCAATTTTCGGCAAATTACTTAATAAAATTACCTGCTGTTTTTTTCTGATATTTGGTTTTCTTTTAGATTTCTCGACTGCTTCTGGGCATTCTGTTTACTGCCTCTTGGATTGTACAGACTCTCTTTTAACTACGAGAAGAATCCTCTTCATGGGCCAAAACTTTCTGGTGATAAGGTAAGTCATTGCAAACCAACGTTAACACGTTAACTACACTCACTCAGAAAGAGATAACAGTAAACCATTTGCCTCACAAAAGTAGTTTATGTATTAACACACAAGTGTGATATCTCACGTCAAAATAGGGGTATATTATTTGAATCCATCAGTGTAGACTGATTTGTAGTTAACGAAATGGGTTTGAAATGTATCCACGCGAATTCTTATGATCCTTCATTTAAGCGAAACATCAATAATGGATAACACGTTTTGGTTTTCTCATTAGAAACGTATAGTTAATGATATGCAAATAAGAACTTAGGCGGATGTTTTAATTAGTTCTGACAATTACATAATTTCCCAAGAGTAATTTTTGACTTAAATTGGATTTTACTATATACGCTCAAAATTATCTTATGGGTATGCCAAATTATCGAATGAAAATTTATTGCATATATAGTAAATTAGAATTAATGGGTTAAGGAATAAGTTCTTGCGGTTGTATCAAATTTATTCGTTACCATTATCAATTTTAGAAACCTTCATTTTTAATTAATAACAATATGCAATTTAATCAATAATGTATTCTCTGTTGTTATTTACGACTTCTTCCCAACGTTCAACTAGTTTTTCGATGCCTCTGCAATAAAAATCTCTGGATTTTGACTCGAAGAATTCGTCTAACCAGGTTATTAATTCCACATCAGTATTGAATGAAACGCCGCGCAAATTGTTGGAGAGCGATCGGAACAGATGGGAATCCGATGGAGCCATGTCTGGCGAATATAGAGGATGCGGCAGGATTTCCCAATTAAGCGTTTGGATGGCGTCTTTTGTCATATTGGCAATGTGAGGACGAGCATTGTCGTGTTGCAGAAGGACTCCATAATGTCGATGAGGTCGCTTTTCACGAATAGCTTCAGCGAGTCGATACTTTAGTTGAGCGTAGAGTTCTGCATTGACAATCTCGTTGTTCGCAAGGAGCTCATAAAGAATTATACCTTCACAATCCCACCACACACACAATATCGTCTTTCGTGGATGAAGTCTTTGCTTTAATCGCGGAAGTGGTTTTTTATTGGGGCTAAGCCATTGTTTTCGATGGTTCATGTTGACATAAACACACCACTTTTCGTCGCCAGTGATGATGCAGTGAAGAAATATGTCCATATATCCACGAGTAGCTTTGTGACGAGCAAGCAAACCTGCGGCAATCGTGGAGCGTTAAAGTTTGTTGCTTTCGCCCAAAGCGTGCGAAACCCATGCACCGAGGTTTTGAACTTTCACTATCAAATGAAGGTGATTCACTACAGTTTTCTGGTCACACGCCAATAGTACAACCAATTCTCTAGTCGATTGACGAGGATTTTCATGAAGAAGGTCGTTCAATCGATCTTCATCCAACTTAATGGGGCGACCAGAACGTTCTTCGTCATTAAGATTGAAATGACCGTTTTTGAAACGTGAAAACCACCATTGAGCTATCCTTTCTGATGAAGCATTTTCTCCGTACACAGCACAAATATCACGAAAAGCTTTGGCTGCACTTGCATTGCTCCCATCTCGATTGAAAATGAATAACAACAAGTGTCGAAAATGCGCCTTTCTTTCAAATTGACATTCCATTTTGAGGGTACAGAACAAAAAATTAAATTAACTGCAATGACTTATTACTCAACTTCAAGACGTAGCCTAAGCAAAAGCCTAATACTCTACGCTGTTAAGAGACGTAGCTTAACCTTTGCAAATTTTGCTCTCATTATTTATTATTGTTTCTTAATATGTGCACAAATCACGTCAACAAAACTTAAATCAACACAACATTAAAAAAACCCCGCAAGAACTTATTCCTCAACCTAATATATGACATCTCCGTAAAGATACAGAATGCATATAGTTTTATAGTTAAAAAGAAAGGATCAATTGAACATCCTTCCAACAGAAAGCTTTAGCAGGAGGACTTTCAATAGTTTAAACTTAGGGGAGATGTTAAAACAGCTGGTATGGGGTGGAAGGAGTCGTTTCAAGTGATCAAAGAGAAAAATTAGGAAAGTAACCTCTGCTGACCATAAGTCGCATGCTCTCACTTATTCTGATTTGACTTTGTGACCTTCAAAACTTTTAATAATTCCAGGACTAACCTTGGGATGATTTTGGTAATTATATAATTGAAAAGAGAATGTAAAACAACATAAAGGCTTCATATTTCATTATAATCGGCTGAATAGTTATGATGTTATTGCCAAATAACTCCCAAGCTAACCATGGGAGGATTTTGGCAATTATATCATTCGAAAGATAATGTTAAATAACATAGGGGTTTAAAATACCGTTAGAATCGGCCGAATAGTTATGATGTTATTGCCAAAAAAGGTTCCTGAGCTAACCTTGGGAGGACTTTGCCAACTATATTAATGGAAGGAGAATGTAAAAGAACATAAGGGTTTGAAATCTCGTTAGAATCGGTTGAATAGTTACAATGTTATTACCAAAACAAAGAAAATAGCGAAACGGGGACCGACCGACTCACATAATGAAATGTAGAATCGCTCGCTACTAAAAATGCGAACGATTAAGATCAATTTGTCCTAAATAGGAAGGTCCCTGATAAACCTCTTGGAAGAACCTTGGGCACAGATAAAAGAAGTCTAGGAAACGAAATTTCTTACGATTCTGAATCCTCTGTAATACCAGAAACTAGCACAGGCATCTCCATTACCAGTACATAAATGGGGAATACCAAGGTGTAGTTCTACTTTTACAAGTTCGGTAATTAAAAGTTTCACTACCACAGTTTTTCATTAAGAAATGATGATTCTAAAGTCAAAGACTAAACACCGCTGAAAAATTACTCTCAAGTGAACCGTAGGCAAGAAAAACAGAGAACTCCACCGAAACGTCTCCGGATCTCGACCTTATGGGGAACTCAAATATGAAGATAATTTTCATCTGGCATTCAAGCGACAGTATGTGTGCTTAAGACCCACCCTCTCCGTCGTGGCGCCACACAAGCGAGTGATTGCCTTTATTCATCACCTCGTTCCAACTATTCACTTTTGTGTGAAAGGCATAATTGGGGGCACCGGGGAAATCAGGTGCGAGGATTAGCCCACTGTGTGACCCAGTGTCAGAGGCTCCTGGATAAGGAGCAGAACTGCAACCGTTAGGGAAACCCCGGCGGCCCGGCGATAAACATAGAGGGAAGTAGCACCCGTCTCTATGTATGTCAGCTGCAGTTCTGATACCCAATCTCTCGAGGGGCGGCAGCCCTAGTTAGCGTTGGTTGATTCTGCGCTAACCAATAAAGCCCGCCATACAATCACACTCCAAGAGTCCCCCCTCCCCCAGTTCATCCCTCATCATCATCATCCCACCAAGGCAACTCCTAATCGCCAAGACGGAACCAGCCAGGGGAGGGAGACACCTGATAAAAGTCACAACTGCAAGCCCCAAACAAAAGTTAAGGAGGAAGTAGGAAGCCAACGCAGCAAGCAAGCTCGAGAACACAACAAAGAAGATAAAGGAGAAGAAGACCCGGAGCTCCATGGACACAACCATGGAGCTCTCCAACACAACAATTGCAAGATGGGACACAGGGCTATGGCCATGGTGTGCCTGTTAAAAAAGGAAATAATAAGGTAAAAAAACAACGAGAAGAGAGAGGCAGAGATGACAAGAAAAAAGACCACCAACGCCCAAGTCGCGGAAGCAGTATTTAGCGAATATGAGGCCCAGAAAGTCCATCTAAACATAGACAGCGATATGCCGCTCAAGATACTGACCTGCATAATATACGCGCACGCGAAAATCTAAGGGAGCCATGGACGTTTGAGGACGAACTCAACAGCAATCTGGCGAGCAATGAGATAAGTTCAATGTTCTTTCCCCCCAAAAAACTCATCCGAGGACATTCTCCAGATGAAATACTCCCCGATGGTGCCATAAGACATACAGGGGAAAAGTGTAGAAGTCAATGGCTCCAACAAGGCATTCGAGGAAAAAACAACCACGGTCCAACCACTGAAAAGACCAATGTACCGAGGCGCAGAAGAAAAGGAAACTCGAACATAGGAAAAAAGATAAGAAAGAGACAACTGCTGAAAACGAAATTGACAGCACGGATAGCAAAATAGAAGTACCACTGAAAAAAATAAAACCAAAAGACGCCACATTTCTCAGTAAGCGGTCGCCAGATAATCTTGCCGAAGAAGTCAAATCCGGGAGATACATTATTTTTTTTATTTTTAATTAAGGGGCTATCTGGCGACTGCCGACTTAGGCATAAGTCGCTCCGGGAGATACAGATGGGAATACGACGCTGAGGGGGATGAAAAGAGAGTAGCAGAAGCCCTCATCCTTGGCGATGAAAACTATGAAACTCTGACACCGCAACACTTCAAAAGAAAACAGAGCTGAAAGATAAAACAGTAGGAGTAAACTCTAATACACAGGACAAACAACCAAGAAAGAACTTGGAGCGGAAAAAACAATACACTTACCATAATGACATTGAACGTTAACGGATGGACAGGCAAACATATTGTTTACAATAATATCTTTAGAGAGACAGACCCTGACATCATTCGTATTACTGAACATAGACTAGATACCAGGGCACACAAAATAAAGATACCCAACTACACAACATTAACCTAAAATTGCTCACGGGGAAAGGTATGACGGGGTTGCGATCGCGATAAAGCGAAACCTAAAATTCACACACCTACCTGAACTAGAGGAATCCTTTTTGGCAATAGCCGTCCCGACCCTTGTCTGGGATATTGTAGCAGCGGAAGCGTACCAGCCTCCAAGGATAAAGTACCTAACCCTACACAATTTCAGCACGCTGTTTGGACACTAGAAAAAAGTCCTTCTCGGAGGCGATCTTAATGCTAATTTGAGTGCTTCTGGATACACCAGGACTAACGAAAGCGGTAGAAATCTGCAGCTCTTATGGACAGAGACAGGCTGGAAAAATTTGCGCTTGACTTCCCCACTTATGTGAAGACACGACTAGTGACGAGGCCAGACATTATCCTAACTAGGTGCAACTTTCCATTCAACCTTCATATCATAACACTCCGGGACCACCTGTTCCGAGTGACCACATCCCTATCCTTACAACCATTTCCTTCGCGCTAATTCAGATCTCAATACCGACAAGAAAATCCTTCGCACGGGCCTACTGAAAAAAGGTACCGGAAATTGCTAAGCGAATACCAGCCGGCAGATCTGAATGAGGCAATTCTCGAGGAAATAGATAAAGAATTAAAGCTCTTAACAAACTCAATCATCAGAGTAGACAGGGAGTGCGTTCCCACAACAACATACAGGACGCCCTCCCAGCCCAGATGGACCAACGAGATAAGAAACCTGGCTAGGGAGCATAGAGAGCACTATGATCCGTTTAAACGTACGGGAACGAGCAGAGAAATAAGAGCAAGGATGCGTCACCTCTAAGCAGAGCTAACAAGAATAATTAGGGAAAAGCAGACGAAGACATGGGACCAGCTTATAGACAAAATTGAAGACGAGGACAATCCCAATAAATTTTGTAGACAGATAAAGAGACTTACGGGAATGAATACAAGTGAAAAGACAAGAATCAAGGAGGGTGAATCATTCATCAAGGAACCCGGAGATTTCGAGATACGATTCAGAGAGGACTGAATAGAAGTCCTCTCCATAACATCAGAGGATAAGGAATAATTCAATCTAGAATTTGAGGGCGAGATCATTGACGAGCTGAATGGTGTTATTGAGCGGAAACACCCAGGCCAGTACATCTCCGAAGAAATTGAGATAGCGGGTCATAGTAGGGTAATAACTACTCAGAAATTTGCCGATGCTATCAAAACCTTTGAACAGAAGGCTCGAGGTTAGTCGAGAATAACAAAAGCATATATAACCAACGCTCCACTGCAATTGCATCGAGGAATCTTGAACATAATGAACGGCGCACTAAACACCGGCTACTTCCCCGATGCTTTTAAACTCGCAAAGGTTATATTCATCCCCAAAGTGAACAGACCTCCCGACCTGCTCTTAAACTACAGGCCTATCTCCCTCCTGGAATTCATTGGCAAGGTCTTTGTAAAGATCAATGCCAGCAGGCTACAAAGGCAGCTAGCTAAAAACGAAGCGCTTAACCACCAACCAGAAAAGCTAGCCAAATCTAGAGCGGAGGGAAAATACGTCGATGTGGTCTACAAAGACGTTCAAAAAGCCTTCGACAAGGTTTGGCTGTGGGGACTGCAATACAAGATTGTAAGCCTTCAGCTGGACACAGTCATTGAAAGGATTCTCTGCGATTATGTAATGGAAGAAAAAGTGCATATACAGATAGAGGGACATAAAGGGGCCGGAATTCAGCCTCGAGGCTGGAGTGACGCAAGCAGCTCCCTCAACCTTCTACTATATAGCATCTTCACAATAGATCTACCAGTACCAGTCAAGGGCAACGCTATGTATCTGCGAATCGCAAATGACATCACGCAGATTGTTCTGAGTATATATAACAACGATCTAGTGCAGGCCGCTGAGACGGAGACGGAGATCGATAACAAACTCGTTCAAGCGAAAATGAAAGATAAAGACGAACGGCCAAAAGTTCATCAGTATCCCCATCAACCGCATTATACACGACTCCATTTATGTTGGCGATCAACGCCACCACTACTCACTGGAGGGTACAGTACTCGGGCTCAAGCTGACTATCCAGGGGTACAAACAGCAGGTCGAAAACATGATCAACTTAGCGAAGGCAGAATTGGCGAAACTGTTCCGCCTCCGCAACCTAAGCAGGAGTACCGTACGAAAGCTCTACCTTTGTTACGTAAGGTCTAAGCTGATATACACAGCGGTAATCACTCAGACCTCTGGAATCTAAGGTCGATGCAGAGGATACAAAGTAAAGCTTCCTTGATAATAAATCACACAAGAAAACTACACAGAAGAGCTGAAAATATAACCAATCAACACACTTCTACAACCAGAAGGGAAGAAGACATGGGACCAGATAGAGACTGAGATACTACCAGGAGGGGACCTGGACTTAGACATTGACATGACGAGACTAAAGCGAAAAGTCTCAAGAGAGACCAAGCGACAGGCGAACTGCAGCTGAGGAAATGACAGATATCTTTAAATAGACTAAGACCTTACACTACTTGACCTTTGTTTCGATAAAAAATAACATGTTTATGTCAATCTCATCAAACTAGTATACCAAAATATAAAGGTGATTTAATTAATTAATTCACATTTAAATAAGAAATATATGTATATTTATGTATATATATATATATATATATATATATATATATATATATATATATATATATATATATATATATTATGTTCCTAATCTTTTTGCAATTTTCATTTTTATGGGCACCCGATTTGTCAATTTAATTATTGCATTGATTTTGTTTCTATTAACATTATTTTGTTTCTCTTCCTCTCTCCTTGTCCCTCTCCCCTACGTATCTCCTTACTTCTCGTGTCTCTCCTAATCTCCCTCTTTAGACTATTGCTTTATCCGTTCATCGTTTTACCCTTTTGGTTCTGTTATTGACTCTTTCTGCCTCTTAGTTTGACCTTGCTGCCTGTTATAGCTAAATCTTAATGTGAATTTACCCATCCCTCTCCTAGCCCCTCATTGGTGATTTGTTGTCTTAGAGGCGGTCCTTTATCTTTCTTATACTAGCTTATATATACCTTTATTATATTAATTTCTCTTGTAGTTATCCTAGAGTATGAACTGAATAAAGTTCCTGCGGGACATTGCATTCATTGCGAACCTCACGTGATACTTTGTGAGTTATTCATTTCATATATATATATATATATATATATATATATATATATATATATATATATATATATATATATATATATATATATATATATATATATATATAATTATCTCATTAATGTCATGTTGATTTTTCTTCTAGTAGATTAAATTATAACACGCTCTAACCAATTAGGGCAAATATTCTTCCGTTTATTCAATTCCATTTAATAAGGATATTGATAATCCACTTAGTTTTGCCAGTTTTTCAATCAGAACTAGACAATTTTAATAATTTCAGGAACAATAGGAAAATAAAGGTTCGAACACCTCAGAATGTAATTAGATGTGTAAATATGTAAATATATGTATACAAACATGATAGTAGGGTTATATATAAATTCTGCATTGAAATAAGTGTATGTTGTACACACTTATAACTTTAGTTGTAGGTATATGTATTTTTGTACAAATATATGTATGAGAGTAAGTGAGAATAGGTATGGATATATAAAGATGTTTAGGAATATACCAAAAAAAAAATAAATAAATAAATAAACAAAATAAAAATATATAGAGTTTATATAGACAGAGACTATATCAAAAGGCTAGAATTGACAAAGTATAAAGATAAACAAAAAGAATTGAAGAACAAAAAAAATTCAAGAGATGCCCCAATCACCAGGGCAAAACAATAACGGTGTCTGTCCACTAAACCTATCTTTACCACTATCCATTTCTCTCAAGACTTTAAAAATCATTATCATTTTTCATTAATGTTTGTGGATAAGAAAAAAATTAGAACAAAAAAGGACAAGGCTGGAATATGATAAGTGAAATAATTAAAGACCAATAATTAATAATTGGTTATGCGTATACATTTTATTGATCAAGTTTAAAACACAAGTTTATTGATCAGCCTTTTCCGAGATTTAAAGCACCACCTTGCATCAGAAGATCGGAATAGAAGGCTCCCCCAATTAGGTCCTATTGAACACTCTCGAGGGCAGGCGCAGAAAAGGATGACGCTTTTAAATAATTTATTAAGGCTGATTTGATCGGTTTTTAATATATTAGTATAAACATAACACATAATGGAGGTATAATCAAAATATCTTTTTGATCCTTGTTTTCTGTTTAGCTTGAGATAATTAGGAGAAGCAGGAAAAAGGGAATGATCATAATTATCTCTTTTATCGTGCTAGTCTAGAGTAGAGCTGAAAATCTTCGATAGTCTGAAATTCTATAATAATGGAGCTTTGGGAAAGAATTTGGATTCGCGGTTTCTTTGCGGGTTTCTCAAAGTTTGCGTTTTATTATTTACACGACAAGGAATCTATTAATTATCGACTCTGTTGGCAGATGTACATGGTTTCAAAACCGATTGAATTGGCAAATCTTAAGCGGATTAAAAAGGAATCGAAGACATCTATGAGTGCCATCTTCTTCACATGTCTTTCCAATGCCATGGCAACTCATTTTCGCAAAAAGTAAGTAATATCAGTTTTCGTTCCGACAAAATAAGTAACGGCATATTCAGTCATAACATAAATGTCATTTTGATATCTTGAGGTGAGGATATTTATTATCTAATTAATCATAAAATGGGGTGCCACAAATTACTAAACAACCACACAAGAATGAAATGTATTTGTTCTTTCACTTCCATCAGAAGAGTCATAAAAATAGGTCAATGAAGTTGCGTTGTCTCTTTGATCCTAGTATTCTTCTAATGTCCCTTTCTCTTACCTTAAAAACTTGTGTTTCTTCTCTCATTGCTCATTCGCGTCAAATTTCTCTTTCTCTTGTATTGCAGCCCATATAACAATATAGTAATATTGTTATATAGTTTGGAATACAAGGTTTCTGCATCTTTCTTTCTGTCCTCAAAATTGTTTTGAAAGGCAGAAAATAAATATGGTGAAAGCCCTGTGGTGGTTGTTACCATCTGCAGAACTTGTATTTGCTCCTTCTTTGTATAAATATATATATATATATATATATATATATATATATATATATATATATATATGATAATGAAACCACTGTATAGGAAAATAGAATTTATTTATGAGACTAGTTTCGGTATGAAGTTTACCATACCGTCTTTAGTCGTATAATGAGAATGGAATGAACAACAGAACTTACTAAATCTCTCGAAACTCCCACAAAAGAAAAAACGGAGAAAAAGGGTCATTAATCAGGTGGCGTGGTTCTAAGATCATTAACTGAACTGTTTACCATCAGGTTCCGGGAATAGGAGCTATATATAAATTATTTAGACCATTCGAAAGATTAAATCTTAAAGATTAATCTTTCAGATGGTTAATTAAAAAAAATACAAATTAATTTATGGACTCAGTTTCTTCTAGTGGCTCATCATTACCTTATTTGTATGGTCTAATTAAACCCCATAAACCAGGCAATCCAATAGAAACTCTCAAAATATTTAGTAAATTTACTTTCTCCGATCTTAGGATCCATATTGCCCTCACATATAAAAAATGCAGTTGATCTTTGTAATAAGGTAGACAATATGATTGTAACATCAGCTCTGAGATTATTCAGTTTTGATGTTACCTCATTATTGACTAAAGTGCCCCTTGCTGCCTTATTGAATTTCCTAGCTGGTATTCTAAACTCTTATGATTTGCTTTTACAATCAAACTAAATCATTGAGCTTATTTGTTTATGCATTAAAAAATAAAATTTAGTTTCAATGGCAAGTTCTACGAACAAGTGTTTGACATGACTATGGGTAATCCCTTATCTCTCTTATTGTCAAATATTTATAGGGATATTTTGAAACTAGATTGATCCTAACGGTTTGGTCCTCTCAAATTGTTAGGTACCGCTATGTCGACAATGTCCCGGGAATTTTAAAGGAAGATTTTGACCTCGACGGTTTTCTTTTAATTATTAATTCATTGGTACCGTCAATTAAATTTACTTTAGAAAAAGAAGAAATAATAGCCTTACTTTCCTAGATGTTCTAATAATTAGACAACCAGATAGGTTTAAATTTTCTATTTTCAGGAAACCTGCAAATAACTTATCTTATGTCGATTTTTATTCAGGTCCTTCTAAAAATATTAAAATCAGCATTTCTTTTCATGTATCTTAAAGAACTCAGAATATGTGGTCCTGACTATATAGAACAAGAGTTTACAAAAAATGAAGAGATTGCCTCTAATTTATGCTAAAAGAAATATTTTGGGGAACCTGCATGAATATAGCTAAAAAGACATTCTATAATCTCAAGTTAAGGAAAATCAAACCTTATTGCAACATATTACTTTTACCTTACCATAATAAATTTTTGTATGCACTGCCAATGTTAAAACAATTTAATATGAGTGTAGTTTTTAAATACAATTATACATTAAAAAATATGTTAATAAAACACAGTCCAAGGAACGATAATGATGTAATATATAGTATACCTTGTTTGGATTGTAATTTATTCTATGTAGGTCAAGCATCTAAAAATATTTTTGTAAGAACCAAGCAACACCAAAACACAGTCTCTAAGGGATATTCCAATAATGCTTTGGACGTCCACAGGCTTAAGATGGGTCACCAAATTAACTGGTCAAAAGTAGATACCATAATGCATATCAATGATTTTTTCCACAGAAATATCCTTGAATCGTTCTTAATCTCCAGCACAAAAATCTTACTTCAATCTTACCAAAAGTGTTACCTTACATGGAACCTCGCTCTGTATAAATACGGTGTATCTCTATCTTGTAAACCATTGTTAGTTGGAAAATGTCAAGACGACGAAAGTACTAACTCCAACCAGTCTCTCATTTTTTTCGTGGTATTCACAAATATTTATACTTATATATATATATATATATATATATATATATATATATATATATATATGCAAATTTTGTTGAAGAGCATTGTGTATTTTGCCTTAATTAATTTCCTTTAGCAACTTTCTCTTCTTCTAACTATCTTTTTTATTCAATCTTGTCCAGTATTCATCTCTTTTTTTAAATTAATGTCTTTGGTAAAAACCAAACTAAATTGCTAAGCTTTCGATCTTATTCGATCACGCTCCGAAGATGATCGAATAAGATCGAAAGCTTAGCAATTTAGTTTGTTTTTTTACCAAACACATTCACTAAACAAGTTCTGGAACAGATTAGACCTCGTAAAATCTTTTAGGAAGATGTAGAATAATCAAATTATGTTGTCATTACTAGTTCCAGTTGTTTCGTCAACTTGTATACTTTCTACTAATTTCTTCTTGGCTAGACCTGTGTTAAGAAGTTTAATGAGATAGAATGATATGTTCTGTATATGATCATTAATAAACCTATCATGAGGGTAGTCCTATATACGAGGGGCGGTCAATAGGTTTTGCGAATCGGAAGGGCAAAACAGAGGAAGGGGTATGGCTGTTTGTGGCGGTGTTAGGACAAGTTATGACAACTCAGGACCTGCAGCCGCACGCTCCTGCCTCGTCTATTTAAGAATCAGTAACTGATCGCAGATCGTCAGTCACAAATTTTTCAACAATGGAGAAGGTTGAGCACCGCGCAGTGATCAAATTTTTGACCTAGGTTATGACCTAGGTATATTTTATATTTTTATTCAGAGTCCTTTAGAGTTTGAACAATCAAAATGATGAAGTTCAGAATAAATAAATATGATTATCGAAAGTTTTGAATTTTTTGGAAACAAAAAGAATTACAATTGGTGAAGTTCAGAAATTTTATTAAAATTTAAGCATGGCTGTTTTCTTATTTTATTTTTTCGTATATTCCAAAGTTTTATCGATGATATTTCTAGAATAGATTTTCAATTTTAATTTTTAGCAAAGGAAATAGATAGCAACTGGACACTAAAATCGAGTAAAGCAAAATTAAATTATTAGGCCAAATTTAGACAAAAAAAAAGAATCGTGTGGATTGTTTTTTTTTAATATTTAAAAAGGAATTCCAAAGAAAATGTTTCCGACGGGAAAAATATAGACCAAGAGTAAATTATCAGGAGAAAAGCCTAGAACTGGGCTGTTTGTTTGCGGCGACTTATGCCCAAGTGGGCAGTCGCCAGATAGCCCCTTTAAAAAAAAAAAAATCATCTCCATCTCTATCTTCATCTTCTTCTCCATCTCCATCTTCTTCTCCATCTCCATCTTCTTCTTCTTCTTCTTCTTCTTCTTCTTCTTCTTCTTCTTCTTCTTCTTCTTCTTCTTCTTCTTCTTCTTCTTTGAGTATTAACGATACCCAGCATGGATTTAGGCGTGCTAGATCGTGCTTGACTAACTTGCTCGAATTCTTCCACAAAATGATTTGCGTGTACAATGAAAGCAAAGCTGTAGACGTAATATATTTAGACTTTAAAAAGGCGTTCGACACCGTCCCCCACCAAAGGTTATTAATGAAAGTTAAAGCGATTGGGGTGACTGGTAAGATTTTAAACTGGATTAGAAATTGGCTGAAAGATCGCTCGCAGCGGGTAGTAATAAATGGGGAATGTTCAGATTGGGCCAGCGTTAGTAGTGGGGTACCGCAGGGCTCTGTTTTAGGCCCTTTATTGTTTTTAATTTATATTAACGATTTAGATAAAGGCATACTTAGTCGGATTTCGAAATTTGCGGACGACACGAAGCTGGGCAATCGTGCCTATGTAAGATCGGATGTCGATAAATTGCAGGGGGACCTAAACTCGATTGCCAATTGGGCGGACAAGTGGCAAATGGAATTTAATTTAAGCAAATGCAAGGTAATGCACTTGGGTTGCCATAATTTAAGAGTAGAATATACCATGAAAGGCCAAGTCCTCGACGCGGTTAAATTAGAAACAGATAGAAATACTTCTATTAGCTGGCCACGTAATCTTCTGCGTTCTAGCGATGGCAAATCTAAAGCCCTGAGCCTTTCCTCGTATGATCTATTCCTCAGCTCTGGAATTAATTTCGTAGCCCTACGCTGCACTCTTTCTAATTGCGCGATATCTTTCATTAAATATGGAGCCCAAAATTAAACAGCGTATTCGAGAAGTGGCCGCACAAGGGATTTATATAAAGGTAAAATTACATCCTTAGATTTGAAGGTGAAATTACGCGCGATATAACCCAAAACGCGATTTGCTTTTTTACACGCATCCGCGCATTGCTTCGAGAATTTAAAATCGTCTGAGACTAATACTCCCAAGTCTTTTTCTAATTTAACCGCGTCGAGGACTTGGCCTTTCATGGTATATTCTACTCTTAAATTATGGCAACCCAAGTGCATTACCTTGCATTTGCTTAAATTAAATTCCATTTGCCACTTGTCCGCCCAATTGGCAATCGAGTTTAGGTCCCCCTGCAATTTATCGACATCCGCTCTTACATAGGCACGATTGCCCAGCTTCGTGTCGTCCGCAAATTTCGAAATCCGACTAAGTATGCCTTTATCTAAATCGTTAATATAAATTAAAAACAATAAAGGGCCTAAAACAGAGCCCTGCGGTACCCCACTACTAACGCTGGCCCAATCTGAACATTCCCCATTTATTACCACCCGCTGCGAGCGATCTTTCAGCCAATTTCTAATCCAGTTTAAAATCTTACCAGTCACCCCAATCGCTTTAACTTTCATCAATAACCTTTGGTGGGGGACGGTGTCGAACGCCTTTTTAAAGTCTAAATATATTACGTCTACAGCTTTGCTTTCGTCGTACACGCAAATCATTTTGTGGAAGAATTCGAGCAAGTTAGTCAAGCACGATCTCGCACGCCTAAATCCATGTTGGGTATCGTTAATCAGCTTATTTGCCTCGAGGTGGCTCACTATTCTATCTTTAATTACAGATTCTAAAAGCTTCCCAACTACCGAAGTTAGACTAATAGGCCGAAAATTCGTTGCTTCAAATCTATTCCCCTTCTTAAATATAGGTGTAACGTTTGCTCGCTTGAAATCCAACGGAACTACGCCATCCTCTAATGAGCGATTGAAAATTTCACGCAATGGCTTAACGAGTTCATTTTGAAGCTCCTTTAAATGAATTGGATATACCCCATCGGGGCCCGGAGATTTCGACTTTTTCATTAGCTTAATAAATTTAAGGATTTTCTCGTCAGCACGGGTTAAAATTAGTGAACAAGCGTTTTAACACTAGTATAGCCCAAAACTATTTTACATTTAAAGTTACTCAAAATTGGAATCGGCTGCCCACCCACGTAGTAGATAGCACTTCGGTTAATATGTTCAAAAATTGTCTCGACGTGCATTTGAATAGTTTAAATATAACGTAGTTGAGCACTGTGAATTTAAACGTCCTTGCAGAGCTGAGGAATAGATTGGAGTGGAGGTTTAAGGATATGAAATTATGATGACTAAAAATGATGCCGGCGATTCTCTGCATGTGTAGCTTAGATGTCCCATTTCTTTTCCGCCTATCCTATAAGTAGTCTCTATCCCTAAATTAGCTTTTCACCACTAGCAGTCGAGTGGCTGCGGAAGATGAGAAGAAAAACTTTCTATCTCCCCCGACCCCTAGTTTGATTAGTTAAAATTGCACGATAATGTACACATGTAGATAAGTGTGTACAGTAGATAGTATTAAAAAAAATAAAAAAAAATAGCATGTTAGAGATACACTCGTAGATAAGGGTGTATCGTAGATTTTGATTTAGTGTAGCGGACTAGCCTCGAGCGGACCTTAGGGTCTTTGCTGGTCCTAGATTCTGTAGTTCTGTAGTTCTGTAGTTCTTCTTCTTCGGTCTGTGTCCTACGGCCTATCATGATTCTTTTTTCTTTTCTGCATCTAAATTTGTTATAATAATTTCCATGCCAAAATTTGAATAAATTTTCTGAACTTCACCATTTGTAATTCTTTTAGTTTTAAAAAAGTCACAAAAATTCGATACTTATATTTATTTCTGAACTTTACCATTTTATTTTTTTCTATTATAAAGGAATTATTAGGAAATAACTTTGATAAAAAAAATTAAATCTACTTAGGTGACAACCGAACTAAAAGAAAAAATATTATTCAAACCTTCAAAAAATCTCGTTCTTAAAAGGGTTATAGACGATATGTACTGCCAAGTGTAGGCCATGAATGGTCTTTTGCAGTCTCCTTCTTTTCTTATGTTCTTATACTATTCAAAACTGGATAGGCCAGAGGCCACAGACCGAATGTTTGCCTGCAAAACCGCAAGCTCCTCATATGGGAAGGAATGGCGAAGCCGCTCATCTTGAAAATTAAATAAAAAAAATTATAAATTTCATAAATTATTTGAGACAAACGTAACATTAAACACTAACATTAAAAATTTCCAGTTGTCACTTGAAATATAGTGAAAAAGGAATCATGATAGAGTTAGATGGCTTTGCCTCAAAATCATCCATTTTCCTGATCCAGATACCAAGGACAAATATATAGGGGTTGCGTCACTATTTTATGGTCATTTGCAAGAATGAAGAAAAAGATGCATAGCACATCAGAGAAAAGCTGTATTGAAGTGGAAAGCAGTAAAAATAATTTTGAAAACTCATACTTTAAAAAAAAATTGCATTCCTGAAATATAGTGTTAAGCACTATTCAATAAATCCTGCATTAGCCTCAAAGACTGCTTCAATTTGGAGTCTGAAGCGTTGACATGGCCGAATCAAATGATCTTTATCAATTTCGGACAAAGTCTTTTAATAGCATACTTGAGAGATTGAATGGTGTTATAGGGGTGTTGATTGACCTTTCTCCCGACGATGCACCATAATAAGTCTATAGGATTGAATTTGGTTGAGCTAATAGGCACTGTGTAATGGCAAACATAGTCATGGAAATTTTTATGAGATGGTGCAGAGACTTGTTGGAAGATATAAGGTCGTCTGTTGCATACTCTGTCTATACAGGGCCACACAAACTACTACAAAACCTCAGGGTATTTAGTAGTATTTGGCCCTTAAGCCCTGTGAAAAAAATGAGGGGGCATGTCCTCTCCCTCACTGCTATCGACTCCTCAAACCATCACAGTGGCTGTTAATTTGGTATGCATTACTATCGAAACCTCTCTTCACATCTTAATAACCATATGTCATTCCTTAAGCATACTATTTGGTCCTGATGGAAGTTTTTCTCAACAAGGAAAACCAAAGTATTCCAGCTTATTGACGTTTTCCTGTACTTTCTAGTATTAGAACCCTTTGCAGGTGTTTTGCATTTTTTCTGGTAATGTTAGATCCCTATCAGCAGCTTCCAGGTCTTTTTTAACTTTGGCAACGAAGGATCGGGTAATGTTCAGAAAGCGAGTAATCATCATCATTACTAACTGTATAATTTAAGAAGGGGATTTTTTTGAGTATTTGAATAAAATTTCATCTTAGTTTGGTTATGTCATGTTTTTTTTTATCAAAATTATTTCTAATAATTCTTTTATAATATCAAAAAACAAAATCAAGAAATAAATATAAGTATCAAAATTTTGTGAATTCTTTGAAACCCAAAGAATTATAAATGTTGAAGTTCAGAAAATTGATTTTTATATCTTCTATAACTCTATATTTTAGCAACGTGATATTTTGAAAGGGGGGAAATTTAGTTTGGGGTTCCTTTTTAAAATTATTATAATTGGTGAAGTTCAGAAAATTTATAAAAATTTAACCATGGCTGCTTTTTTTAGATTTTAAATTTTAATCATCGTAGTGAAGCGCAAGCTCCCCCCGTAGGGAGGAGTGGCTAAGGCATCGCCTGGTCTCTCTATCATTGTCATTCATTACACTAACCAACAAATTTTAACTTTGTCTCTGCTACTTGAGTAAATATTGTTGTAACTAACTAATTTTGGTGCGCTGATTCCAAATTTATGCTCAGATTTGTCAAGGCACGTAAGTCTCCTGAGTTATGCAACTAGGCTATACGGATCACTTTGTCACCTTAGATCAATTAATGATATAATTATTACGAGTTTGAGAAAAATTAGACGTTTCTGGGCAAACGTTTGGAATTCGGGCACCCTATTTGGCATTATGTATGCCCTTTTTTCAGATCCAGACAAGATATGTATTACATATAAAAGAGGTAGTACTCACCTAACTATATATTTCTTTAAAAATGTTTGAGACTCTTGCTCTCTTGCTTGTACGTGGATATAGGATCCTCCCGTTATAAGGAACCAGCAGTATTCACCCATCATGTTTTCGTTGAAGCGGCCTTGATACCTGCTTACCATCATTGCGATATCTCGTTGGAACCTTTCCCCATGTTCGTCACTAATATCACCCATATTAGATGGAAAGAAATCTAGATGCGAATGCAAGAAATGCATCTTAAGAGACATCCGACACCCAATTTGTTGATAGGCCTTTACCATGTTATCCACTAGTTCTTCATAGTTTTCAGCCCTATGATTACTAAGGAAGTTCTGCACTACATGGACAAATGAATCCCATGCTGCCAACTCAAGTGGAGTTAGTTTATTTCTGAACTTCCTGTCACGTATCAATTCTCTGATCTCTGGCCCTACAAAAATGCCAGCTTTAAGTTTAGCATCGGTTTTCTTTGCACCAAATTTCTCTTCCAGATACTGGAATCCATCAGAATCATGGGCCATTGCTTTAACAAAATTCGTGATAAGGCTAAGTTTGATATGAAATGGTGGAAGGTAGATCTTATGTCGATGTACTAAAGGCATGTGCTTCAAATTGCATCGGCCAACTATGTATCCTTCTCTTTCGGGCCACTTTTTGACAATATAATGATTCCTCTCGGCACTGCTGTTCCATAGGCATAAGAAGCACATATTCTTTGTATATCTTAGCTGCAGTCCAAGAAGTAAAGAAATTACTATTAGATCACCACAGATATTCCACTTATCATACGAGTAATGAACACCTTCCAAAATAAATTTCATTGAGTCATATGTCTCTATCATCCCAACAATAAGTGCGACAGGAATTGAAGGGGTTTTTTTACCATTATGTAGTAATACAGCTTTGAGGCTAGCAGTGCTTGGATCGATGAATAGTCTTCATTCATCAGGCAAATAATGCTCGTTTCCTAGCTGAGTCATGAGGCCATTAACACCAGTACAGAAACAAGCACCATCTTCTTTATAGAAGGCAGCTAAGGTCTCATGACGTTTACGGAAAGTAGATATTTTTGCACCGTCCTCTAGAAAATTCTATTGCTGTAGTCTGGAGCCCAACAGTTCTGTGTTCTTCTTTGACAGTGACAAATCACTAAATCATTCAATCTTTCTCGATTTATCAACTGGATCTTCTTTTCCTTAGAATCATCCCCATACATTTCATCGTCATTGTTATCCTCCACTTCAGGAGATGAATCATCTTCTCTAACGGCACTAGCAGATGGAGGAACTGGGATTGGCATCTGGATATACAATTTTTGACTTGTTCTTTTTTGAGAATCCCGCAATATTTGTCATACAGAAGTAGCAATCAAAAACATGATTTGTTGGCTCACGGCACACCATTGGTACAGCAAAAGGCATACCCTTCCATTTGCCATTTAACCACTGTGTAAGCCACGTATAACACACAGTAAAAGATTTGTGAGGTGCCTAGGACCAAACACACACAACACATTCTCTCACTACGGTAGTCGAAGAAACACTGCCCATATGTGTAACTAAAGAGTATGTGTGTAACTCAGGAACCTTACGTGCTAGAACAATTCTGATTACAGATTCGGGATTAGCAGACTCGATTTAGTATAAATCACAAGCTAATACCCAAGTAGCAAAATCATTGTTGACCAGTGTTATTACTCTCAAAATAATAGTTAGAAAAAAGAGCTTTTCAAAGTGATAAGTGTCCTCAAAATACTGACGCTCCCTGTATATATATATATATATATATATATATATATATATATATATATATATATATATGACGTAATGCCTTATTTTAGGGTATATATTAAAAATGGAAAAACTTAGGACTATGGAAATATTTAATCATAAACATAACCTTCATTGCTTCCGATAACCACCTTTTATCTGTCAACAAGCTTATAAATGACACCCTTGTGAAATTTGTTAGGTTTTGATACAAAATATGAATCCAATTCGTTTTAAACCTCTTCTATTGATGTCAACCTAAGACCATCCAAATGGTTCTGCAATCACCTAATCAAGTGATAATCACAAGAAGCAATGTCAGGTAAATATGAAGGATGAAGCAATATTTCTATACCGAGTTCCTCCAAGATATCTCTGTTTATTCGAGCAGTGTGAGGAGGGGCAATATTGTGATGGTTTGGGTTCCACTAACTTAGTTTATGAAAACGAGATTTATCAAGAAAGGAAAGGAACTCCGATTCGGTCGCCTATCTCAATCGACATAGCAAGCTGCTTATTATGCAGATATTTGAAGATCTTGCTCCCACTGACTCTTATATACCAAGAATGCGGGTGAGATTCGTTGATGACACATTTGTAAATATAAAAATAAAACCAAATTACACAAATTTCTCACGCATATAAATAGTTTTGTACTTAAATTCCAATTTACTATGGAAGAGTAAAAAGACTCCCAGTTCCCAGTTATGGACGTATTGGCTCTAGCTTCAAGGAAACACCATGCTGTCCTTCAAATAATAGTATACAGGAAGAAGACACAAACGGAATTCGATGCTTCAATATTTTACACCTAATTACAAGTAAGAATAACACAGTAAAGACACTTCAAACTGGAATTCAGCGGACTACAGTAATAACATATTCGGGCGAAATATGTAAAGCACCTAAAAGCTATATTCTCAGCAAAGAACTAACTACTAATCGAAGTTTGTTCGCGCAGGACCAAAGAGCCAAACTAAGTCTAATCAACCCGCTACTCAACGTGGGTGACAAGAAACTATGGGAGAAAATGCTAGAATTAATAAGAAAACAAAGCATCAGAAATTTACGCATCAAAGCCGGGAGGGAAATGGCCCTCTATAGAAGATAGAAACAAAATAGGCAAAAAATGCAACAAAAACACAAAATGAACAAATACAAAAACCAAATAAAGAAAATTGAAAATAATCTCGAAAAAAGAAAAAGAAACAACAAAGTAAGTAGCATGAATAAGTAACAAAGATTGAAATCCTAACAAAAAATTTACCTGGAAAAGAAATGAAAAAAGAAACCTAAAAACATTAGAAAACCCAGTCAACTAGTAAATTTTCACTTCACACTAATCACATCTTAATCTCCAACAGCTTCCGTATTTTTCTAACTTACATCCACCTTTCATTCCCCTTCATCGTTTTCTAACTTTAACTAAATGAAATGAAAAGTTCACTCCAAAACAGATTTCATTATATTGTGATTAATTTTTCTCCTCACATCGCTAAACAATTTGGTAAAGGAGGCAAGCTCGTCTTCGGGACTTTAAACAGTGACCTTCCTTAGCCCCATCAGGATACACTGCGATTCGTCATGTGACCAAAGATGTTGAGAACTTGCTGCAGATAAAGCGAAGAAGCAGCTGGTAAAAGTAGGATTAGAAACAAGGAACCCAATAAAAATAGTCACTCAGCGCACCCTCATCTGCAAAAGACTAGACGTCATATTTAGCGACAACACTTGCAAGGACATTCAAAACGAAATATAGCAGAAAAAAAACTTGGGCAAAAGTCTCAAAGATAGACAAATTCGGCAAAAAACAAAGCCTTGTAAAAATGACTTTCGAATCGACTAAAATAGCTGTTAAGCCAAAAGTCAAGGGATTCTTGGTTTCTATTTAAGCATATCCACTAATCAAATAGAAATTCAAGAATATGTGTCATTTAGTGTGTGCTACAAATGCATCGCTTTCAAGAGACACAAAACCATTGACTGCAAGCAAGAAGAAAAAATATATTCTGAATCGCAACGTGTTATTTTGTTGGTCGTTTCGGTTGTTACACACAGTATCTTTAAGACGTGTGTGTAACTTCCGAACTTAATACTGCCGTTATCTTAGTTCCATGATGGTTCTTCTCAATTTATGATTTAATCAGAAATTGAAGATTTCCCTTAGGATCTTCAGCCTCAACCTTTTTGCGTTGCCACCTCTTTTGTACCCCTCCAACTATCCCCGCAACTTCTCGCCATCTTTGGCACTTTGACTGAGCTCAGTGTGACTATCAGTGCTCTTCTTTCTTTTAATTTTTTGGGAGGGATTACTGATATCTTACCCATGAGACAAAACCTGCAACAAACCGTGTCACTCAGGCGTTAGTTGAAGGGAAGGAAGTGTATATATTTTTCTCCTTCGAAACTCATTCTCCCTACAAACTCTAGTTTGACTAGGATTGATCCCATGCTATTCAGGCTCGTGTTGGGACAACCTTGGCCTATTTGCAATCTCATTCTGCTGTCAACCATTTGTGTCATCATATCTACCAGAGATTGATTCATTGCTAAACTTCGTAAGGCTAAGCACTTCTTCACAAAGATGAATTGTAACAGCTTGACTTTATTGTCTACTGACAACGGCCCTTACTCCCTGGCTAAATTTCTTTCTATAAACTTTTGCATATCCAGTATCCCTCCTGGGTTAAAAACTGATGATACTTCAGTGTCTCTTCCTCTGATAAAGCCTCTCTTTTTGGCTCCTTGTTTTACTCTAACTCTTCCTCTGGTGATCTCATTACCGGTTCGTCCGTCACCCATAATCTATCAAATCCTATGACCCTCTTATCATTTCAGAACACAATGTTCACATGGTCTTTAGGTCTCTGAATGCAGGCAAGTCATACGGGCCTGGTGGCTTTCCTCTTTGGTTCTTTCCTCAAAGGATTTGCCGATGACTTGATACCTGTATCCTGTCGACGCCTTTTCCGTTTCGTCTTAAAACCTGTTATTTTCACCTCCTCTGGGAAGTATACTCCTGTACAGCCTGTCCTTAATAAGGGCACCTGGTCTAATCCATTCAATCGTCATCTAATTACTCTATACTCTAAAGTCTAAAATATTCAAAACACTACGTAATGTTCAGATGCGTAAACACTTAAAATCCCATTCTCTTCTCTCAGGTCAGAACTATGGGTTCGGTAATGCCTGCTCAATTGGTGATCTCCTAACATAATCACTCACATTTGGTCATCCTCTCTCTCAAGAAATTTTGAGAATCGTGTCATTAGACGACATTTGTAAAGGTTTTGAGGTAGTCTGGCAAGATGTGTGTTGGTCTAAACTTCCCTGCTTTTAGTTTTACTTCTCCTTTATGTGTGGCCTGATCTTTTGTTTATTTTCAAGCTGTTCAATCTCTGCCGTAGTTGTTGGCGCTATGTTACCCTCTTTTCCTATTTTTAGTGTTGTTCCTCGGTGTTTTGTCTCTTCTCTACCCTTTTCCTCTTATTCATCAAAGACCTTGATACCAGAACGTAAGGTTCACGGGATCCGGAGCTGGCTCAATGCGGAAGACAAGTAGGAGAGTGCTGCGGTGTTTAACATATTATATGTAAGAAAGAGAACCTTGAAGGCGATTCTAGATCAAATAGGCAGGCAGTACAGTTCCGTTGGAGAACAACGAGGGTCGAATTTTTTTAACAAGATGGAGGGGGTCGAATAGTGAAATCCTGTGAAATATATTTCTAGTAATCAAGGCTACGGTAGGCAACGGAATCATGGATGGCACTCTCGAACCTCTTGTGCTCGAAGTGGGATCGGATTCAGCTGAGATACCAGAAAGCAGAGAAGAAGAGGGGTGGGGACAGACATTAATTATTATTTACCCGCCATACAGTCACTAGGATTTGGGAGAGCGCAATGGTGGCTTTGAAAATTGTTGTGGAGACTCGCTTGCATCTAGCCAGTGCCCAGTCTATTTACTATTACCATTCTGCATTTGTCATCAAATTAAAGATGCGGTGCAAAAAAGGCTGAGTTTTAGTGGTTATTATCATCACTAAACACACCCCTTAAGACCGCAATTTCTGATGTTCAGTCAGGTTTTGTGGCGTCCATCATCCTCACTTTTCCGATGGTGCACAAATCATGGGAGATGAAACCAGTCTGCTGCAACTTGTACTGTTTACTCGAGGATTTCTTCCATCCACGAAACATTAATTAAATTAAATTTAATGATTTTATCTTCTTTTAATTCGTCATCTCCGTAACGTTGCTCTCATGAAGGTGACCTCGCAAAAAAGAGGAAGGAGGAAATGAGAGACGTGGCGGAATTGTGCCCTGGGCATTGCTCATTGGAAGCATCTTGGAGGAGCAAGGGATAAACCGGGCTGATGACGATGATGATAATGAGTGATGATGAAAATTAGCTTGGGGTCTAGGAAAGTCGTTTTAATAAAAGAAGTTTCACGAATGAGGCATCATTCCTATTATATTTTTTTTAAAATGGACATTACCATTTAAAAACTAGCCATTACCTGCATCTTTTCGTATTTAGAAATCTAAGTTTATTAAAAGCTTTCCTCCATCCCTTAATTCCAATCTACCGCACCTGCCCTTCTCTTCTACTTTAAATTTCCACATCCAGCCACATAATAGAAAGGAATATCTCTGAATTTTCTGAAATATTTATTTTAATAAAGGTTTAATATAATATTTCAATACAATCATCATTATGGCCCCCCTTCGAGTGAATATAATTGTTTCTCGGGATTTAGCCGTCACTATGGCTGGGGTAGGCGGGCTTCAAGCCGTACCCACATGATCTGCCGGTCACATTCAGAGCTAGTGTTGAGATTGGGCTCTTTTGTTGTGAAGTTTAGCATGTCTCTTGTCTCTGGTAGCTGTACGTCCTTCTGTTGGGTTGCATTTAATTGTATTGTCATTACAACTAGTTCTACAAGGTTAAAATACTCATTGATTTCCAATCAGATGCACTTCTCTACTCTAACTTTGCTCTTTCATCTAGACCCTTCTTTTTTTCTCGTCTTTTAATCAATTCCTCTTTATTTTCGGATATTCATATTGGTAATCTTTGTATCTCTTTTTAGTCTGCCGAATCTTGATTCTGGAACTGGATTATATTTGGAAATCTCTCGAATCGTGTTCTCACAAAAAGATGTTCCAGAACTTCAGGAAAACATTTTAAAAGCTTATTTACAATTGTTGAATATCTGAATTCATATATGCTTTGAAGACAGACATTAGAGCATTCTAACAACATAAACGGCTCATCTCATATAATAATTTTTTAAAGATTTGATCAGATTTGCAATCATAACATAATCACTTTCATTACCAGCTTTTTTGACTAATATTTTCTGATGAAGATTCACCAGTCTGTTTTCACCTTTCGAATAAATATAAAATTCAGGGGTTACCCAATTGATCATTAGATGTGTTCTTGAATTATATTATACACTTAGCCTAATCTAACCACACCAAGCTTTGCCTGTAATCGTATATATCCAGACGTGAACAAGACTAGAAAAGAATAGGTTTAAAGAAAATGGACAGATGAAACAAGATTTAAGGAAAATATCCCAAATTCTGGTGGCAACAGGACGTATTGAAACTTTCCAATGTCATACTTGCACAAAAAGTACAAGTTATCAATTACAATTTAAATTGCCTGGTCCAAACTCAAAGGTTTTCTTAGAACCTACCCTGTTCTTTGAACTTTCTACAGATGATCCATAAAACAACCATTTGCGGTGATTACTAGTAATTCATCTAGTCTATGGGTCTTCGTGGTTACATGCCAACCCCAAAAGTCTCTTATTGTCCTAATTTATTTAAAAGTAATAAATCAAACTTTCTCTTCTTATTCTCTTTGTCAAAACTTTCACTGCCGCTACTTGCAAACCTACAGCTTCTGAAATGGCAGAAATAATTGCCTCGAAATGAATTTGCGATGACTATGCAGGTTGCAACTGATAATTTACAGTTCAGAAAATGGTAGATTTACAGTTTCATTACTTAATTATTAGTATCAGTCCAAAAGTGAGGTTAGAGCACATGTAATAAAAATGAATTAAGGAATCCGATTCCAGTCTATGATGATGTAATAAAAGTTGAATCTTCAGAGGAGTCTAGAATCAAATAAACACTTCATACACATAAATAAGAGACATAAAAATAAGTTTATTTGTTGATATTTTGTTTACTAAAGCTTTGATTTTTATAGTAATATTTAACTCAAACTAGTATATTTGTTTTTTGGGGCGGCCGCAATTTTCAATGCTGAACTTTACATTGTCCAGCCATGGTAATTAACATGAGTTAACTGACAAACAGTCCACCAAAGCGCTGGCCAGGTCGTCACCCTAAATCTAAAACCTCTCAAATTCCAAAAATCACAATAGGCCTAGATTTAAAAACCTAGTGCATCAACACTCTAATAGCAACCAGGTACAAAAAAAATATAAAAACTCGATAGGACGAATATGAATCATTTGAGTCATGTGTTTAGTTAATAGTTTCATGCGGAATCTAGAGGGGATAAATATTGAGGTAAACCCATTTTGGAAGTTATCATTCTTACCGAGAAATTAGGCTCGCTAAAAATATAAGAACGGTTTACCAATTTTAGATGGCGCTTGGATTAGCTTTCCTTACCCTCATAACAATCTTAAAAAACGCACCTCATATTTTGTTGAACGCCTTTTATTTAACTACTAACAGAGGTATCCGGCGTTGCCTGGGATAAAAAGTCTGTTCGCAAATAAATACAGAGCATATTTTTTTAAATTCTTATATTGCGACACAAAAATATCTTACTAGCTGATCATTATTATTATTGGTGTGGTGGAAGCAGGTTCGTGAGAGTTGCGCACTCTCCCTATTATATAAATTATATCATATATTATCATATAATATACTTACAATGAGTAAACGTTTCATCACGCGCGACCGGCAGTTTACGCGTATGCGTGAATCACAGTTAGTTATGAGCGAACAACGTTGTGGCGGCAGAGACAAATCGAGCATCTTATTGATACAGATAGGCCAAGAGGTCGCCCAAAGTCCTTTATTTCACCCAGCTGGCCCGTGTCCTTTATGAAAGTGTTGAAGAGCAACTAGTCCTTTATATACACTTCTATGTATATTTCAAAATTATTAGCTCTCTTAAGAAAATCATTAAATTTCGAGATTTCAAATATTAGAGTACAATTATATAAAAATAATTGTGACAATTGGTGCAAGAAATCTGACCACTTTTTAATACTTATTTACTTACTTAATCCTTTTAGCGTCAGACTTCTCAATATATATATATATATATATATATATATATATATATATATATATATATATATATATATATATATATGAGAAACTCACAAGGTAGCGTGTGAGTATAGCAATAAATGCAAAAAATACCAAAGGAAAATGAAAGACGGATTCCAAGTACTTTCGAACTTGTTCAGTTCATTATCAAAGAATAACGAAAATTTCTACAAAGGTGGTATATATATATATATATATATATATATATATATATATATATATATATATATATATATATATATATATATATATATATATATATATATATATATATATATATATATATATATATATATATATATATATATATATATATGTGAAACATGCCCCGCCCATGTACAACGAAAGGACCCAAAATAGAAAATTAATAGATAATGTCTACTTCCGGAAAATTCCAATCTGTGCGCAAAGAATGTAGACATTTATGTGACTAAACTAAGTACATACATACCTGATTGTAAATACATAAAAATAAAAAGAGAGTCATAACTAAATTAATATTTCAAAAGGCTAAAATTTAAAATGGACAATTTCGTTATAAATAAGCCTTTTAATAACAGGGTCTAGTTTAAAGAGACCGGGGATATATTAAAATTAGGCGAGAAATTAATGAATGAGCATTCAACAATATTTCTTTGAATAAAGTCATTAGATTTGTAAATAAATTGAGCCGAATTCCAATTGATAGGGTGGTCGTTTTCGGATAAACGGACGAAAAAAGCGCTGCTGCACTCCCCCCTCCTAATATTGTATTTATATTGCGTCAAGCGTACACTTAATGATTTCCCTATTTGCCCAAAGTATTGCTTAGGGGCAAACTAAACAATCAACAGAATAAACCCCCTCTATACTATTGTCATTATTATGAATCAACATTTTATAGATGGTATATTGATATTTTAATATAACAGAAATATTTAACTTATTCAAAAGGTGGAGAAGCAAGGAAAAGGACTCAAAAAACAGTAAAACGAGGGAGTTTTTAAAATTGTATGCTGGAAGGATTTCCGTTCTATAAAAGGGTTTGTGGTCCAAATCTAGGCATCCTGCAAGAAATTTATGAGAGTAACAAAGATTGGTACCAATTTCAAATATCTTACAAATCTCACGATCTAAGAATTCCGACCTAGTGACCCGCAACCCCCAGAGAAACATGGAAATAAAGACAGACCTTTTGACCTTATCATTATGACCTGAGTAAAAATGAATATAAGAACAGGCGTTGGTAGACTTCGATAGAGGTGAAATTTAAATCCAGATGGAGTCGTATGAATAAGTAGATCTAAGAACGGGAGGACACCATTTTGTTCGAGATTAAGAGTAAATTTAATAGAAGGAACCAGAGAATTTTCAGTAAGAAAACTATTTACATTCGTAGAAGAAGGACACAAACAAATAATATATATATATCGGAACCAAACAAGGGAAAAATCGATAATGGTGGGGAGTAAGGTAGTTTAAAAAAATTCCATATATATGTTAGAAAAAACAGGGGATAAGCAATTTCCCATAGCCAAACCAAAATTTTGAAGCTAATATTTACCACTAAAAGAAAACTTACACTTTTTAGTACAAATAGAGATGAGTTCAATGAAAATATTAACTAGCAAGGGAATAACAAAATTAGACAATTTATCACTAAGGAAGGGGATATGGTCATTTACGGGTACTTTAGTAAAAAGAGAACAAACATCGAAACTAACAAGGAAGAAGTTATTTGAGTAAGGGATGGAGTTGAGTTTTTCAATAAGGTCGTAACTGTTGGTACCATTTCTAATTATCATATGAGGGGCAGTCAATAAGTTTTGTGAATCAGTAGGACAAAACAGAGAAAGGGGGATGGCTGTTTGTGGGGGTGTTAGGACATGTTATGACAAGTCAGGACCTGCAGCCGCACGTTCCTGCCTCTTCTATTTAAGAATCAGTAACTGATCGCAGATCGTCAGTCACAAATTGTTCAACAATGGAGAAGGTTGAGTACCGCGCAGTGATCAAATTTTTTACCAAGGAAGGCAAGAATGTAAAAGAGATCCATGAAGGCATGGTTGCAGTGTACACCGACACCACCCCTTCCTATGCAACCATTGCTCGCTGGAATAGGGAGTTCCGACATGGTCGTGAGTCCCTTGAATATGACCCCCGTCCAGGACGCCCGTCAGACGTGACCAACGAGGACAATGTGGCCCGTGTGCAGAGGATGATCCTCGAAAATCGACGGGTCAAGGTCGAAGAAATCGAGCGAGAACTTGGAATATCACATGGAAGTGTTATCAACATCATCCACGACAATTTGGCCATGAAACCTCACGCCCCATGATCGACTTCAACGTCGTCAAAGTCCACAAGGCCAGAGTTGCACAAGCTGCCCTGCGCGAGTGCGGATTCGAGGAGCTCAACCATCCCCCCTACAGTCCAGATCTGGCCCCTAGCGACTACTTTTTATTCCGCCAGCTCAAGGCTGCACTTGGTGGACGCCGGTTTAGGGACGATGAAGATGTCCAGCTCGCCGTCCAGGAGTGGATTGAACAGCAGTCGGGAAGATTTCTGGTTATCGAGAATTCGAAGGCTCAGGGACAAGTGGCGCAAGTGCATTCAAGTCGAGGGTAGTTATATTGAAAAATAATAAAACACTTTTCCTCATATCTCGTTTCCTTATATCCGAATTGCAAAACTTATTGACCGCTCCTCGTATTAAAAACAAAAAAATAAACAAAGTGCAACACCAAAATGGTCGAACAATTAACTACGCAAAATAATCAAGTAAAGAAAGTAATCATACTGGTTTGCCAGAGAATCTAAAGAACGATCAAGTACATATAAATAAATAAAAAGGAGGGTAAAAAATATTGTTAGACAAACAGAAAGAAATAATGTAGCTTTCCTTGTCAAAGATTTTAAAGAGAATTCAAAGGTATTTTACCAAAATATAAAGAAACAAAATTGCATTTTAGAGACACCATTGGTTCATTAAGAAATTTTAGTGGTCACCTCACTAGCGATCCCAAAGTTATAGTGGAAATAATTAACGGTTATTTTACGTCAATTTTTGTCCGAGAAAATTTTGAAGATATTCCAATTTTCAAGCCTGGATGACATTTCACTAGAATCATAATATTGAATAACATATCGTCAATGAAAAATAAGTTGGTTTCGACATAGATGAACTTAAATCTATCAAAGAAATTGTACCAGATATGATTCATCTTCGCCACATAAAAGAATAAAAAGAAGTCATTGTTAGATCTCTGGCAAAAATATTGAATAGACCACTTGGAAAAAATGTCATTCCAGAAATATTCAAATTAGCTATTTTCAAAACGGGCGATCGTTATGGCTAATTCGAGACTCACACTACCGTTTTCGAGAACAAAAATCGTTAAGGTCTCAACATGTGAAAAAATAGACTAAATAATTATTTCGCAAAGATGGTAGGATTTAATTTGTGAGTCTGTCCGTAAATCAAACACACGGACTTTTCTGGCCCTTAAAACTTATGTTAGAGAACATAGATTATAAGGTTTCAAAGTAATTATGTTTCTTTAATAATAGATAGATATTACCTAGATAATATCTACTAATGTCTCTTTCATAGGCGAATCTTATCAGTTTGGCAAAACTCACGATTCTATAAAACAAAATATATTAGACATTTTATTTTTTCAATTATTTTAGAAAATGTGTATGTACATAGAATGAAAAATGCAAAATTTTGGTATGCCAAATATTTGCAAATTAATATTATTAAAGTCTAAAACAATATTTTCCCTACAAAGTTGTTCGAATTTTCAAGAAAATCGGAAAATGATTTTTTCAAATTTAGGGTTCAATTAATGGTTTTGTTTAACTTTTTCCTATACATTTCATACGTTTACAGAGAACTATTTCTCAAGTTTATATAGATGAGTGTTACTTTATTATATAGTGACATTCTTCAAATAAATTTGTATAGTTTAGCCATCGAACAGATAATCTTCTAAAAAAGGAAGCAGCATTGTTCTTATAATAAAAATTGAGAACGAGCCTATAAATGACTAGTATCATCTATCTTACAAACTAAAATAAAATATACTTTATGCCAAAATGTATTCACAGTGGTTCTATGGCTATCTTAGAAATAACTCACTTAATAAAGTAGTCTCACAAAATGACAAAGTCTGCAAGTTTTTTCAAACCTTTCAATAAACTATTTGTAAAAATGAGGATACAAAAGAAAAGGATTTAGGTACCGCAGCTGAAGTATCGGGGGTATTTTTCATGGTCGGCTGTGCTTCCTGGGAGTCATAGCATCGTAAACTTACTTCGAATCAAAAAACACTGTGTAAGTTGTTGTCTACGAAGGAATAGTCCGAATAAAAAAATATTCCAGTGGGAGCAATGCCTTCAACATGGTGGAACTTCAAAAGCCACATTGTACTGGAGACAGATGACTTGCGTTGTCCCCAAAATAACCTATGCTACAATTAAACAATTTCTCCGTCAATTTTCAGAGGAAAGAAATAAAGGAAATAGTGCGGAAACAGGCAAGAATCCAATAACATCTACACTGCTTACGAAAGGCAAACACGATGGCTATTTGCCAGGAATCTGGAAAAATAAACTCCTGGACGGAGTGTATTTCTTGCCTTTGCAAATTGATGGAGAAATTGTTTAATGTCAGCATAGGTTATTTTGGGGACAACGGAAGTCATCTGTTCCTATTCTTTGACCCGCCCAGGGATCAAAGCATGGCTGCGAGATATCTTCCGGCCCAGGGTCGGTATCTGTACATAAAGCTAGAGCTGAGAGCAGTTCATTGAGTGTAAACAGGCCTTCAATGAACGCGCTACTTGTACTAAAATCCTCGCCATAAATAGGCTAAAAATGCGAAGGAAGTTGCCACGGAAACAGGCTCTGAGCTTGCGGTACAGTCTTCGAGGAGAATAGGAGGCGAGCCCTGAGAGAACTTGCCCCGAGTCTATATGACATGCTTCCATACCTCTTCAAGAAGGGACTTCCCGTTGAATGAAGAGAAGAATGCTCGCCAAGATATTCGGCGATCGGGCTTTTAAACACATATGAATTTAGCCCTTGTTCGACGAAACTCACATAAAGATAAATTATTCGACAGGTAGTTGTAGCGCTCACAGGCATATTCCTTCTTTCTTGGGGCTCTCTCACACTCAGTAGACCCCCAAGGAAAAGAAGGGTGTTGAAAACAACTAAATTTTCCACGAATAGTAGTCAATTTAACGGAGAAAAGGGTGCTGGCGAACGACTCGGCCTCATCAACTGACCTAAACTCCTCGACTAACATAGTGAAGTCGCTTCCTCGAATGTGGACCACAGTGCTCGCTCCAAACACCACCGTGGTGTCTTTTATTTTGGCAGTGACCTGACAAAAGATATTTAAATAGATCGCTACCATGGTTAACAACCACCTTCCATTTAAAAACAGGTTTTGCAGCCGGAGAGCACAAGGATTGGTTAAGGCAGAAGCGGTTCTCTCAGAGTGATAAGTAAATTCAACCACATTTAAGGCACCAATCCCCAGCTATCATTTCGATCATGTCTGCCGGAACTTTTCTTTTCAGAGTGGATAGGTATTCAAAAGGAGAGTATCCTATCGTTCAAGTCTCCGAGGAGGATACAAGGATTTGGCAACCGTGTCACGACGCGGTGCTATATCGAAATCAGCTGATGGTGAAATGTAAATAGAAGTGACATAGTACCTTGTATCCAGGTATAACTGCACTACCAGCGCCAGTAACGAGGTATTTAATGCTAAAGAAACAGCGCATAAATCGCGTCAGATCTAAATTCCGTATCCACCTACCTAGCCCCCATCAGGAAGGGGTTGGGTCGCAAAACTCTTATATCTCGAGAGGTGGAGTGAGAGACACACGCCGAACATGATGTCGTGAAAGCATACAACTAAAGTGGAACGGGAGGCGACTATCTCCGCAGCTCAACCTTAATCAGCCTTAAGTCCACGGAAATTATATTACAATAAAGAGCCTTTCGGATCTATTTAGAGGAGTTGTTGGGGTCTTCCAAGAGGTGCAAACCTTCATCGGGATGGCGGTAGACGCCCTGTAGGTAGAGCATCGGTGACGCTGGTCACGGAATGCGGTGAAGGCGCTGCTGCATTTGAGAACTTAGTAGAAGAGGGTTCGCTTGGCGTACGTGCCTTTCGTATCCCTTGCTCCGATCCTTCGGTTGGCAGAGCAAAGAGGTTCTGCAGCCCAAGGATCTCTTCGAGGAGTCACTTTTGGCTACCAGCCCTAATCTGGTTTGGGCCAAATTCTTCTGGCCATTTCGGACCCTACTGGCCCTCTGAGAAATCACAGGATTAGCCTCAGCCATTTCAGACCTTGAGTCGCCAGCGGCGACACTAAAGAAATAGTTTGAGTGTAAAATAAAATTACTAGGAGAAGTGAGAGATGGTGTAAGCCTCAGAAAGGAAGAAGCTGTCTCTTTGGCGATAGAGCTCTCCGAGGTTTGCGCAGAAAAGGGTATAAGAAGACCTTTTATCTTTAGAAAATGGTGGGAGAGGAGCCCCTCCATCAGTCAAACGGTTGCCTTTGATTAATGGCCCTCTCCGGCCCATAGTGGGCCAAGACCACGCTCGAAAATAGCCCTTCTTTTGCTACTGAGCGCTTCGTGTGAATGCCTTTCATCAATGCTTAATGAAAATTCTTTAAGTCCTATTGACCTTATGTTCTAAAATAAGACAGAAAATGCCTTTTTTACTTTAATATACACTATTTAAAAAGTAATTGCAAAACTCACACTAATCCATCCTGACCTCGTTCAAGCTTTCAACTCTTACTTTTGTACTATTGCTACGAACTAGGTTACTGCATCCCACCAACGTATATCTCCCCGATGATCTACATGCTTGCCTTAAACACCAACTTCTTCTTCGCCTTTTCTTCTACTAATCCTAAAATAATGTCAACTATGTTAAGATTTTAAAACACTTCTTCTGCCCATAATTCTGTATATACTTTCATTTTCAAACTGACCGATGATATTAGTAGTCCAATAATATTTCTTCTCCTTAATGAATCCCTTTGTCTTTTATTTTTAACAATAAACTCTCTTATATCTTCATAAATAGGGATTGCGTCCAAACAGTACGTCTGATGCCATTAATGAATTTTTTATCAAAACATGATATTTTATATTACTCACAGAAAATTAGTTCAGTTTTCTTGATTTTTCTAGAGCATTTTATACAAGAAATCACAAAATATTTCCGAAAAAGCTAGAGCAAATTGTGTTCCGTGGCATTGGCAATCTCTGCTTTACATTCTAGCTGACAAACCGACAAGAATCAGTGGCGGTAGGTGGTGTTCTCTCACCCCGTCAGCTGTCCTCATAGGAGTTTCTCAGGACTCTGTCTTTGGACTCTTTTTCTTTCTAATTTACATTAATGATTATCCGGTTCTTCTAGTTTATTAAATTTCCTACACTTTGCTGATTATACATATGTATCCATAATTAATGCACAAAAACCTAAATACATTCATTTCTACTGTCAACATTGAGCTCTTTAACATCTATCTCTGGCTATTGAACCAACTTATATATTTGAAATTTTCCTTTAATAAACCTGTAATTCCGCCTCCTATATTATTATAAGAGCCAAACAACCTATTAATTGATCTTACTCTACTAAATTCCGTGATGTTCACAATGATGAAAAACTAAAGTCCTCCACCAACTGAGAAATACTCGTAATAAACCTGTCCAAGAGTATGGAGTCCTTAAAACGAATTTCCCACATTTTGCCTCTAATGACATTAACACAACACTTCACTCGTTTCATCTAAAATCACCTATGATATCACCACCTGGGGTTCAATGAGCACCATCTATTTCACTAAGCTACTTAAATTCCTTCGAAGAACAAGGAAATCTCTTGGATTTTACCCCCCACCCAGCAACACAATTACAACAAAATTATTTTATTTTAATTATCTTGTAAACTATTACATCACAATAAAAACTTTTACAATTTTAACACCGAAACTTAGCCCTTTCTTACACAGCACTTCATTGCCCTCCTTCACACTCACGCTTACGCCAAACGCTTTCTTCTTAAATCTACATCTCAAGATTACTTTGTACATCGATCATTTATCAAGTAATTCAATTCTTTTAATGCATTTAAACGTCTTTTAAAACAACATTTTTACTTAACCAAACTGTTTTGTGAAACAATATTTTTATTGTAAAATACAATTACTTCGCAAGATCAGCGTCATAAGGGCTTATGTTATTTATATTTGCGATATTTGTTGTTACCTAATCCAATGTTGGTATTTTAGTATTATCAATATTCATATTATTATCGCCATGCCGTATTTCGAAATATTTTATATTATTGATTAATATTACAACGCCTGTTACTTGCGTTACGCCAATAATATTACTTTCACAAACTCTCTCCGTTATTATATTATTTAAAAAAATACCGATCCCTGCCAGATCAGCGTTCTGCTCCCAAACAGCTCAATAACATCTTCCTGTAAACAATCTTAACAAACCAGTCATTAAATTTTATGCCAAATAATTATGTTACCAGGCAATGGCTTCGCCACTCCACCCTACGGGGGGAGCTTGCGCTTCGCTACTAAGATTAAAATTTAAAATCTGAAAAAAAGCAGCCATAGTTAAATTTTTAGCAATTTTCTGAACTTCGCCAATTATAATAATTTTAAAAAGGAACTCTAAACTAAATTTACCCCCTTTCAAAATTTCACGTTGCTAAAATATAGTTATAGAAGAAGAAGGTATATAAAAATAAATTTTATGAACTTCACCATTTGTAATTCTTTGGGTTTTAAAAATTTCTAAAAATTTCGATACTTATATTTATTTTTGAACTTCACCTTTTTGCTTTTTGATATAAAAGAATTATTAGAAATAACTTTGATAAAAACATAAGTCATAACCAAACTAAGATGAAATTATTATTCAAATAGTCAAAAAAATCCGCTTCTTAAATTATAGAGTTAGTGATGATGATGATGATGAGGATAACCTTAATTCAATAAACTTACTATTATTATTATTATAATATTGTAGTCATGATACGATTTTTAAAAATGGCGCAGGGAAAAACATACTATGAGTTCCCAATAACTTGGGATATATAGGTAAAGTCTCCATAGGATCAGAAACCTCCAGAATGGGATCATTTACATATACATAATAGGCCTCAGTTTTGAGCTAGGATGGTGCTGGAAAATTCAACCCGCGGTACAAGCGACTTTGTCCGTGTGCCTTATCCCATAGAGAGCGGGGCAGTCGTAGCCACCTCATATGTGCACTGGAAGCGGTGAACAGAGTCGGTAACCTAGTAGAACCCGCACTTAATACCTCCTCCATCCATCGGGCTTTCGGCCCTCGCAGGAGCTAGGGCAATCTCGATATATCCTGCTACTGTAAGAAAGAGGCTCGAAGTTCACCCATCAACGGAACCTCTCTAGATAATCATTGGAAAAGTTGAGTACGGACTAGGGGAGGGTATAAAGAAATGGAACAGGGAGTCCACGAAGGAGTAGGTAGATGATCTCCTATTACTATCATACGACGGCCTTGGAGCCGTGAGGGCGTGCTTGTCGTCCGCCATGTTTTGGTTGTAGTAAAACTGTTATTCCCCACCGCACCATTCAACTCCTTGTGTGACAGAAGTCACATAGGGAAAGTGGTGAAGGTAGACAGAGTGAAAATAGTGGGAGATATAAAGCTGCAGCTCCTGCTCTCCTTGAGGAAGGAAGGGTGGACAAGCAGCAGCCTACTGTATGTGGTGTAGGTAGTTGTAATTTGGGTCTTCCTCGAGTTTTCCCAGTTGTCGGGTTAGTCTCGAGAAGGTGTTTGTATTTAGAGGAGTGAGTTTGTTTGTGTCGTTAAGTGTCGACAGTCTCGTGTACAGAGGAGATCGACAAGCGGCTTTAGAGCTGAGTTCTGTATGCGCTGTGCGCTCCTCTGCCAAGTGTGGCTTGCGGGCATTAGTGTAATTGGTGCATATGTAAATATTGGTCTGATTAGTATTTTGGATAGGTGTAGCTGCATCTTTTTACTGCTGGGGTAAAACCTCTTCAGTATGTTATTCATTCGTTCGGTTTTGGCTTGTGTGGTGTTTTGGTGTGTGTGAAAGTGTAACTACTTGTTAAATGTTGCCCATAGTATTTTTGTTGTAGGTTTGTATGTAAGTCTTATGGGGCCTAGGTAATGTTGGTTGGGTATGTGATCGTGTATCTGGATGTTTTGCATCTAGTGGTCTTGCTCGCCATATAGTGTAATCTGGGTCTTCTGAGGATTAGTAGTTATGAGCCACGTATCTTCTTACTCTGTTTTTTTCGTTTAGTATTATTTATGCCCGGCCAGCAAGTATGTCATGGCGCACGTTGGTGACGTTAATGGTCTCGTCATCTACGTACGACAGTGTGTGTGTGAAATTTACTTCAGGGCGTGGAGTGTCGTTTGTATAAATTATAAAAAGTGTGGATGCCAGTACGCTGCCCTGTGGTACCCCAGCGCGTGGGGCGAATGGGCGTGATAGTGTGTTGCTGTAACGCATGTAAACTCCCTATTCGTAAGGTAGTGCGATAGGAGCCTTCTGATGCAGAGAGACAGCTCGGTGTTGTTGGCTAGTTTACAACGAAGCCCTACGTGCTACACTTTGTCAAAGGCCTTCTCGACATCATTACTGATAGTGAGAGTTTTTTGTCGTGATTGTCGTGCTTTTTGTATGATGGTGTGAACGATAGTTATCACCGAGCTGGTAGACCGGCCCTCCCCTAAAGCCATACTGACAGGGGAAGAACCAATTCCCTTCCTCCAGAAATCTCCTTAAGCGGTTATTCACTATGCGTTCTAATATTTTGTCTAGTTGATCTTGGAGAGCAATAGGCCTGTAGCTGCTTAGCTGTTTTGGGGCTATGTGTTGTTTATGGAATAGAATGTTGTGTGAGGTCTTGAATATTTTTGGAAAATATCCAGAGGCTAGAGACCCATTGTAGAGGTGTGTTAATGTCCGGTAGATGTTATCTAGCAAGTGATGAATGATTGTGGTTGGGAGGCAGGAAGGGCCGGGGGCACGTTTACGTGTGGCTTTGATGTAGTGTTTTGTTTCCTCGGTAGTGACTGGGGTAGTTAATGTGGTTGAGTTGTCGAGCACCTCTATTTCGATCAAGGGGGCGCCTCCAGCTCATTGGCATGGAGCATGCACCATTCCTGAACAAGCTGGAAGTGATCTTGTGCGTGTGGTTTTGGTTGGCTAAGTGAGTGTACTTGGTCCCGGTGGGACCTAAATGCATCGAGGATATCATTCGTGTTTGTGAGTGTCTGATTGTTTACTTGTAGTTTTATGGGTTGAGAGGGTCCGTTTCCACCATACTCTTGATGCGCTGCCAGAAGAAAGATGGGTCAGCGCAGCGAGCGTCTTCCGCCATGCGGATGACCTCGCCCCACTAACGGTTCCTGTCCAGCAGCACGCACCGGGGATGTGGGCACGAAGGATTGTGATATTGCGTTCTCGTGGTCCTCTGCCATAGTGGTTTTCGTATATCGTGATGAGTCTCTGTGTATGTATGGAGAGGGTAAAGTGTTTTACGCGTTTGTATGTTTTGCGTGGTTGGGGATTAGTATAGGAGAAGTAGATATCAGAAGGCATATGGGGCTGTGGTCGAATAATACATGAGAACCCAGGGCTATGTGTGTGTACAGTCTTGTGGCGTGGTCGTTACGAAAGATTACGTCCGGGGATGAGGCCCTCCGCGCTGACCGAAGAAGGTGGCGAAGGCCGGGCCAATGGGTACACAGTGAAAACGCTATAAGGCACGGACCAGGTAGCTTCCCGCCTCATTTGTAGTGTTAGAGAGAAATGTGAGATGATGTGCGCTTAGGTCCCCAAGGAAGAAGAATGGAAGATTATACTGTAGTTTGATAGCGCCCGGAGTGGGACATCAATGTGTAATTGTAGATGGGGTGGTCTGTAGTGTGTGGCAATTAGGATTGGTCGAGTGTCTGTGTCTATTTTGAAGTCTATGAAGGAGTTGTCTGTGTTGTTTACGAGAGTATGGTGTATTTGGCGTTTAATCAGGATCACCGAGCCAATTGTAGCGCCTGTAGGGTTAGATATGTATAATAGCCTGCAATGCAAAGCCTAGTGAAAGGAGGATGAAGACTGGTAGAGTTCAGGAGTATAATGTCTGGATGTTGTGTGTTTAGTACCAAATTGGAGACAGTGTGGCGTACACCGCGCCAACTGCGTACGTTTAGTTGTACTACGCTCAAGCGACCTATTCTGGACAAGAGCGTAGGTGTCGTGAACCTGTTTTGCAACTCCCTAAGTCCTGACACTGTATGAGTGATAAGGGGGCCGCAGCGACCTTCACGCTTTGTGTTTTCTGTGTTTGGTGCGTGTGTGGAGGGGATATATGTTTTGTAAGCGTAGTAAGGTTAGTAGATGGGGTGATTTTGGAGTCTGGATGGTTGCAGGGTGTGTTTGCTTGGAGGATATAAAAGTGAGTGGTGAGTTGGACGTGGGGGTAGATGTAGGTGCATGGGCTAAAGTGATTTGGTGTATAGGGGCAGAAGGAGTCAGTGTGGGGGCAGAGGAGGAGGCAGTGGAAGCTGGAGCTGGTCATGAATGGGTGAGGACAGAAGATGGAGCAAGGGTGGGGACGGTGGTCTGTTGGTGGCTATGTGTGGTGTTAATGCGTGGTGTTAGAATCTTTGTTAGGGTGGCCAGAAGGGGAGTCCTTCTGTTTTGGTGGAGCTAATAAGTGTTAAATATTGACTCCGGAATGACAATGCGCTCTATTCCATTAACTTCGAAGAGTTGGTTCAGAAAATTGGCGTAGATGAGGAAGTAACCTCCAGCTCAATCCTGTGCCGGCCGTGAGAGCATAGTGACGTGGTTTATCATGAAGTCACTGTTGTGTGTGTTTGTTGGTAGTATTTTTTAAGTTTGCACGTGTATATCTATGGGCGAAGTATGTGTATGTTTGGGTTGTATATGTGTCAATGGTGTGTGAGTGGGTTCAGAGTGTCTGTGTTCGTGCTAATAGGCGTAGTGTGGGAAGATGGGTGTACGCAATCCTTAGCTTCGCAAATGCCAACCAAGGATCTCGTGAGGGGTGGTGGAGTAGGGGCAGTCATGGTTTATGTGGGTGGGCGGGAATTTGTAGTCTGCGCATCTCCGAAATGGCCCAAGCCTGCTTTTCGGCGAGATATGGAGACTTGAGGTTAACTGCGGTGTGATTACCACCGCAGTTGATGCAGAATAGTGTTGTGTTCGTGCAAGAAGTGTGAAAGTGACCTTTCGCAATGCATTTTGAGCAGATATGTTCTGCTAAACAAGTGTTTGTTGTGTGCTCCGCTTTGTAGCAGCGGAGAAATTGTTGGGGGCGTATGTTTTGTTGTTACTCGATTGCTTGGGGGTAGTGGTGAGTGTGCCCAGGACTCTGATGCCCTGGTTGATTATTTTGTCTGCGTTTTCTTTGTTTGCAATTGTTAGTCCGGCCCATTGTTTGGTGCGGTTATAATGTAGTTCGCAGATGACCTCCGTGCCGTATTCTGAATTGAGCTCGGTTAGGAGGTCCTCATCCGTGAACGCTTGCCATAGTGAGTTGGCACGACGTATCCGTAACTAGTGGCTTCGAGTGATCGTGTCTGGCAGCACCGTGTGATTTTGCTTTTCGGCTAGTGATTTTGCGTTTGTTTGAAATTTCAGGCGTCCTCAGATGATCTGAATATGAGAATGACTGTCGTGGGGGTGGTTATGATCTTTTTGATGGGATGCCGAGTGTGTTGGAGAGTTTGAGTGTTTCTGATATTGAATGCGTGCATGTTTTATTGTCTATGTTCGTGAAGTGGAGAGTGGTCTCACCGCTCATGGTGTGTATGGTGAGTGTTGAGGGATTGCTACCTTAGTAGACTCTTCTTGATTGGAGAGAGGGAAGGGCCCCTACCCCGCCGATGACCACCGCATGAACAGGACTTAAGATTTGATGAAATGATATGATGGGATCCTCAGAGGGCGTGAAAACATGGCGGACTTAATGATGACTGGAGCCCGAATCAACTGACTCCAGTCGGGGGTGACACCCCTTCTATTGCGTTTTGGGTATTTCTCGGTTACATCCGAGTAGCACAGATACGGTGGTATCTCCCTCTGTGATCTTGGACGGTACTCCAGGGGAGGGTGTTAATCCTCCCCGCGTTCGTAACCGAGTCCCAGTCCAGGTTGTTCATTCCTCTGGGTTCCGCAGTTGGATAAGCCTCAAACCACCTTTCTCCAAAGTTCTCAATTATGCCTTCTCTAAGTAGATTCGCATAGTTATGACGGAACTATGTGTGTGAGTCTGTTCACGGAGAAGTCATAGCAGGGCATGGAGTGCGAGGGGTTTAGCCAATCATATCAGAACGATTCGCAAGAGAAATAAAGGTATTTTTATTCAGGGGGTGAAGGGAGGGGGGGGGAGATTCTGGGAGATGCACTGCTGACTGGCTGTCGAGTATGACTCCAAGATCAAGGAGGTCCTTGAAGATAAATCTGGCTGAAGGGGTTAACTTCTTTACCGATTCTTTTGACTCCTGATCCGGGTAATGAGATGAGTAGTTCGCTCCTCCGAGATCATTCTGACGAATATCCTTTCTTTGAATTTGGACTTAAAAAGTTGGTGAAATGAGAGAGAGAGATAGTGAGAGAGTAACGTGGTGAAATTGAGGGAAGTTAAAGAATAGAGATGATGTGGGAGACAGAAGGAATAGGTCACAGGTGAAAGGGTATATCTGTTTTGTTTTATTGTTTTGGTTGTATTTTGTGTTGCTGTTGTTTTTTATAAACTATAAAATTTATACTAATTGAATTAAACCTGTTAATTTAATTAGGCTATATTTGATCTAATTGTCATTCAAGTCATTTAAGCCTTTATTGGGGAGGAGGGGTTTATTCCCGCTATGGAGTTTCAAGAAAGTTTTTTTAAGCAAGTCTCAGCTTTTGATTTTACTTCAAAAAATTTAGTAAAATTGATAGTCTTAATATTGAGATGTGATTAATAGTAAAGAAACCTGAACATTGCACTAGTCATTTGTTGTATTTTTTTGACTTGTCATGTGTACTTTGGAGTCGCGTCGCGTTCTGTCAAAACCTTGCTGCTTTTAAAAGATCCTTTTTGGTCGAGCGACCTCGATGTACAAGTGTGTACGAAAGGAATTCGGGGGACAGGCGGGTGCCAATGACTTACCAGATCCTCTTTGCGGTCTCGTAAAGCACCACGTTGATCGGAGATAATCCAACTGGGTCGTGGAGCTCCCTTTATCTTTTGTGTTCATTTATTCGGGTGTTTCTGAATTCTTTGTATTTTCGCAATGTGGTTCTCGGCGCTCGCGTTCAGTGGTACTGGAGAAGGGGGGTACAGGACTCTCGAATGGCTGCAAGCATCGAATATCTTTAGTTTATTTGAAACTTTAAGGTACGAAACCTATAGAATTCTCTCAAATCTTTCTTCGCATTCGTGATTGTTCGCTCGATATGACTCGTGTAACCCCTCGTACTGAACATGAGCCCCAGAACCGTCCCTTCTGTGCAGTAAGGGATTATCTCCTCGTCCAAGCGTTATCGTTGAAGTTCTTGCGAAAGATGGGAATTATTTTTAATTTGGGGGCATTGGTTGATATCTTCCATCTCCTCTCATAAGAGTTGATGTTAGCTATCTCACTAGCCGTGTTTCTCGCCATGTGAACATAAGCGGGGGTATAAATTTGTGCTATATCTTCAGCGAACTGACGGTATACCGAACCCTTGGAGAGTGGTTGTGATAGGTCCCGTGTATAAATGTTGTATAAAAGGGATTGAGACAGCCCCCTTGAGGGACCCCTGCTTCGAGTTTGAATTCGGGGCCTTTATGCTTTCTGATTTGTATGTACGAGGGGAGATCAATAAGTTTTGCAATTCGTATATAAGGAAAGGAGATATGAGGAAAAGTGTTTTATTATTTTTTAATATAACTACCCTCGACTTCAATGCACTTACGCTATTTGTCCTTGAGGCTTCGAATTCCCGACAACCAAAAATCTCCCGACTGCTCTTCAATCCACTCCTGGACGGCGAGCTGGACATCTACATCGTTCCCAAACCGACGTGCACACAGTGCAGCTTTGAACTGGCGGAATAAAAAGTAGTCGCTAGGGGCCAGATCTGGACTGTAGGGGGGATGGTTGAGCTTCTTATATCCGCACTCGCGCACGGCAGCTTGTGCAACTCTGGCCTTGGGGACTTTGACGACATTGAAGTCGATCATGGGGCGTGAGGTTTCTAGGGACCCAACGGGCAGAGACCTTGGCCATGGCGAAATTGTCGTGGATGATGTTGATAACACTTCCATGTGATATTCCAAGTTCTCGCTCGATTTCTTTGACCTTCACCCGTCGATTTTCGAGGATCATCCTCTGCACACGGGCCACATTGTCCTCGTTGGTCACGTCTGACGGGTGTCCTGGGCGGGGGTCATCTTCAAGACACTCACGGCCATGGCAAAGCTCCCTATTCCAGTGAGCAATGGTTGCATAGTAAGGGGCGGTGTCGGTGTACACTGCAACCATGCGTTCATGGATCTCTTTTGCATTCTTGCCATCCTTGGTCAAAAGTTTGATCACTACGCGGTGCTTAACCTTCTCCATTGTTGGAAAATTTGTGACTGACGATCTGCAATCAGCTACTGCTTCTTAAATATACGAGGCAGAGGCGTGTGGCTGCAGGTCCTGACTTGTTATAACTTGTCCTAACACCCCTACAAACAGCCATCCCCCTTCGTCTGTTTTGCCCTACCGATTCGCAAAACTTATTGACCGCATCTCGTAGTTCCACCGTTACAGAAAGAGACGTACTGAGATGCATTGAAAAGCGTAAGGTAAATAAGTCACCCGGTCTGGATATGGTCTTCCCTCGAATATTAAAAGAAGCCAAAAGTGAACTAGCCAAACCGCTGTCGCTATTGTTTAATTATTCGTTGGAGACCGGGACTATACCCGATGAGTGGAAGCTCGCTAACGTATCACCAATATTTAAAAAAGGCAGTAGATCTCTACCTATTAATTATCGCCCAATTAGTTTAGCCTCGGTCGTTTGAAAAATATTAGAGACACTTATACGCGACGAACTCGTTAACCACTTGAAAGAAAAGAAGCTACTTCGAGACACCCAACACGGCTTTTGAAATAAACGCTCTTGTCTAACGAATCTATTAGACTTCTCCAATGACATTTTCAATGAATACGACGAAAGTAAAGCAGTCGACATAATTAGACTTTCAAAAGGCCTTTGATAAAGTTCCATACAAACGTTTACTAACTAAATTAAAAGCACACGGAATTGAAGGCGCGATAGCAAGGTGGATAAAAAACTGGCTAAGCAATCGTAGGCAACGCGTAGTTATAAATTGAAAATCATTTAGCTGGATAGACGTCACTAGCGGGGTACCTCAGGGGTCTGTTCTAGGACCAGTTCTTTTTTTAGTATACATTAACAACTTAGACGAAGGCATTTCAGGCATAATATCGAAGTTTGCTGATGACACTAAAATCTTGAATTCAGTACTCACTAAAGCACAAATTAATGAAATGCAGAACAACCTCAATAAATTATCGAACTTGGTTCAAACGTGCAAATGCCTTATAACACGGACAAAAGCAAAGTACTCCATATCGGATACTGAAATGTCAAAGCAAATTATTCATTAAATGGTACTCAATTCTTAATCTTAAGCGTAGACAGAGAGACAGACCTAGGAGTAACAATACCGAGCGATCTAAAGCCAACTCACCAATGCTCAGACGTCATTAAAAAAGCGAATAAAATAATTGGATTCATTGGTAGAGCGTTCGAGTATAAGTCCAAAAATACAATCCTTACTCTCTATAATTCCTTAGTCCGTCCCATTATGGAATACTGCGTACAAGCCTGGTGCCCATACTATCAAAAAGATATAGTGAAATTAGAACGAGTCCAACGAAGCCTCACTAAAATGATACCAAGTCTAAGGAATCAAACCTACGAAGAGCGACTTAGAGAACTGAATCTCTTCCCGTTAAATCACCGTAGATTAAGAGGGGACTTAATTCAGGTCTTTAAAATTATCAAAGGCATTCAAATATGAAAACGCAATAAATATTTCACTATCGACCAGTCAAATTACACGAGAGGAAACGGTTGTAAAATTATAGGTAATCATTTTGACTCGCACGAATCTAAGAATTTCTTTTTTAACCGAATCGTCAAATTATGGAATGGTCTTCCTCGTAAAGTAATAGACTGCAACACCGTAGATACTTTCAAACGCCGTATAGATAAATACTTTGAATCAAATCCCCGACTAACAGCGTTTTATAGCGATTAACTAAATAAATTTTACTTCCTGATCTCTCCCATGTTGCCTGAACAGCTCTCTCTCTCTTTCTCTTTGACAAGACACTGTGCTGATAAAAAAGAGAAAGAAAGAGCATGTTGTAAGCCTAGATGAGTAAGATAATTTGATTCTACATCTACATAAAATGTAAATACGTTTCTGTCACCTTTTTCAGAACACATAAAACCTAGATATGTATATGAATGAATACATTTAAAAATATCCTACAGAAAATTTGCATCTCCAAACGGTACTAGCAGTGTCCAATAAGTCAAAAAGTTTTAAAATAAGAACGGAAGTAGTAGATAGATCTAATAGATAATAATCATCTTAAATATAAAATTTGCATGTTAAAAAAAAATTAAAAAGAGCATGTTCTAATATAAGATTATTAAGATAAGTCATATTTATGTTTATTTTTTTGTATATATTAATGTGTTCCTGGTTGCGTCTATTTTCTAACACTCCAGGTATATATTTTCACTATTCCAAGCCCGGAAACGGGTGGGAGAGGTGGGTTGGGAGAGACTTCATCTTTACTATCCTATGCCTTATACGAAGTATTGTATATAGTTATGATTTAGGATAAAAATGAAGTTACTTCCATTGTAATGGACCGAACGGTTTCTTAAGGTAGTTACTTCCCTTGTAACATCTCTCTAATGAAAGGTGTACTATCTTCCTCATTATTTTTTATCTCAGGCAACCTAGTTTGGATCACAAGGTCTGTTGTCGCCTGTTCGTCTATGTAACTCTATGTAAGATTCACCTTTAGCTTTCCTCTAATCGAAAATCAGAGGTCCACTTTCCGAACGAAATCGTGCTTTATCACTTTCACCAAATTTATATTACTTATTCCAAGCGAGTTGAAACAATTCACCTTCACAGAGATTCACTTTTTTAACAATCCCAAAAATAAATGGGCACAATGCTGTACACAAGCAGGAAAAGAGGACCAACTGCTGGCGGGCAGTGCAGTCATCCTTTCGTATCAAAAATTTTTACTTCATATATAAAGGTCAATGGGCTTGTTGTAATGCAATGTCCTTATGCATAGATGTATCGTTTTGTTAATTGGCTTTTAAGTTATGTGAAATTTGGTGAGCATGAATGAACTCAATAAATTAACCATAAATTTAATTTGACAGTTGTAATTGCTCTCATGGTTAAGGATTATGCAAGCCTAAATATGTCGTCGAAAAGCACCCTAAGAATTTTTCATTATGTACACGCCAAAGCAAGAGACTGGTATAAAAAAAGAGAAGTTTTACTTTGCCATTGTGTTTATTTTCAGTTGTGAATATACATATTTGTTTCTGTTAAAAGTCAGTTCGGCGAGTGTCCGCTTAAGATTATTGTTTCCTTTCGCTCCTATTGTGTGAACCACAGCCCTTGTAATATGTGGAATGTCAAGACCAGTTAACTGGTTAAGGGAATTCACTACTATATCATCTCCTTTCAATCGCATGTTTAGTTTTCTTCCATAGTCAACGTTTTGGTCCAGATTTTGAGATAAAGTATAAGGAAAAATAAGAAAGCTCTCATGACACCTACCCCAAAGCACTTCCAGGTAGTGTATCGGAACTGGAGGTCGCGTAAAACCAAGACGAACTACTTGTAACTCGACTGAATTTCATTTCGTCTCTCTCGAATTGACGGTTTCCCGCTCGAGTCGAATTGAAGCAAAATGATCGCTGGCCCTTGAATAGGCTTTAAGTTATTAATTTAAACTCTCAAGTCACTTATTCAACTAATTGGCAATGCCGATTATTTTTTTTTACTTTTTATTTGTAAATATAGTTAATGAAGTTTTTCTACGCCATAGACAAATCCGCGCTAGAGAGAAGTAGGTTACTTAGAATTTTACTCCTTCCTTTTCAGATCTGATATCGGTAGAGTAACGAGATTTTAGGACACACCATTTATTTTATCTCATCTATCAAATTTCACTAAGGTTTGTACTAGTTTAGGGTAGTGCACAGGCTGATAATTAATAAAAAACAAGCTTTGAAAGAGAACGACTTTTTTATTCACAATTAGAGCACTAGTTTAGGAGACTCACGCTCCATCCTTCAGCTCCGAAACTAGTACTGCAATTGTAAATAAAAACTCGTTCTCTCTCAAGCTTTTGTTTTTCATTCACTACAATTAATAAATTCAATTGACATTTTAGTTCAAAAGTTCATCAGAGCAATACATTCACCTATTCTCTTCTATACATGTATTTCAGAACAGCCAATTTTGTTCACTATAATGGCGCATTTTCGCTAAAATACTAAAAAAATCTTATCATTCAGAAGTCTAACTAATTCTTCAAGCTGCAGAAAATGTAGGATACACGTGTCTATTCCCTACCGCCTTGGAGTAGACGTGTAGGTTGTTATTACACCTGGTACCTCGAGGAACGTCCTTCCCTCCCGTTCCCAGTGACCCCTTCAGTATTAAACCAGTTTGATTCAACCTGGGCTTTAATCTTTCTAGACATTTTTACACCACTTTCATTACAAGCCTCTCCTCCCCTATTTTCATGGCCTGTCGCTGGTCGCCGACCGGCTCTCGCCTTTGTTGGTGGGTTTTAACATTTCCACATTTCCCTCTTTTTCTCGTTCTCCTGCCGCCCTCCCATCCTTATTACCCTCACCCAACCTTTAATGCAGCCGTAAGGGGATGTCAGGTGACACCTAGAGCCTTCTGGACCCTCCTGGCCCTAATGCCTGAAGTAGGGATCTGCAGACATATATCTTCCACACTTCCACTGTCTCTAAATACACCACTTTCCTAAAAGTTCTTGTTTGAAAACTTTCTGCGACATACGGCCGCGATGTTATCGGGCTTTCAATTCGAAGGAAAAATCCTGATCCATTTGTTTTGGTGTGGGGGAATGGAGAAACAATTTGTCGTCTGCTACCAGCAAACCCTACCCCTCTTCCAGCTCCTGGAGCGGGGAGAGGGGCGGAGTACCAGCGCGAGCAGACGCCTTCTTCCATCTTCCTCTCCCAACTCAAAGAGGCCAAGTGACCCCGGAGAAGTTGGGTACAGCCGGAAGACGGAGTGGAAGAGAGTAAGAGAAAAAGAGACAGGTCGGAAAGTGTAAATATTAGTCGAAGTGATAAGGCGTGCCATAGTGGGTCTGTCTCAGGAGGTTAGGTGAAGAAGAATAGGGTGTTTTCTGCCAGCTAAGTCCTTTTTTATGTACAGTTTGACTAGCTGGAATGATCTACTGAGTAATGTAGAATCCGAACTACGTTCTTATCCTGGTGCCTTCTATTTGTTTATTCTTCTTTCTTATTTATTTTTTCGTCGATCTATTTCGATAATAATGAGGATGGGAGATCCGTCTAATCTCTATTTGTTTTGTTTTAATCCTTCTATTTGGCCTTAAACCATTTCATCCCTATCTAGTACTTGTAAAATAAGCTAATATATGTTATTAGTTAGTTTTATTTAGTTATCTATATTTAATTACTTTTGTTTAAAGGCATTCAAACCGTTATTATTTTTGTGCAGTTGTCTAACTCGGTTAAGGGGAGGGGGCATGGGTTAGTCTTATACTTACAGACTATATCAACCTTTCCATTCCTAGTTGCTCAATTCAGTTCTCATATCCAGTGTTTGTTCCATATAATCGGGGCTGGGGATAAAATCTAGTATGATTTCAATAGACTTTGAACGTTACATAGACTATGAACGTTACATACATATATCCATTGAATGACAATAAGTTTTGGGATTCGCTTTAATCGAATGAATTTCGAGCCTTTTCATTTATTTTGAGTTTGCTTTTCAGCGACATGTATTCAAATCGACTCCAAAAAATTTAGTGTTTGGGGCCTCGTTATAAGTCTAGGACTATTCTAAATTTTCAGTGACTCTTCACAACTATTGTTTATCTTATGAATCATAAAATCTTACTTTTTAATATTTGTTGGGATTTTTTACAAACCTTTCTTTACTTCACAGCTACTCATAGTGTATCATTGATATATTAAAATTAAGATAGGTTGATGTGGGTTTATTTAGGTCTCCTGTAGTTCTCTTTCCAGGATATCCTAACATTGGCCATAACTAGGATTCCATGTAGGCAAAATCATACCAATTAGTATTCTGTAGACAAACAACGCTTTATTTCCTTTAAGAGAAAACTTATAATTCACCTGACAGCAAAGAGTCTTCCCCTCCCTTACCGAATGAAGAGCACGTTTAGGAGAGTTTCATACCCATCCAATCGCTAGTGTCCAAGAACTTTTTTCTTTTCACAGAAGATCGAATGTCCAAATCGTCATTGTTCTGGTCCCTGTGAGCCTCCAAGATCTGTCACGCCCCATCAAAATGCGAAACCGGTTTGGTTTGTCAGGAGTCATTGTACCAACCTTCCTGGAAAAAGACTCCACGCAAACCGATGCAAGAAATCCTCAGTCGGCACTTTCACGCCTCTCTGAAATTCAAGTATGGATTAGAATGTAAAGAAACTCTTTGAATGAATCACTCTTATCTTGGTGGTGTTTTACTGGCTTGGAGCTAAGATGGATGATCTTTTCACCATTGATTACCTTCAAGTAAACCCTACATGGGACGAGGAAGTATATCTAAAGATGGAGTAGATTTGTTTGAAAAGAATGTGGAAAAAAGAAGTCAAATATGAGTATTTATGTGTATATTTCAGTGTCCATATGTGGCAGGTGCCAGGCTAGAACATATGACTGATGTTTCTAAACCAACAGCTTAATAATAAGGCATTCACTTCCACCAGGAAGACCATATAAAGACTAAATTTGAAATATTTTTAACCATTCTTGTTTTAGAAGACTTTTCATATTGGGGTTAAGACGTGAATTACAAGGCTCTAATTACAATGCTTTAAAAAAAGAAGAATAAATTGGCATTAGAGTCGGCAATTAACCTATTAAAATTAATGCTTATTGTTTACATATTTTCTTATTTGATATATTTATTTATTTATATATACAATATATATGGGAGTGCATGCGCAATATATAGCCTTAAGTCTTAATTTTAAGTCATAGAAGATAAGTTTACTTAGCCTCTGCTTCTCAACTGTTGGCGTACTACCTGCTCGTGTTCCTTCCTTCCTTCCATTTCCTTTTCCGCTGAAGAAGAAAATGAAGTAAAATTACCTTCCTTAGATGTCCTAATATCAAAAAATAGTCAGGATAAACCATTTTTTAAAATATAAACGAACCCACCAATATTTACACGCGTTCTCCACCATTTTATTTATGAGGAATTTCAGCATGTGATTTCATAAATATTTTTTTATTTAAAGCTAGAAAATTATATTTTGGTATTAACAGCTAGAATGAATTTCAGGATAAATTTCTTAAATTTTCTGTTAATATTATTAATACTTCTAAAAAATACCTACCTGATGAAATTCAACCATTCTCCTCTTGTTCCAATAATTTCTAAGTTTCTTTCGGCATCAATAACTAAATCCAGCCCCAGTATAGTTTGCGCATATGAAATTTCCTTTGCGGACCACCCTCAAAATACAAAGGAGAAAGTATTGATTTTAAGAGAAGAATTAAACTAGATAAACGGGATCTTTAATTGGGTAACCTTAGTAGCGCCTTATTGAATGAAACACCGAGAAAAGGCAGAACAGCAAATTGATTTAAGAAATTCTAAACCCATTATCAATATTAGGGATGTTAAAATTAAACAAATTGCAAGAAACATTTTCCACTTTGAAAGAGAATTACTTTGATGACAATAAGACGTCTTAAATCTAGGTCTTTTAACCTTTAATGTTATCAACGAATCACAAGTATTCAGGTAGTTCCTATCCTTCGGATGAATATTGCTTCTTTGTAAACGTCATTGTTTCACTATGCAGAGTCTCCAACTTAGTACAATTTGAAAACTGAAGAAAATAAGTCGTTGCTTATCGATATATATATATATATATATATATATATATATATATATATATATATATATATATATATGTGTGTGTGTGTGTGTGTTGTGTGTGTGTGTGGATATGAGAAACTCACAAAGTAACGCGTGAGTAGAGCAATAAATGCAAAAAATCACACAGGAAAATGAAATGCGGATTCTAAGTACTTTCGAACTTGTTCAGTTCATTTATATTTTTTTTTATAGGGCAATCTGTCAAATTAACCTCATAAAAGGATTTTTTGATTTAATAATTTTTAAGGGTTCCTCACAGCCATTGAAAATTGAAAATAATTCGATTTTCAACTAAATCTTGACTTTGGTGGATTATATCCGAAAATTAATTTCGAATTTTGAATTGATACTTCCCAAAAAATAATTATTGTATTTTATAGAACAAGTAAACGGAATTTGAAGGTAACCGATTGATATTTAGAGGTTCCTCAATGACATTATATAGCGGCTACGTTACAATTATGTTTCAGTAGGGCAAGGATCTCGTTGAGAGTGGATATATGTATGTGACTCTGTCTAGCGTCTATTGTTTTGATCACATTGTTCTATTTGTATTTAATAACAGTTATTTATAGTGTACAATAAATATTTATACACGTTTTATTATATTTCAGAGCTAAATAATATTTAAGAAAAAAATTAAAACAATATTTAATTATGGCATTAAAACCTAGAAAATTGTCAGAATTTGCGTTGGCATGTGACCGCACTGGTGTGTCTGATCGAGCTGCAGCTTTAATAACAAGTTCAATCCTTAAGGATTTATCATCAATTAAAAGCAAAGAAACTTCTGTATTAGATGTTAAGTCAAAAGTTAGAAGAGAGCGTGTCAAAGAACATACTACACTACAGCAAGAAATTCGATCAGATGAGTCATTATATTCTATTTATTTTGATGGTAGAAAATATAGCAAATTTTTTGTTGAGACGATTGAGGGAACTCATCACAAGAAGAAGAGAATGGAAGAGCACATCTCTATGATAGATGAACCTGGTTCAGAATACCTTGGACATCTGACAATGAAGACAGGTTCTGCAAAAGCTATATGCGACGCAATATTCTCGTATCTAGAAGCAAATAACATCGCAACTGATGAACTCGTTGCTGTAGGGTGCGATGGGACGGCAGTGAATACAGGAACAAAAAGAGGTGTGATCAGAATGTTAGAAGAAAAGCTTAATAGACCACTGCATTGGTTTATTTGCCAGCTCCATGCAGATGAGCTCCCATTGCGCCATCTTATCAAACATTTCGATGGGAAAGCAACTGGGCCTCGTGGATTTGTCGGACATATAGGGAAAACAACTGGATAAATTTGAGACTAGGTGTTGTTGAATTCGAGCCAATTCCGACTAACTAGCAGTTTACTGACAGAGGAAATCTGAGCACCGATCACAAGTATCTGTTTGATATCCTTCTATCTATCTTACAAGGTAAATGTTCTGTTGAAGTGGTTCGTAAGAATCCTGGAAAAATGTCGCATGCGCCATGGCTTACAACGGCAAATCGGATACTTCGATTATATGTTTCGACTTCCGACCCTTCTGACACGCTGAAATCCATTGTCTTGTTCATCTTGAAGGTGTATGCCCCATGCTGGTTTGAAATAAAAGTTAACTCTTCTTCGCAAGATGGAGCACTCAACCTCTTCAAGACAGTGTAATCACTGCAAGGGATGAACAAACAGATTAAAAATATAGTTGCCCCAGTGATTCAAAAGAATGCTTATTTTGCACATGCGGAAAACATTCTTCTCTCTATACTGCAAGATGAAATAAATCATATCCGGGAACTCGTATGGAGAAGAATTATGAAAGCAGGAAAAGATTATACAAGGAAATCAATACGCACTTTCAAGATCCCAGGCATAAACTCTGAAGTTGACGACTACATCCACCTAATTAATTGGCAGCAGAACGTTGTGACCGAACCTCTGGTAACGAGTACGCTCTCTGATGATCAACTTGAAGAATTTATCCGTCCTCAACCAAAATCGGATATTCCGAAGTTTCCTTGTCACACAAAAGCGGTTGAGAGATGCATCAAACTGGTCACAGAAGGTTCACTAGCAGTTTGTGGAGAAGACAGACGGGACGGATATATAAGGAGTAGAATTGAGTTTAGGAGAAAAATACCCTCATTGAATACCAAGAAAGACTTCGTATGAAAGGTAATAAATACACTACAAAAATCTAACTGCATTGAATAAATGGATATTGAATAATAGTGAAAGATTAAATATTCGACTGTTAATTGCTCAATTTCTTCTATTTCAGAGTGAGGAGGATAAAAATCTACAGGTTGCATGGAAACAAACGGAAGAAAAGGAACGAAAACTTATCGAGTAGTTAATAGATTATTATTTGGAAGATTCAATAAAATGGACGTAGAAATATTGATTCTAAAGTTCTATGGAAATATATTTTTTTTTAAATTTTAGGGAAATAATATACTCAATATAGGACATAATTATGATGCAACAACTTGAAGTTTGAAAACAAATAGATAGAATTTTTCGACATTTTTGCTTTTTTTTCTCAAAAATTCAATTTCACTGAGGAACCAAAAAATATTAATTTAGAAGTCTGAAATTTTAACACAATAGTTTTTGATGTTGGGTCCATCCAGAAATCAGGGTGGGAAAATGAATTTCGAAAATCTTTGCAAGCCTTTCTTTTCGATCCACCCTAATATATATATATATATATATATATATATATATATATATATATATATATATATATATATATATATATATATATATATATATATATATATATATATATATATATATATATATATATATATATATATATATATATATATACCAGGTGTCCCAGAAAAAAGCTAACCGTACTTTGAATTAATATAACTCAAAAACTATTGGAGATTTTTGGGTACTGTAAAAAGTATTTTATTTAACAACTATTTATCTGTCGATTCTGGAAATATCATTAAATTCCCTTGTATGATATTGATACACTAATGGGTTTAGTGGAGGCTATCAAAAATATGTTTGCGCAAGGAAGTAAAATAATGAAACGAAGCCTAGGAAGGCTAGGCCACCGTGAACTTTCAAGAGAAGCGTACGAAGCCTAGGTATCCTAGGTCACTGTGCGATTCTTCAAGCAAATCCTAGGCCATTTTACAGTGTTTTTTTCAGCCACGCTGTGGTATGGTCTCGTCATTATTGCTTACTAAGCAAATCAAAGCGTTTCTGTGTAAAAGTTTACTTCCATAGAACCTTTTTAATCATGCAGTTAACAAAAGATCAACGAGTATTTGTAGTTACAAACTTTATTAAGACTGGCAGTATTAAACAAGTACAAGATTCATTTGAACAACGTTTTCCAGGTAGGCACCCACCAAGCAAGCCCACAATTTGGAAAAACGTTTGCAAATACAAACATTAAGGAACATGCTTAAATCTAAATAAAAGTCGTTCGGGTCGTATGAGAACCATACGAACAACAGAAAATATCGAAAATGTTCAGATGACACTTCTTCAAAATCTGCATGCATCAGTCAGAAAGAATCGGTTACAATTGTCAAAATCATCATTTAACCGCATTATTAAACATGACTTAAAATGGCATCCCTATAAGATGCATGCAAGACACCAGCCTTTTGAAACTGATTTACCTCGTCGTAGACAATTTGTCGAATGGCTTCTCCATAAACCTGCTCGTTTCTTGGAAAACATTGTGATTGGTGACGAGGCAGCTTTTTTTCATGAATGGAAAGGTAAATAGCCATAACTTTCGGCAGAAGGTGTCTCTGTGGATCGGAATATTTGGGAATGGCTATCGTGTTGGCCCATTCTTTTACGATTATAACTTGAATGTTGCTGCCTACCTGAGCATGATTAATGAAAGGATCTTTCCGGAACTCCACCAGGTTTACGGCAATCAATTCAATAGACTTTGGTGGATTCAGGACGGCGCACCAGCTCATAGACAGCTTGCTGTAAGAACAAAACTAAGAGAAACGTTTGACAACCGCATTGTCGCGCTAAATCATGCAATTGAATGGCCCCCCAAGATCCCCTGACTTAACACCGTGCGATTATTTTTTATGGGGATATCTAAAGAATAAAGTGTATTTTACTCCACCACAAAGCATCAATCAGTTAAGAGATAGTATCACACGTGAAGTCAATAGACTTAAGGAAAATCACAAGTTAATCAAAAAAGTTGTTCAATCAATGCGATCAAAGGCGCAACTGTGCTTGGAAAGAAATAGAGGACATGGGAACAAAACGGTGCTTAGAAAAGTAAAAAATGAATTGTATTACACATAGGAAGAGGCGGTTTGTTAAAAATAGATTTAAATATATTTGTTGAATTTTAACATCGAAGTTTCATTATTTTACTTCCTTGCGCAAACATAATTTTGATAGCCTCCACTAAACTCATTAGTGTATCAACATCGTAAAAGGGAATTTAATGAAATTTCCAGAATCGAGAGATACATAGTTGCTAAATTTGGTTGGTTTTGAAGAACTCAAAAAGCTTTAATAAGTTTTGAGTTATACTAATTCAAAGTACGGTTAACTTTTTTTATGCGACACCTTGTAGATTGGGTTGACGTTTATTAACGTTTTTCTCAGGCTACCGTTGAAGCGTTGTTTATATTGCGTACGATGGGCCACGGGGGGGGATTAGACAGACATGTGTTGGCTATGTGTGGCTCTGTAAATTATATTCGATTTCTGGAGTCCCGTGGGGAAAAAGTGTATCAAGTTCACGTTTTTGGCGTGGCTTGCCCTTTCCGGTGATAAACTTCTTCGGAGAGCTTGAGAAGAGATCCGTTTCGTACGATGAGTCTAAGGTGAATGACTGTATGTACTCAGGTACTCAAGTGAAAGAAAACGGTTTTTAAGGAATAATTATTTCTACTTAGTTAAACGTAACGTTAGAGGAAATGAGCTACTCCTGTGAGTGGAATTTTTAAAATAGTTTTAATGCGCGATTCCAGCTTGTCGCTTGACTGTTGATGGCCGGCTTATATTCATTTATTAATATGGCTTCTAAAATGTTAAGCCTCGCTTTAATAGCCTCTTTTCTTTTAATAATGGTGTTATCAACGAGCATATCTCTCGTTAGGTTAATATTATGTACACTCTCCATATGGTTCTTAGGCCCTCCGCTTTGTAGATGCATAGTTAACCAACTTTAAATATATTAGCATGACAACTACCACACATTCTAGACGTTGGTTCTTTTCTTCTTCCTTTGATAGTGAACATAGCAGTACATCGTCTGTGAAAGAAGCAGTCCCATAGTTGAATTATTTTATCCAAATAGTTTAAAAATTCAGGCTTTGTTACTTGCGATTCACGTCAGGAGCTCCAATGCGAAAATCTCCGATTACTTAGGTGTCAATCTGAGGACCTTTTGATGCGAAAAGAATCCTTGAATTTGTTGCAGCGATCCTGCACACATTGGTAACAATCCAGCATTTTAATGCGGTCAATAGCCAGAAACAAGAGTGTGTCAGATAGTGCATGAGAACTTCCGCTACTAAGCATACAAGATGAGAAAGGGCCATCTTCTGTCGCAGAAGATGAAGGGCAAGAGGAAGAACGAGCTGCGAAGCTTGTGAACCAAATTAACCATCCCCTCAAGACTGACAGGCTTTGGTTCTTCTCAGATGAGAAGAATTTCGCCAGAAACAGATGATGAAGTCGCAAAACAACCGCTAGATTTCTGTGTCCCCCAATGATGTACCGAATGTCATGGCGACCAAGTTCCCGGCCAAAATCATGGTATTGGTGGTGTGCTGTAACGAGGGCCACGTTATGCCCCCGTTAATCTTCTCGGTGGTCTTTGGAAGCAATAAAGAGGGCTACATCAAGTGCCTGGAAGAGTTGGCGTTGCCCTAGATCCAAGAGGTGGCCGCTGGAAGGCAGTATGTGTGGTATCAGGACTCCGAACATCTAGCCTTCCAACTCACCAGACTGTTTGTAGCGTGGGCCACCAAGGTGGAACTTAGTTCCAGGATTACCACATCTTGGACCCAGTTAAACAGTTATTATTTAGTAATTTATGAATATTATTATATTTCTATTTTATGTAATATGTATTTTTAGGTCTGTTTAACTTTATTTACGTGTAAAATAGTTTAAATTATTTTATTCCGTTTGCTATCTCTCTTCCTTCCTTCTTAATCTGTCATTCCTTGTTTGGTCTTATAAAAGACAAGACGAAATTCCTTGTGTATCATCTTTCCTCATTTCTTATGGGTTATTGAGCATATATATATATATATATATATATATATATATATATATATATATATATATATATATATATATATATATATATATATATATATTTATATATATTATATATATATATATATATATATATATATATATATATATATATATATATATATATATATATATATATATATATATATAACGTTTCCTTCGGGTGGCTGGCAATTTGTCAGTGACTAATACTAATAATAACAGCAATTATTTCATTTGCTGCTAATATTTTATTAATTCTAATTTAAAATCATAACTTAAGATACCTATTATTCTCACAATTAGTGACTCTCTACTTGAAATACGAGTCGTCTATGGGCGAGATATATAAACCTATCTATATTATAATGCATTGCAAGCCTAAGTAAAAGTAGTACGAGCATAAATGATTTTCTAAATTAAGCCTCCCACAAAGTATCGAAGAAAGCACAGTTTATGAGCGACTGTCAATCTGATCTTATGTATATTGTAGCGAGTGGCAGAAGACCTTATCTGCAAGTGAAAGGTACAAGTGGCTCAATTAACTTAACTAACATTTAAAATAATAACCCACTAAAGTATGGGTAAAATAAATGAAAATCAATCGGTTTTTCTGCAACCTTTAGTGGGATTCCAGATTGCGATGGCGGCTGAGTTGAAAACTTTAACTTTACCAACTAGCTTAGGAGAGCTTCCTCGAAGTAATTACCAGACTCTGTTTGAGTTATAATATTTATTTTATGTAGTTTTCTGCTAGACAACCAAGGTTTCCTCAAGGAGGACTAATATACCATAGTAAGGCGAATGGTGAATTAAATCAGTTATCGAATATTATTTTGGGGGGGTTTAGAGTTATTTTTTAGAGCGTCACCTTTCATCACCCAGCTCTGCAATTTTCTCTACTCCACCTTCCCCAAAATATACATCCCCCAAAATTCAGTTCATCGAGAGGTATTATTTAATATTAAGAGGGAGTCTTAGTTTAAGGTCTAATGTATATCTGAAAGATAGGAGCACAGGAACTATATAGTTATGTCCTAAATTTTTCTAAATGTATTTTTTCTATTTTATAATTTTAAAAATATCATTATGTTATCATTTTGACAGAAATGGTGTAATCTTACAAAGAAAGATCCATCTTTTCTTGCCATCCACTGGTTGTTGGTGTTTATTTGTTCCCTGCTGCCATCAAGGCTACTCAAAAATGCCTTCACTACGAAAGGTCTGACAACTTCTCTCAGTAATCTTGCTGGTAAGTGATTTCCGTATAGAACTTTACAATTTACTCATTTGGACTCAAAATCTAATGAAAAAAATAGAGTAGAAAAATTAAATAAAACAAAAGGGAATTCAGATATATTTAATTAAAGACCAATTGTTCTTCCCACATTGGTCTTTGACACATTAGTACTACTTTTCCATCCATTGAGCCGCTCCTGTCACAGATCATTAACCTCGTCAAAATTACTGCATATTTACATAATCAGGAATAGATCAAAATAAAATTCATGTGCAAGAGGAAATTGATCGACTTTATAAAAAGAAAAAAAGAGATCGGCAACATAAACTAAAATAGGTCTAGAGATTATATGCAATGCCACTTCAACGTCTCATCATTTTCCATAATGGGGGTATAAAATTTTGGATTTCAGATACGTTTAGGAATGTAATAGTTATAATTTTTTAGATACTCACAACAATTTAAATCATGTAATACCGAGTTTATGCATTTTCATTGCAACGACCGTCAAAGCATATATTTCAAGAGGCATTTTTTTTATCAAATGGCTAGGAATAAGCAACTTTCTCCAAACTAGAATAATCATGTCGTAAGGAATTATATAGATTTGAAGCACGATCATCGATCTTACTATGATAAAAATTGTAAAAAGGGCATTTAACCAAGGTATAAAAGGGTCCAACCAGAATTTTGACTTCTTACCCCTAGGGATCTTTCTCAAATCAAAAGAGGAGTAGCTAAAGACTCTCAATCAGGCGGGAAAGCCATTATTCAAACTATTGGAGCTCTCCCCATAGATATAATAAAGGTGTAAGGCACTCAGGAAATTTTCTACCGTTACAAATAAGACCAAAAAGCTGTTCCTCACCCTCCAAAAACACAAAGATAAACGTCTCTTTTGGGCGCAGGCGTTTGAAAACTGAGTTTAACATAGTTATCTTCACTCACGAATCAAGAGTCACATTGGCTGGGCTAGATGGTTAAGCAAGAAGGTAGGTTGCCAATGGACGTAGGGTGAAGTATTGACCAAGTGATACCAAAGGAAGAGGAGGAGAATATATAATTTAAGGTGCATTTGTTAGAGACAAGCTCGTAGGACTTAGTAAAGTGGATGATGGTGTCAAAATGGATTCGTATGTGTAATGTGAGTGCCTAAGAAAATCTTCAACCTTGATTTACGAGTAAGAGCTAGCCAGTGACATGAGAAATTCATTTGTCTTCATGCAGAATAATGCTCCTAGGCATTCCTACAAGTTCTTTAAGAATTGGTTAGAGTCGAAAGACTTGTAGGATACTCAATTATAGATTAGCTTCACAACAGATGCGACAAAGGACCAAAAGAAAACTTTAAGAGCCTACTGCAGAGAAAAGTTTAGGCAGATAGCTCGCTATTTAATAACAACATTTACATTTGGGAAGCGATCCAAGTTGCTGTAAACAATGTTTCTACTCTTGCATCAAAAATTTGACTTCAAATGTAGACAACAGACAGTTCAAATATATTCAGAATCAGGGTTCCTTGGTCCAGTAGCGCTTGAAACGTTCTTATTTAAATTTATGTTTCATTTAATTTCCCTTTATTATATTTCTTTTAATTACTTCATATAAGTCGTTTAAGTTTGTTATCATCATCATCATCATCATCATCATCACTAACTCTATAATTTAAGAAGGGGATTTTTTTGAGTATTTGAATAATAATTTCTTCTTAGTTTGGTTATTATGACATGTCTTTTTATCAAAGTTATTTCTAATAATTCTTTTATATCAAAAAGCAAAATGGTGAAGTTCAGAAATAAATATAAGTATCGAAATTTTAAGAAATTTTTAAAACCCCAAGAATTAAAAATGGTGAAGTTCAAAAAATTTATTTTCATATATCTTCTTCTATAACTATATTTTAGCAACGTAATATTTTGAAAGGGAGGGAAATTTAGTTTAGAGTTCCTTTTTAAAATTATTATAATTGGCGAAGTTCAGAAAATTTATAAAAATTTAACCATGGCTGATTTTTATTAGATTTTAAATTTTAATCTTAGTAGCGAAGCGCAAACTCTCCCCGTAGGGGAAAGTGGCGAAATCATTGCCTGGTGTGAATATATGGAATCTCAATGAAATATGAGAGGAAAATTAGACTATTTATTGTTCGATTGACTATTTATATATCAAAAGAACTTAAACAAACTAAGATGAAATTATTATTAAAATACTCAAAGAAATCCCTTTCTTAAATTATAGAGTTAGTGATGATGATGATGATGATGATGATGATTACATATTTTGCCTCGGATAGTCTTAACTCACTGAAGAAGGGTTACACAAAAATGGAGCTGTTTTAAGAGTTTCTGCTAGTTTTAATATTTGCATATAATCTCTAGACACTTTAAAGAACAACCTAAAGATCTTTAAACTATCTTTAAATATGATTACATCTGAAAGTAACAATAACGCCATTGCAGGTCCATCAAACGAGAATTTCTCTATGATGGGTTGCCTAAAAACCGATTTCTGTTTCTTCATCCCGGATCGAAACCCACTTGGAATGGGAGTTTCCGTCGCCGGATTTGGGGGCCAGGTCAGAATAGGCTTGATGGTGGATCGCCTGTTAATGGAAACTGAAGAAGAGGTGAGTAAGAGAAATAATTAATGCCATAGCATTAGTGAAACTATAAAAAATTATATCCGTAGCAATAAGGAACTGGAAAATACACTTCGAACAAGAATTTCTTCAAATAAGAATGAAAGATAAACGATAGTTCACGCTACCATAACAATGCGATGTTGTGTCAATCTTTCTTTGCCCGGACCTTTCTCTTTCTCTTCAAATTACAAACAATTGACCTCTTGAGATTACACCACTACTAAGATCGCATACCAAAGTAGCCCCAAAAAGAAATGGCTTTCTTATATAATGCAGCTCAGAGAATGAATATTTTTTTGAATCAAGAGGAAGGTTAAAGACATTAAAAACTTGTTCGAGAAGTGTAATGTACTAAGTATAAAGTTAATTAAAGAACCCTTTCCCTAATTCATTGTGGTAGTCGTTTTATTACCAGATTTACACCGAAAATCTTTTCTTACCCAATTTCTTTCCTTCTCGCTTATACCACACCTTTAATGTGGTTAGAGACGTTTAAAATAATGAAAATTAGGAATATTTTGACCGAATGCCACGGCATACCAGATGCCTTTCTTGATGTCACTTATAGAAAACCACGACGTACCGCTTTATGTGGCTTCCGTCCCATTTAATCCGAAGGTATGCGCATTTATCGACCTGTAAAGAATAAAAAGTAGGGTTGGCTCCGTAGCAGTTACTACGGAAAAGGGAGAGGGTGGGGGAGTTCGACCTAAAGTCGAGGCAGTTTGATCATAATCCCTTCGCTAACGATGCAATAGACGAACCAAAATAATTAGCGAATAGTCTTAGTTTTATATAAATGAAATCATTACGTGAAGAGAGGTGAATATTTGAAAATGACAACCCATAACCAAAATTGAATCTATTTGCCGTCGCTTTAATGGTTTGTCTCAATCCTTTTCTTCGCAGGGAGATGACTTTCTAGAAGCTTTTCGAGGCGAAGTTACCAACCTTTTAAACGAGCTGCATCTTAAGAAAACCGCGAACGATTCTGATCGAGAAGAGTTCGGACCTATGATGATAAGAGATCTGCCTTGAGTTCGCAGGGTGTTGTTCATGATTTACTATGCTCCGTAGGTTTCACTTCTGAGCCTTTACTACAACAAGAATCGGGTTTTTAGAAATGAAATCTTCTTAGTATATTTTTACTATTCAGTAGGGACAATTTTCTCGCCTTGTATATAACCTATACGATGCAATATAGCTTTTAAGCTCAACAGTTAATATTTCTTTTCATTTTTGATACGAAAATATATATGCACTTGTAGAATTATGGGGTGTTTACGCTCATGAACAACTCAGGAATCTTCAAAAAGAAAAATAAATCACCTAATAAATGCTGGGCGAAAACACTAATGTGGGTTTTCAGGAATAGTCATGTATTTTTGGTTCCACATATACTTTTTAATGAACATTATCAAGCGCCTTATTAAAAACATCTTAGTCTAACGCCTCCATCAATTTCAGAATTTTATTTGACACATTTTTTTTAAACTAGCTTTGAAAAAAATGTAAGTTAATTAATTAAAATAACAAACAAAGTATAATTCTTAATTGAGTATTCACAATTTTTGTATTGTTATCTGTGAAACAGGTTTTGCGGAGAGTCTTTTCGAAACATTTTAAAAGCTGATTCTGCTTTTTGAATAATTGGCGCAGCTGTTTAAAACCATAGAGAACAGAGATTATCGCTATGCAATAGATCTTTGAGAATGAACCTCTAAGATAGAAAAATAAATTTTCAATTAATATCAAAATATGAGAAATGACTGAGTTTTTAATTTATTTAGCAAGGGATTTTATTTGTTTCATGCTGAAAGTTAAAACGTGTCCCACCTAAATTAATACAATCATTCAGTGTCGAATTTTTATTTCTTTCGTGACCAAATTGTTTCCACTTATTTCAAAGTTGATATAAATGTATTAGTTTAGAATCCATATCTTGCTAGTTATATATATATATATATATATATATATATATATATATATATATATATATATATATATATATATATATATATAATTGCAATTTAACAGTAAATATTTCACTGTATATTCCGGCATCTTATATTTATACTTGTAAAATACTAAACCAATTGTATATATTATCATTATTGTTACCACAGCTAAATAACTGTCAAGAACTGTTAATTCTGTTTTATATAAGAATAAATAGCATTATTATGATCGAGGGATGATTAACCTTCATGCGGCTGCACATGATCGCTTGATGCTAGCAAAAATATACATTTTTTTTACGCACTCACAAACTCTTATCGAATGAAATTAGCTACTTTTTGCCCTCCAAATTTTGGCAAACTTGACAACCAACGCTTGATTGCATTAATGGCTCTCGACATTCGGTGGCTATGCCATTTCGTGGATGTACTTTTGGGTCTGAGCTACCTTAAGTGGGACTCAAGCAACTGTAATCTTTGTTTCTATTTGCTAAGGTGTCTTTATCTTTACATCTATGAGTAAAAGCGGAGTGGAAACGAAATGTTCAAGCTTTTCTAGTGATGTTTCACAATTTTCTCCATTTGAACCATTTTCTTAATCCTATAGAGAGAAAACAGCCAATGTTTTTATCCAGACTTTTGACTCACCGTGTATATATATATATATATATATATATATATATATATATATATATATATATATATATATAGATACTGATTTGATTTCTTTATCGAAATATGCGTGAATGTAGAATTAGGTGGAAAAGTAAGTAATAATATCGTCACAATAAATGAGCTTTAGTTTTTATTTTGGTTTTGTCAAGTGTTTTCTCTAAATTGGAAATTTAATTCAATGCAGAAAAAGGAAAAATTCAACACATCAAATTTTTAAAAAAGACAAATGATCTATATTCGATTCAGTGTTGTCAAATGAATCAAATAAGAAGGATCTTTACCTCGGATTCGAACCCTTGATCGTACGTGTGAGATGAAAAGTCATTTCACCTGATCCGCCCAGGCCAGCATCAATAGCACTTGAACAAATACCAGCAGGATCCCCCGACGTTGCTTGGATTTTTAGGTATTTTAGGCTTTCAAAGGTATTTCTATGGACTTCTGAGGAAATTTACCGTTTACGAGGTTAGGTCGGGTTGTTGTGTGTTGAATTTATTTGATTGATAATTGTGAGCTGTTTGGCGTGTGGCGTAGGTTAGGTCAGGTTGTTCTTTTGTATTAGATAATGTGTATTAATTACCGCCAACAGAGTTTATTGTTTGTGTACAAGTCATCTTAATAGGTTATTATCGGATTTTGATGGAATTTTGTTGAGAGATACGAGTAGGTCTAGAGTTCAGCAGATTGGAGAGGTTGATCCAGATTCGGATGTAGATTCTGAATCACATAATAATTTTTAACATTGTGAGATGGGGCATTTTCTTACATTTTTTCTAATATAGTAAAATATAATTAGCCAGTCAAATTAAAAAAAAACAGAGGGATGTACAGCTTATTACATTCTACCGGTATACACAATTTGACCAGGTTCAAAACCTGTGGGATCAAAATAAGGTATTCTCCTCAGATATGTACGCGATACATTGACTACATTTTCCTAACAATCAAGCATGAACAACAACTACTCCAACTTAAATAAACTATAGAATCTAGCTCAGTTCTTAAATTCCCGTACGAACTAAGTATGAATGGACGCATACCTTTTCTTGACGTGAATGTCCAAGAGAACAATAATGGAAAATATTTCACCAGCGTCTACCGAAAGAGACTAACCTTGACAGATACATGAACAGCAAAAGTGAATCCACCCAAAAACTGTTTACAACGTGCCATAAGGAATTGGGTGGAAATGGGAATTCTTCCACCACGAAATAACAAAAACAAAGCAAAATTTAAATAGCAAAAGCTATTCAAAAATAAACTTTGACAACATACCCTCCAAAATTCCGACTTCACTTCAAGGAAAAGGATAAAAAGCAAGTTGAGAAACCACAAGTTATATTATACAAAAATCAAATGCCAAAGTCATACAGAACCGACGAAGAGGTTCTTATCGAAATCATGGAGAATAACATAACTTAAAGCACGAAAAAAGAATCTCACTTCAAACAAACTACAAAAACCTAAAAACCAGCAACTTATTAATGAAGAACACTGTAAGAGAGAGAAGGTTACCCCCCCTCCTCCCCGAAGAACCCAACGACACCCGTGGCGCCTAAGAAAGATACACCTGCACGCCCATACAGCCCCAAGGGAGCAGCGAAAATTTCGCGCGGTCGGATGATCCTGGTGCTCTTATCAAGAATGGTCGGCCAGTCGAACTCAAGGAGCTGCCT